>CM062295.1:306062587-306480651 GCA_031216915.1 Pictodentalium vernedei | reverse complement strand
GAAATAATATAGGATGAACCTCAAATAATATAGTATGTACCTCAATAATTATTTTCGAACCTGTTCGTACGCTATAGGTATTCGGTTGTCATAAGACTGAGCCTAATGGTGACGCCCTTTTCAACATCATTGAAGAACTCGATCTATTCGTGGTAAATAACGATCAAGACGTAACATACATAAGCAACAACCCACTCCATCAATCAGATATCCTAGACTTGACTATCACCAGCAAATCACTAACCAGCCAAATGCAAGACACATTTGTAGGGGATGATGAGCTAGCCTAGGCAGTGATCACCTGCCGGTTCACGCCACTTTGAAATGTAATACTGGTCCCGCAAGGTATCCTCCCACGAATAGGAGGAACCTATCAAAAATTGACTGGAACGTGACAGTGACTTGAAATTATTGGGAAATCTTCGCGCACCCTACAGCTGCAAAAGATGCTTCAGAAACAATGACGGCTCTGTTTTTTTGAATTTGCTGAACTTCGACTGTTATGTTAGAAATCATCAGTAGAACAGAAACGAAACGAATCTGATAAACGTTTTGTTTGAACAGTATTATTTTACAAGAGTTTTCTTTTAACCCTTTACCTAACGTAACGGCCAAAACCGGCCAGCGCTATTCTCAAAAATCGCCAATTAATTTTCATTATTTTTTTCATTTTTTGTCTCAAAAACATAGGTTATGACCCCTCATTGGAACGAGCTCGTCGAGCTCGTTCCAATGAGGGGTCATAACCTATGTTTTTGAGACAAAAAATAAAAAAAAAAAATAGTTATTCAAGAATTTTTTTTGCATGTGTCGTCTGCTTTTCATGTTAGGTAAAGGGTTAACAGGTGATTGCGCAAATTAAGACAATAGTAGTGGCTCATGGTGTGAAAAGTCTGACGACGAAAAGAATGGACTGTTCCAAAAAATTCTGACTATGAAATCAAAAGAAAGCAGCAACACACTAAGTTCAACGGATGGTCAGCTCAGTGTTCCAAAGACACCAATTATCGCCAAGAAGCCAGGACAGAAAAAACGAAAACGTAGCGAGCGAGTAACAGTTTCAAAACGCAAAATTATAATGTAAAAATGTAAAAGTTTGTGTTATTTTTATGTACTTATTTGTTTTGCATTCTTTTCCTATTTCGAATGTGCTATTGTTCCACTGTGCAATGTATCTTAATTTCCAACTTTTAAGTTTGATTAAACTATATCCGCACTGACTGGCCTGTGCGCCCGTACTCCTTAAGTTTTGGGGCCCAACTTCTCTCGTGAGCCGACTTTTCTTAAATTGTTATGGGGGTCGACTTTGTCTTGGGGCCCAAGTTCTCCTGAACGAACAAAACATTTTTGTTTTGTATTATTGTGCTATTTCAAATGTGCTATTGTGCCACTGTGCTATGTATCTTAAAAATGTGTTTTTGTTAAGATGTTTTCCAGGAAATAATTACAAGCTTTGTAATCGGTAATTGTTAAGAGGGTCGAAGCACTAAGTTGTGAGTTTTGAGAGTCTCAAATCTATTTGGCGAATTAACTTTTCTGGTTGAAGAGCCAATGTGAAAAGGCGTGTTGACCGTATTGATTTAACACTTAAGCTCTGGCGAAGTGGAATGAAAGCGGAACGAGTTAACCAAGGGAGTGGCACTTCAAATAAAAGTGATTTATCAATAGATGAGTGAGTTGTCCATAGACGATGGGATGTAGCGGACTAGCGTCAGATGCATTTGAACTGTCCCATGGATCCAATATCGCACACTGGTACTTTTGAGATACAGATACGTAAAATTCACGGCGACGAAAACGAGACATGCGCCGTGTAATGGCTAAGAAGATACCAGTGGCGACGAATAAACTTTGAACTGTTAAACCAATGTCTGTCTCAAAGAGTGCAGTAACTGGTGGAGTGTTGGTAGTCCATATTTTGACTCTATTGTGAAGTGCAGATATCACAGCTCAAAGGCTTCAAATTCTGTTGATGTGTTTCGTATTGTGAGTCTGTGTGAAACACACAGCCTATTGTTTTTGTACGGTTTCTTTTCTTTTCTTTTCTTTTCTTTTCTTTTCCTTTTTTTTTTTTTTTTTTTTGTTCTTTTCTTTTATCTTCTCACTTCCTTGTCTGCACGATCACTCCTTTTTCGCTGCTTTTTGGCACACTGATAGACAGTTACGAGTACTTGGCCATCTATGTTTTTTGTGCTCCTGGGGCATTGGTCGTGGTCAAAAGCTCCACGGGGCTTTTATAGCCTTCAATTGTCTTCTAACAATAAATCAACCCGAAGCAATATTAGCTATTTTATATTTATAATATTAATGTAATAACACTTTGGCCGGCCGCTGATTTGTATCGGTTCTCGGGTGAGAAGGCCATGATTAGCCCTGCCTTCCCAAATGCCTACTTATCCCCGTGCCTGTCCTTTCCTCCCAACACTCTGAGACGAACTGCTTGATAACATCCCGTACCCCATTCTCCCCAGTCACTCCGATAAGCATACTAACCCTCTCCTTCGTGTCATCTACCAACCACATGTCCTTCATCTCCCATCCTACTTCCCCATCATACTCCCGCGGTGAATTTTCTGTTAGACTGGTATTTTGGACTAAAAGTGTTCAGGGTCTCCACTACGCTTAGTTTACACATTTGGCATTCCTGATCATTGTTTTTCCCAGTTTTTTCCCTTAGCTCCAGCGACCTCACCTTGAACAACATTGACCCCCAAAGGTGCCATCAAGGTACTCTTCAAAACCTGGCTTCTCTTTACGACGCAGGTCACCCAAGGACCTCTTTGTTTTTACCCAATCTCGCCAATTCATGTTACAACCCGCCATGACTCTTTCTCTGGCGATCTTTTATCCTGGCTTGTGCCCACTTCTAAGTCTGAGATCTCCATTGAGTAGTTCTGCATTAACTCCCTCACTTGGTCTATCCACCTTGTCTTTATGTTTGAATTCCAAATATTCTGGAACATTAATTTACACCATCGGCTGTCGGGGAGCTGTATGAAATAGTTGAGATAGCAGAGTTTCATTAAGTCTATCCTATTCTTAATCCTCATCCACCCAAGCTCACTTCTTATTGCTTCTGGTGCTGCGGCATTACTCTGCCCTGTTATCAAACGGCCTGCATCGTTCTGCGGGGTTTCCAAGCTCTTTTTATAGCCATTTGGTTTAGAAGTATCACTTCCGTACCATATATTATACTTGGTTCACTCACTATTCTCCAAATTGTTTTCCCCTCGAAAACCTTATTGAAGCTGTTTCTCCCTGTAAGTTTCATTTGATTAAGGATTCGCTTCTCTTTCATTTTTTTTTTTTTTTTGATGTCAAAGGCTTCAAATTCTGTTGATGTGTTTCGTATTGTGAGTCTGTGTGAAACACACAGCCTATTGTTTTTGTACGGTTTCTTTTTATTGCTTCTAGTGCTGCGGCATTAGGGGTAAATATATAATGTTTATATTTACCCCTAAATACTCGTAGTCACATGTCTCTCCCACACCAAGAAGTTTTCTGCTACCATCCGGAATACAGCACCCCCCCCCCCCCCCCCCCACACACACACACTCTCACACATACTCTCTTCACTTTCGATTAGGTTCCACTTTACGACCCACGGGTATAACTTTGCCTTTGCTTTCATTTAATGCGAGTCTCCATTTGTTCCCATATCTCCCAACAATTGCCAGCATTTTCTCTAGCTCCACTTCGCTTTCTGACACAAGTACAATATTATCTGCGAAATATAGCCCTGAGATCTTCAGTTCCCCAACTGCTACCCCGTCGTCGCTATTCAGGTGTTCATCTCCTAAATCTTTGGTGTACAGTGCGAAAAGAATTGGCGAAAGGGTGCACCCCTTTCTTCAGACCTATCTCCATATACACTGAGGATAATGTAAACAATACACTGCAGAATAATGTAAACAATGGAATTACAGAGAGCTAGAAAAGCTGTCACATATTACATTTTATATATTGTTTTAATCTAATTCAAATTCACTCTTAAGCTAAGTTGAAAGAAACTCTTTGCGTTGCAAAGCGGTTTTATATATTATCCAGGTCTGTCTTATAACACTGACAAGATAACAATTCTAAGGTGTGGGAGAGGCCATTTCCATTGTACCTTCCACAGTTATGAATTATTAAAATAGAGTATTTAAATGTGTGTTTTTAACCCTCTCGGGATTTTAGTATGGTTCTCCAAGATTTGATTTAACGCATGGCTATAATACTGCAAGAACCCTTTTAACACTCGCATTCAGCTTCGGTCCGGAACGCAGATAGCAATCAGTAAGATCTCCTCATTTTCTTAGTTCCAGTGTGAGTTATAAGGGCTCCTGAACCATTAAGGCTTTTTAAAAATATACATGTAAAGGCTTTATAAAAATATCTGTGTATCCACATTACTGTATTATTTCACTCAAATATTTTACAGAGGTCCCATTTTCCACCAGGCTTTCTAGCCAGTGCTAAACGATATTTGCTATCAGCTCAAGCATGGTATGGTCTAAGGCATGGGGCCCACACCCGGCAAATGAGTCGAGACGCAATAGAGGTCGAAAGTACGAGTTAACGCCACCGAGATCACCCGGGGAGGGGGAGGGGTCATTGAGTACATTTTTCAGAATTGCTAGAAATAGCATTTTATGATCCCTAATGCATTCCCGGAGTTCATACATGTATTTTACACTAAAAATGGGGACGGTGCCAAACACATGTGAAAGTGGGACAGGCCCATATCGCAAGCATGGTATGGCCTTTGGACCCGTGACCAACACCAAATGAGTCAAAACTCAATGGAGGTTCAAAATATGGGTCATGGTCAAAATGTCGTCCAGTGATCACTGAGTACGTTTTTTTCAGAATTGATGGAAACTGCATTATATCACCTCTTAATGCGCCCATGACGTCCATACATGCATTTTTACTCTCAAAACGGGGACTAACCCAAACATTAAAATGGGTCAAAATCATATCTCAAGCATGGCATCACCTATGGACCTGGGACCAACACCAAATGAGTCGAAACTCAATGGAGCTTCAAAATATGGGTCATGGCGACTGAGGTCGCCCAGTGGTCATTGAGTGCATTTTTCAGAAGTGCTGAAAATCGCTTTTTATCACACCCTAATGCACTCCTGAAGTTCATACATGTGTTTTTAAACACAAGTGGGTGGGGACCAAACATTTTGAAAGTGGGTCACGCTGATTTCTCAAAAATGGTATGATAAATGGACCTGGGACCAACAACAAATTGGCCAAAACTCAATGGTGGCTCAAATTATAGGTCAAGGTCAATGGGATCACACAGGAGTCATTGAGTGCATTTTTTTCAGAATTGCTGAAAAGAGCATTTTATGGCCCTGATGCATTTCTGAAGTTCATACAACTATTTTTATATTTTTACACTAAAAGTATGTGTGGGGGTGGGGGGGGGGGGGGCATTTTGAAAGTGAATCATGCTCATATGTGACTTATGGGCCTGGGACCAATGCCAAATAAGTTGAAACTCAATGGAGGTTCAAAATATGGATCAGGGTCACTGAGGCTATTAGGGGTTATTGAGTACATTTTTCAGAATTACTGGAAGTTGCATTTTATGAATCCCTATTGCATTCCAGAAGTTCATGCATTTATTTTTACACTCAGAATGGTGGGCGGGGGTCCAACCATTTTGAAAGTGGGTCACGCTCATATCTGAAGCATGGTATGACAGATGAACTAACAGCGAATGAGTTGAACGCAATGGAGGTTCTAAATAAGGGTCAAGGTCGTTGAGGTCACCCAGGGGCCATTGATTGCAATTTTTAGAATTGCTGGAGATCACATTTTATGACCCCCTAATGCATTCCTGAAGTTCATACATGTATTTTTACACTCAAAAGAGTGGATGGGGAACATTTTGAAAGTGGGTCACACACACATCCCAAGCATGGTATTCCATATGGGCCAAAACCAAATAAGGCAAAACTCTGTGGATGTTCAAAATATGGGTCAAGGTCAGTAACAGTGGTCACCCAGGGATAATTGTTTAGTTCTGATGCTTTAACCATTTTCACAGACTCAAATTTACTGATCACAGTACAATTCTGTTTCTCATTGTAAATTTCCATGAAAATGGGTGCTACTCTGGCATAATTGGTCTTTGTGGGAACGTAATAAATTTTCATGAAAATGGGAGCTACTCTGGTGGTCATTAGTCTCATAAAATGGAACTTATGGTGTAATAAGCCCATGGTACATATAATAGGCAGGTAGCCAGGTATCTATATTGTGTGTGTGTGTGGGGGGGGGGGGGGGGGGGGGTACAGGGATTTTTTGTGGGTGGCTAAGCATTTTTATGCTTTAGGCATATCCAGAAGATCAAAATCTTGAGTTTGGGAAGGTATGCCGGTGGCGTCCCCTCTCACATGGTCTGACTAGGAGATGTATATTTTCCCCAACTTTCTCTAGGGGAGACCAAGCATGGTTGGACATCTATAATTTCAGAAATTGACGTCCCATGCAGATTACCGTGGGGATTTTTTTTCGGGGTGGGGGGGGGGGGGGGCAGGTGCATGGCTTCCCCAGGCCTCCATCGCTATGCCATTGACTTATAATCATATAGTTTGGGGCACTCTGATGTAATTGATCTCGATGGGATTTTCAATATACAATTTCTTAGCATTGTTGAAGCACTTTGGCATCATTTTGATAGGAGTTAAACAACATAGTTCAGACCTGTCACCACTGCCTGATTTATATTACTTGACAAAAAATTATATATTGGGCTCTGGGACAGGTCTGGACTAGATCAACACTAATCGTATGGGCAATGTCCATAGCAACGGAAATGGATGGAAGAACCGTGGAATGGGGCAATGCCCCTCTCACTTTTTCATATCATATATATTGCCCCTACCCTCTGCTTTTGATGAAGAAATTACCAATAGAGGTTTTTAAAAGACAAGTGCACCATCAGTGTAGGGTATGTTTCAGTACACAATGCCACTGTGCCCCCATGTTGGCAATGGGGTGAAGTGTCTTTGCCCAAGGACACAATGCTGTTGCCACAGGTTGGATTCGAACTGAGGACCTCTCAGCTTGCACCTCTACCTACTGAGCCACCGTGCCCCCTGCCCATAGCTTATGACCTCCTCATTGGAACAAGCATGATGAGGTTGTTCAAATGAGGGGTATATTGTGGATGCTAAAAATTTATGCCCACCTCCCTCAGTGATGGTGCCATGGTTTTCCAAACAAGGGAGCTTGTGTGCCCTGACAAGGGGAGTGGGGTGGAAGTGGGGGTGGTTGGGTCTGTATCACTCGACAAGCCAACAACAAGAAATAGCGCAATGCAAAGCATTCCATATGTCCCCTCCTGCAATGTCAACGTTGGTAATGCAACAATTATTCAATTTTCTACTGCCATTCAACAAAAATTATTCCCATGGACAAAAAACAATGCAAATACTTCACATGGATAGTTTTTCTATGTTTAAAAAGGGGCATAACTGTGGTAAGCATGCATGGACGTAACCCGCCCAGGTAATATAATACAAAATGTTCATATGGAAAGTTTTAGTGTAACAAGGATCATAACTCCTGTCTGTATGCATGGACGAAACCCGCAATATGTGGACATGCCAATGGACATCAAAATCTGCACACAAATGACTAAATTCAAATGCAAAAACATTCCTACAGAGAGTTTATATAAGTGTAACAAAGTCCATAACTCTGGTAGAAATGGATGGATGAAACCTGCAATATGTGGCTATCATGCCCCCCATGCTTGTCTACCACCAACCACAGGACATAATGAAAGTGTCAATGACACTGTAGCTTAACTTGTGTGTTGTGTTTGATGAAAAGGATAATGTTCAATGTTTATAAAAGGATTATGAAATAAGACAAGAATTGTGATAATTGGGAATATGTTAATTTCTGTTCCCTGTATGCTATGTTTTTGATAAAAATAACATGAGGTGTACACTGTACTAAAGAGCTGAGGGGTGGGTTAATAGGACCTCACAGTTAATGTATGTGGCCCTCACAGTTAATGTATATCAACGCCAGTTACCAAGTTACAGTGAAATTATTCCAAAACGAGTCATCCTATCAAGTTACATTGAAATACCTTCATAAATATGACCTGTAGACTGTGCTAAAGGTTTTCAGGCTTCGGGCCCCTGTAGCCGTCAGTTTCCCAATTGCGTCCAAATGGGACATTCTCATCTAGACATTATATGAAGTCAACCTACCAAGTTACAATGAAATCCCTTCATAAATATGACCTGTAGACTGTGCTAAAGGTTTTGGGGCTCTGGCAGCCATCATGGTTGAATGATCGCAATCAAAAGGGGACATTCTCATCTGGGCATCATCTGGAGTGATCCTACGAAGTTACTATGAAATCCCTTCCTAAATATGACCTGTAGACTATGCTCAAGGTTTTCGGGCTTCGGGCCCCTGAAGCCGCCACAGTTGACCAATCACGACCAAAAGGTGATGTCATCATCTAGGCATTATATGGAGTCAAACTAACAGGTTACAATGAAATCCTTCCATAAATATGACCTATAGACTATGCTAAAGGTTTGGGGCTTGGGCAGCCATCAAGGCTGAATGATCGCAACCAAAAGGGGACGTTCTCATCTAGACATTCTTTGGAGTCATCCTACCAAGGTACAATGAAATCCCTTCATAAATATCACCTGTATACTGTGCTAAAGGTTTTCGGGCTTCAAGCCCCTGTAGCCATCACAGTTGCCTAATGGTGCCCAAAAGGGGCTGTTCTCATCTAGACATTACATGAAGTCAACCTACCAAGTTACAATGAAATCCCTTCATAAATATGCACTGAAGACTGTGCTAAATGTTTTCGGGCTTTGGGCTTGGGCAGCCATCATGGTTGAATGATCGCAACCAAAAGAGGATAATCTCATCTGGGCATCATCTGGAGTGATCCTACAAAGTTACAATGAAATCCCTTCATAAATATGACCTGTAGACTGTGCTCAAGATTTTCAGGCTTCGGGCACCTGTAGCCATCACAGTTGACCAATCATGACCAAAAGGGGATGCCATCATCTAGGCATTATATGGAGTCAACCTAACAAGTTACAATGAAATCCTTCCATAAATATGACCTTTTACCTATGCTAAAGGTCTTTGGGCTTGAGCAGCCATAAAGGCTGAATGATCGCGACCAAAAGGGGATGTTCTCATCTAGACATTATTGGAGTCATCCTACCAAGCTATGATGAAATCCCTTCATAATTATGACCTGTAGACTGTTCTAAAGGTTTTTGGGCTTCGGGCCCCTGTAGCCATCACAGTTGCCCAATCATGTCCAAAAGGGGACGTTATCATCTAGACATTATATGAAGTCAACCTACCATGTTACAATGAAATCCCTTCATAAATATGACCTGTAGACTGTGCTAAAGGTTTTTGGGCTTCGGGCTCGGGCAGCCATCATGGTTGAATGATCGCAACCAAAGGGGACAATCTCATCTGGGCATCATCTGGAGTGATCCTACGAAGTTACAATGAAATCCCTTCATAAATATGACCTGTAGACTGTGCTCAAGGTTTTCGGGCTTCAGGCACTTGTATGTTTGTTTGTTGGTGGTTAACGTCACATATTTATGCACTATGGCTAATCGTGACACAACATGGAGATGAAGTCAAGTTTAGTCAATCGTTGATCAACATGTTGCCCATTTTAGAGGACTTTCACCCCAAGCATTGGTGACTGGGTCCTATTTTACTAGTAAAGCGGAACTGGTTTACCACAGTAAACGAGTGCTGCTTACTTTCCGGGGTTCAGGCACTTGTAGCCATCACAGGTGAGCAATCACGACTAAAAGGGGATGTCATCATCTAGGCAATATGTGGAGTCAACCTAACAGGTTACAATGAAATCCTTCCATAAATATGACCTTTCGCCTATGCTAAAGGTTTTTGGGCTCGGGCACCCATCAAAGCTGAATGATCGCGATCAAAATGGGACGTTCTCATCTAGACATTATTTGGAGTCATCCTACCAAGTTACAATGCAATCCCTTCATAAATATGACCTGTAGACTGTGCTAAATTTTTTCAGGCTTCAGGCCCCTGTTGCCGTCACAGTTGCCCAATCACGTCCAAAAGGGGACTTTCTCATCTAGACATTATATGAAGTCAACCCACCAAGTTCCAATGAAATTCCTCAATAAATATGACCTGTAGAGTGTGCTAAAGTTTTTCAGGTTTTGGGCTCGGGCAGTCGTCACGGTTGACAAATCACGCCCAAATGGGGAAATTCTCATCTAGACATCATAAGCAGTCATCCTACCAAGTTACAATGAAATCCCTCCATATTAAACATGACTTGTAGACTGTGCTAAAAGTTTTTGGGTTTCGGGCTTGGGCAGCCATCACGGTTGACAGATCATGCCCAAAAGGAGACGTTCTCTTCTAGGCTTTATACAGAGGCATTCTACCAAATTACAATGAAATCCCTTCATAAATACGACCTGTAGACTGTGCTAATGGTTTTTGGGCTCGGGCAGCCATTCTGGTTGACCGATCGCAACCAAACGGGGACATTCTCATCTAGACATGACCCCAAACCTGCATATGAAATTTCGTGACGATCAGACAAGAACTGCAGGGTGTAGCCTGTGCTAAATGAAAATGTGAACAAACTCATAGACTAACAGACTCACAGACTAACAGACTTCCGCAAGGTGATGGCAATAGCTTATCTTGACTTTGTCAAGTTAAGCTAAAAATCTGACAACTGATGCCTGATTTATAATGCAAAACATTCATTTTACTATTTTTCTATGTCCTACAAGAGCCATAACTCTGGTACGAAAACCTGCAATTTGTGGATGTTATTTCAGCCATGCTGATCTATCAGCAGAAAAAAGGACATCAAAATCTGACAACTGATGCCAGAGTTATAATACAAAATGCTACTATTAAATTTTGTCAGTAACCCAAAGAAGACGGCTTATACAAGCTAAAAGCTTACTGCTGAATCCTTTCAACAAATCTCGTCCTTGTCTCACTACTTTAATGCATACCATTGTATTGTGCACTCTGTATGACAATCATCTTGTAGTTTATTATATGTATGCATCATATTTTCTCATGAATAAATATTGTTTAAACTAAAATCTGACAACTGATGCCAGAGTTATAATACAAAATGTTAAAAATGTTTGTATGGACATATGGACGGAGACCTCGATTATATACCCACTGAACCTCCTATGGAGGTCGGAGCATAAAAAAGGAAGCAACTTCCCTGACAGGGAAGCTAGGCCTCCCCAATGGGGAAAGAGGGAGGGGGGGGCAGTATGGAGGAGTGGGGGTGTGCTATAGGCCCCCACTGATCCCCTCTCCCCATGAAGCAATGGTCTGTATCTCCCAGTATCATTCACAGAAAACTTCCAAAGACTGACTGTCAGTTGAAGGTAAAGAATTAGATTTACACAACAAATAACAAAACATCACAACTTTCAAATGCATATTGTAATAACATTGGGTCAAGCAGCTACCTGAATAAATTAAGGGCATTTCATGACCTTTATGAAAAATGTCCGATTTTCAAGGGCCTGGAATTTCAGTTTTAAAAATCAGTTCAAGAAATAACAAATACTGGGATAATTGGAAATATGCTTGTCATACTCAGATCAATGTACAAATTGTGTAAATATATTGTTAAAATGTTACAAGACCTAGGATCACTGTGCAAATCAAATATTGGTATGAGGCAAGGCTGTGAGATCTCTCTCACACTTTTAAAATAATGTGTTAATGACATTTCTACCTATTGCTGGTGGCATGAGTGCAGATGTTAAATATGTTAATCTAGCTGAAGTTGCACTTGGTCTTTTATTTCAACATTATTTACCTATGAGATTTCCATCTGACTATACATTTTGTGAGACGATGAAGATGACTGATACCAAGCTATATTCCTTTGAAAAAGATTCTAGAGGAAATGAATTGGGCAGCCGATTTCGAACCAAATATCTATTTAAAATTCAAAATCGAATTTCGAAGCTTCGCAGGGCCCTTTGAGTTTAGTAAATTACGTCCAGACTGAGCTTTATTGAGGTTCAGACCTAATTTACTGGACAAGTTTTGTAAATTAATGGGGACGAGTTGAAGATTCTATTTATTATAAGGTCAAGCCTGAAAATAAGCAATCTGTCATTTGCAGAATGAGGTCTCCAGTGGGTGAATTCGCTGACCCCAACCCATGTGGTGGGCTAAAATCCCCTGATTTATCCTCAGGGTACCTCTTTCTGGTTAGGCTTGAGACCTTGATTCAGACTGAGGTTCCCAGAGGGTGCATTTGGTGATGCTACCCTGCTGTGTAGGGTAGCATCACCAAATTCACCCTCTGGGGACCTCACTATGCAGATGACAGTCTGCTTAGTTTCAGGCTTGTATATGGTCCAAAAACCTCACCAAAGACACTTAAATGGAATGAGAAACAAGCAGTGCCTTCAATTAGGGTCTGCAATTACATTAAAACTTCAGATGTATTCTTTGTCTGTGTCAGGAAATAGTCCCCAAAAAAGAATAAATTGTGAGGTATTTAATGACACAACTTTAATGAAAAAAATAATAATTTTCAAATAAACTTCAACTACTGTTGCTGACAACAAATGTTTATCATTCCTCATCCCTGGAATCTGAATCTACGATTATTCTCTGGCACTTGGTGGGTCGACCATTACCATTTTTAATGAATGGGCTTAATAACCAGAAGGGTCAGATCACATACTAGTGTCATTTAAAATAAAATACTGTGTATATAAAATGGATGAATCCATTCTGCATTTGTAGAGGTTCTGTAACGTTTGTTTATTTGAGTTCATGGTCATTTTCAGCATCACCAGCTACATCATGACTGCAACAAATGTATAGAGACCCACAAAGTAGATCTTCTGTTTCTCAGGCCATTTTTTGCAAAATTGCGGGCGAGCGTTTTTTTTATTTCATTTTTATCCCCACATTTTAAAAAATGCGGGGATATAGTTGTGATCTCTGTCCGTCCGTCCGTCCATCCATCCGTCAGAATGTCCATCCAGGCTCAGCAGAGGTACATTGTGGGGTTTACAATTTAGGGTCAGTGGTAGTTGTGGGGTTGGGTTAGTACAGTGGCCACTTGTGGGGTTATTTTTCACACTGTGGGGTTAATTTTTTGACCTTGTGGGGTTAGGGTTTAACATGGGAAAAACCCCACAAGTAAGAACGTGTAAGAATGTCCATCCATCCGTCCGTCCGTCCATCCATCTGTCTGTCCGTCGGAATGTCTGTCCATCCGTCCATACGTACGTCACACCCTGAAAGGCTCCTAGGGTATTCAATTGGAAATGTTTAAACTATGGTAATGTGTGTTCAGGTAGCAACTTTAGATGTGCATGAAGGTTTCGGAATTTTGATTTGGCCCCCAGTGGTTCCAGTGGAACCTCTTTTATCGTTAGAAAATCAGTTTTCATCAAAAGGCTCCTAGGGTATTTAATTCAAAATGTTTAAACTATGCTAATGTGTTCAGGTAACATCTAGATGTGCATGAAGGTTTCGGAATTTTGATTTTGTCCCCAGTGGTTCCAGTGGAACCATTTTTATCATTAGAAAATCAGTTTTCATGGAAAGGATCCTAGGGTATTTAATTTGAAACACTTAAACTATGCTAATGTGTCCAGGTAACATCTGTAGATGTGCTTGAAGGTTTCGAAATTTTGATTTGGCCCCAGGTGGTTCCAGTGGAACCACTTTCATCATTAGAAAATCAGCTTTCATCGAAAGGCGCCTAGGGTATTTATTTCGAAATGTTTAAACTATGCTAATGCGTTCAGGTAGCAACTCTAGATGGGCATGAAGGTTTTAGAATTTTGATTTGGCCCCAGGTGGTTCCAGTGGAACCACTTTTACCGTTAGAAAATCAGTTTTCATCAAAAGGCTCCTAGGGTATTTAATTCGAAACATTTAAACTATGCTATAAACTATGCTAAAGTGTTCAGGTACCATCACTAGATGTGCTTGAAGGTTTCAGAATTTTGATTTGGCCCCATGTGGTTCCAGTGGAACCACTTTTATCAATAGAAAATCGGTTTTCATCGAAAGGCTCCTTGGGTATTAATTCGAAACGTTGGGTATTAAGTTGAAACGTTAAGACTATGCTAAGGTATTGCTAAGGAAATGCGGATAACACCATTGTGTGCTTTGCACACAAATAAATCGATCTAGTTTATTTTTGTCATTATTTCTTTGCCATCAAAAGTTCATGTTCTTGGTTTGTTTTATTTTTTGGGCCTCATAATCAACAGAATAGCATGGGTGGTGGTGTATTTCATCCTTTGAGTGTAATAAGGCTTTGCAATGCCAAAGCATTGCAAAGCCTTCTTAAACTCAAGGGACAAATTTATAAATTTTATTAACTATAAAGTAAAAATATCAGTCATAAACCATTTATTTTTTATTTTTTAAAGTTTGCTTTGGTTATAAAAAGAGACCATGCAGGAGGGCTTGAGAAACAGATTTACAACTTTTTTAGGCCTGAAGTCAGGTTTAGACAATTATTTACATGATGTACCTATGTAGCACACTTTATAAGACTCACAGTTCAGTTAATGGTCACTGTGTCTTATAACACAATTTCCATGTGTATTCAACATTGCCCGATACATTACAAACATTGAGAAATGTGATAGATACAACATATGTGGAACCCACCTTTTGTGTGAAAACATCATGTAAGATTGCACTTGATAGTTTGTTGCACATCTGGATGATGTTATCATGTGAATGAAATTCTCCAACACAAAACAGTGTCACGCAAGAAAGTAAACAGAATGCCATTGGTGATATTTTTTTTTAAAAATTTAAGCCCAATCCACATAATTCAAGTGTAAATGTGGTACAAATACAAAACACAACTCGTGTAGAGTGTGGTGGACAGGAATCTATGACCCTTGTTTGAATTTTTCCATTTGTGAAATGCATAAAAAACTCTAATACAGGTCATTAATTCATGTCTCTCTTACTGCACCCTCGTGTTCTGTCCTATTATTATTCCACTAAACAGAACATGTCTTCCAAAATAAACAACCACTTTGGGAGCTTCAGTAATACTTTAATTTTACACCTGTTTTGTCGATTTTTTGTTTATTGTGTTCCCTTTTCATTCATTACCAAGTTTCTTTTTCACAAAGATTTTCACAAACTAGGTTGAAATATTTAATCCAATAGCGTAATCGAAGATATGATTTGATGGGAGAACCAGAAGAGTTACTGCCTCTGAACTCACAGGTGTATTGTAAGGAGCTATGTTTTACCAGGAATAGCAAATGATAAAGGGCACTCTCCCCAGTCTGTTCAATCCTTTACCTAACACAAAAGGCTGACAACACTTGCAAACAAGTAACATAGCTTTGCCACTATTAAAATGATATGGTGTTGTTGATATTTTGTGAAAAATTTGAAAAAAATAATTATTAAAATAACAAATGTTGATATTGTGTGCACTGGGGTAAAGGGTTAAATAGCCAGACTGAGATAAATTCAGACAAAAACAACTATAATACAATTCTAAGATTGTTGTTTATTGATTATGGTCACTTTCAGCATCTATGGCTATATCATGACAACAACATAAATTATAAAATCAAACTTTTTCAATTGTTAAATAATATAATACAGTGGAACCCTATTAACTGAATGATCAGTTTATCAATGAAATATATGTAATTAACAGGAGTACTCAATTAAAAGGAGTATTCAATTAATGGGAATTTATTCATTTTTCTGATTTCTTGTGTTACACAGAGCATTTATTCTATTATGGAGCTCTGTCAAACAAGATATGATAGATTAAATGCCAAAATTGAATGTACTGAGGCCAAATATGTCTGTAAAATGGGGAACTCAGTGGTTGCAAGAGTAATTCTTTGATAGATTATAAGATTTTGAATTCAATTAACCCTTTACCTAACAGGAAAAGCAGACAACACTTAATAATAATAATAATCATAAGGAAATTTTATAAAGCGTAAAATCACAAAGTGCTCTAAAACGCTGTACAGTTAAATAAACAACGAGCTCATGACTATCAAGGCAATATACAGACTGAGAAAGGTGTGAAGGCCAGCAGGTTATATACTGTCAAAAGCCTCTCTGAAAAGATGTGATTTTAAATTTTTTTTTAATTGGTTGAGATCTTTCGATCCCTGAACCTGAACTGGTAAATTATTCCAAAGTGCAGGTCCAGCGAAAGAGAAAGCTCTGTTATTCACAAAAGTGGACCTAGAGAAGGGCATCTGAAGCTTGATTTGTGAGGAGGAGCTTTCAGGTTTTTTAATTGCCAAAATGTCTTGTAAGTACTTAGGTGCTGAGCCATGAACGCATTTAAATACCAAAACCAAAATTTTGAAAATAATCCACTGTTGTACAGGGAGCCAGTGCAATTTTTTTAGTAGTGGTGTTATATGATCATAGCGTTTAGAGTCTGTGATGATACGTACAGCTGTATTTTGAATATTCTGTAGTTTTGAAATATATGACTGTGGCAACCCAATAAGAAGTGAGTTGGAAAAATCCAAGTGGGATGAGATAAAAGCATGAACTACAGTTTCCAATGACTTAGTGGAGAGGTAACGACGAAGATAGCTCAGGTTCCTAATTTGCATGAAACAGTGCTTGCAAATAGTATTGACATTTTCCTCCATTGATAGATGAGAGTCAAATATCACACCAATGTTACGAGCACTGTTTGATACATTTTGTGTAGAATTTCCGATAACAAGTGACTTGATTTGCAAATTTGATGGACTCTTTGAACGCGATATGACTTGTACCTCAGTCTTATCGTCATTCATTTTAAGTCCATGACAGGCCATCCAGTCCCTAACCTTGTGTACACAGTCTTCCATCATCGCAACTGAAGCAATAGGGTCAGATCCAATTGAAGGGTCTGGTGACAAATACAACTGAAATTCTTGAATGACTAATTTTTTTCATTTTTTGTCTCAAAAACATAGGTTATGACCCCTCACTGGAACAAGCTCATTCCAATGAGGTGTCATAACCTATGTTTTTGAGACAAAAAATGAAAATTAATTGGCAACTTTTGAGAATAGCGCTGGTTAGTTTTGGCCATTATGCTGGGTAAAGGGTTAACAGGAGTTTACTTTATAACATATATGCAGAAAAGTTGTTCTGGCAGTGTGATAAATGGTTTGGTGTTTGAAACAGGGTTATTCAATTTAGAGATATCCAGTTAAGTGGTATCCACTGTATATACATGCAAGTGCAACTTCAAAAACATTTTCAGTCTTGTGTTCTCTGGTTTTCTTGACATCTTCTAAGTGTGTAGAAATAGTTAGTCTGTTAACCCTTTACCCAACATGAAAAGCAGACGACACTTGCCCAAAAATGATTGAATAACTATTTTTTTTTCATTTTTTGTCTCAAAAACATAGGTTATGACCCCTCATTGGAACGAGCTCGATGAGCTCGTTCCAATGAGGGGTCATAACCTATGTTTTTGAGACAAAAAATGAAAAAATAATAAAAATTAATTGTCAATTTTTGAGAATAGCGCTGGCCGGTTTTGGCCGTTACGTTGGGTAAAGGGTTAAACAACCATGTTTCTAGCAGGGTTTGAAAAGAGTACTGTTAGCTGGAATAATGAACCATTCTTGTTGGAAAACACTGAATTAAACAGATCCGAATGTTACATTGGATAATTCCTGCAAAATAAGGATTCAAATGTCAGTAAAATATGCAGAAGTAAAATATATTTACTTATTAATTAGATATGGCATTTTTTCCTTATTTGGCCTATTATTGACCTCAGTTGATATGGATCTGAACTCAGCTGATAACTCAGCTGATACAGGTTAATTGAATGAGTGTATATGGAGTTGTCGCCCATGCGACGTAAATGTGATGTTCTTCCTGACATTGTAATGGAGCAAGTTTTTGTTTACAACGAAATCGACATTAACTGTCAGTTGCGAGAGTCATTATATATAAGATGAGCCATGGATATAATAGAAGTAGAATTTCTTAATTTAATTTAAGTGATGATGACCAATTGATGAGAGAATGTCATGATGAAAAAACTGTGATCGAGAAGTGGGAGATTCTATTTGGAGCTTCAAATGGAGGTTTGTAGATGTTGAAGCTGAAGAATTGTCAGATTATGAAAAACATTATGAGTTTCTCATACATTCAGTTATTTGGCCCATCCTATCCCATTTGGGGGTGTAGCATAGCAATATACACCATTCTTAGGAGTTCAGATTCAAGTTGGGTTTCTATTTGGGCTCCTGTCAGATTCTTTTTTGGGTGTGTGGTATATACACCATCCTTGGAGGGGGTGTCAAGATTCAAGCTTCTTTGAATCAAGTGTCTAGGTTCATGCTTGGACTCTGTAGTGAACCGCGACAAAGCATCAGGAGCCGGCCAAGTGTTGTTATGTTAACTAGTCATAGATGCAGATTAAATCCTTCTTTTAATAACTTTATCAGTGAAGCCTCTTGTTTAGAGGGGTGATCAATGGTTCTCTGCATGTGAATAGATTGTGGATAACACCTGCAGAATGCAGGGGAATTGGAAAATCTGAACTTTTATCCCTGAAATTGACCACTGATTTGTACATGTACATTACCTAAGGGATGTTTGTCTGCAATTGAGAACAAAGACAGGATACAGACACCTGCCCCCACCTCACCTCCCCCCCCCCCCCCCCCTCCCAATCAAAATTGACAGAAGAGGACACCTGCCCCCCTCGGGATTTTCCAGGACTGGACACCTGCCCCCCTACTAAATTTTATTAACAGGACACCTGCCCCCTGTTTTATTTGCTTGTCTTTGATGAATAACAATGTCTATTTCAGCAGACTTCAAAGCATACCAGCAAAAAGATAACGGCATGGATTCATTTCGTTACTTTTGCATGTGTTTAGAGAATGCATCTGTTGAATATTTACAGTAAAAAGCCTGCTCACTTCAATAAGTTAATATAACATTTTTTGTTAGAAAATGGGCCATATGTCCTAGGTGTACAAACCAGCAGGGGGACAAGTGTCCACGGTACAGTGGAAGAATCCACCAACACAGCCACAGCTTCCCCCACTGATGCAGACGCAGCTGAAATTCAATTAGATAAAAAATCAGCTAAACTCCCCAAATCACAGCGACAGAAAAAGTCACCAAACCAAAATTGGTGAAAAAGGAAACTCTCCAATGAGTTCCGTGAAAATGATGAAACCGTGGACGTCGAAGATGAAAATGGTTTCTGTACGACTACTGATCGGTATGCCAAAAAGACAAAAATTAACAACCCAAATTCACTGAGCACCGATACTGAAAAGGACTCGGTGGTCACACCAAGAAATGGAGGGGGGGGGGGGGACTGTTAACACAACAGAGCCTACATCACCAGAAATCATCACTGCAACAGTGACAACTAGCCCAACTGATAACGTGACATATGCTGACAAAGTAAACGCCAAAATGCCCCCTACGGTGTCCAATAAAAACAACAAGACACAGAGCCATCTGCAACCAAACTCCTGTGTCATAATCACATGCATTCACCCCAAAACAAAAAAAAACTTGCTTGATAAAGCCTTTTCAGGACACTTGTGGGAGAGATCTCCAAAGCCACGGGCAACCATACTTGGAATATTAAAGTAAAATGCCCTAATAGAGCAACGAAATTAAATCTGATATGCAAAGGGGTAATTATCAACAGCAAAAAATATGAAACTAAGGAATATCGTGTTCTTCCGCAACCTGTTCAGTGTCACAAGTGTCAGAAATTTGGGCACTCATCACACAAATGCAATAGGGAGCAACGATGTATGAAATGTGGCGACAAACACATCGCGAGACATGCAGTGCCACAACACTGAAATGCCCCAATTGTGGTGGTCAACACCCCAGCAACTACAGGGGGTGTAGCCACTTCAAAAAAGTTAAAACAAACATCCAGCTAAAAGCTCTAAATGTAAGTAATGTCGAGAACTCATCCTCCCCTTATTCCACGTGTACCCTATTGGCTGGCTCTATTTTCAGCATAATGAAGAAACACATGGACATCAGTCTTTCAGGAGTATGCAAAAAGATCAGTAAAACAGCCTCTAACTTATATAAAACTCAAATATCTCACACGCTACTAGAAGCAG
Source organism: Pictodentalium vernedei (assembly GCA_031216915.1). Lineage (NCBI taxonomy): Eukaryota > Metazoa > Mollusca > Scaphopoda > Dentaliida > Dentaliidae > Pictodentalium > Pictodentalium vernedei. The sequence continues at coordinate 306,460,477 of CM062295.1, read as the reverse complement.
CCGTCAACAAAATATAATTAGGTAACAATATTGCAAATAGTAATAAACTTAAATAAACTTAGTACTGTTATTCCTAAACCATTCATGTATACACTAAAAATGGTCCAGGGGAATGCTTGAAGCATTAATCAGAAAAACTTGCAAATGTCACATTATTTAAAAAATACGGACATAATTGGAATTAGTGAAACATGGCTTAAACCAAACAAAATTTTTTAGTTATGTGGATTTGCTATTATAAGAAGAGATTGCCCCACTTAAAAAGGTGGTGTCGTCACTCTGCTAATAATACAGGAGATTAAATACAAAACAATACTATGCGACCACCTCATTTTTGAAGTGATTGTAGCAGAAATTGAACTTGACCACAAACACGTGGCCATCATATCATATTATAACAAGCCACAAGCAACAGTAGACAATAAAGTATTTGAATTCTTTTCCAAAAACTACAAGCACTGCATATTCTTGGGTGATTTTAATTCCAAACACCAGGTACTCGGTTGTCATAAGACTGAGCCTAATGGTGACGCCCTTTTCAACATCATTGAAGAACTTGATCAATTCGTGGTAAATAACGATCAAGACATAACATACATAAGCAACAACCCACTCCATCAATCAGATAACCTAGACTTGATTATTACCAGTAAATCACTAACCAGCCAAATGCAAGACATATTTGTAGGGGATGATTCAATTCAATTCAGTTCAATTCATTTTATTTAACGGTATGTAAAATATAATAATCAATTCAGTTACAGAATAATATTGTGATACATATACATACCGTTGAGGGACAGCATAGCCAGATTGGCTGTCTTCCTGCTATCCCCCGAGGTAGAAAAGTAATTAGAGCAACATCATATCAGACAGAGTATACAGCCGGTAAGAGAGAAATACAGATCCTTTTGGAGTAATGTTGTATTATTGCATTGTTGCATTAATGCGTGGGAAACAAAACACTTAAAATATCAATAATATTATTAGAATATATTGAAAATAATATTGATAATAGTTTGGGAATAAGATGAGTGACAAACTGACGAGCTAGCCGGTAAAAAAAGTAGAACTGTATTACAGATTAGTATAGTAAACTATCTAGTACAGTCTGGGCAATACGGGTTGTTACATGCAATTTGTGTTTGATAATTTGAGAGAAGTTTTTGTGTTAACATTTTCTTAAAAGCAGTACGATTAGTAGCATTTCTTATACTCGGTTCCAGGTCGTTCCAAAGCCTAGGGTAATTGAAACAAGGAAGGTAATCTAAGGATTTTGTTCTTGTTCTGCAGATGCGAATCGATACCGAGTACCTGGTGGTGGGACGAGTAGTATTATTATTAAAGAGTGAAAACATTGCATTTAATGACTGGGGAAGAGATCCATTTTTCCAATTAAATAAAAATAGCATGGCATGGAATTTGAAAAGGTCTGTAACTTTCATTATTTTATTTTGAGCAAATAGAGGGTCGGTATGGGCATTGAAACGTGCGTTATTAATTATGCAAACTGAGCGCTTTTGTAGTAGGAAAAGTTGGTTGATTGATTTAGAATTGCCCCATATCTGTATACCATATTCTAGACGACTGTGTATCAATGTGAAGTATAAAATTTTCATGACATCGTGGGAAAGTATAAATTTGACCCTGTTGAGTGCATAATTTGCGCATGCAATGATGATCTAGGCAGTGATCACCTGCCAGTTCACGCCACTTTGAAATGTAATTATCCTCCCGTGAACAGGAGGAACCTATCAAAAATTGACTGGAACCTCTTCAGAAACATTACCGAAGTAAAAATAAATGTAAATGACCCCTTAAATGCTCATGAACTAGAAAAAGCCTGCACCCATCTTAACAAGGTTATCAACAGTACAGTAGATGAAATCTGTCCCAAGCAAACAGTAAAGCCACGGATAAACAGAATAACCAAAACAACTCTTCAAATAATTAAACAAATCTGAGAATGATCAAATCAAAAAAGCAGAACTTGAAACTGCGTATAATCGCCTACACAGAGAAGTGAAAAAGGCCATAGCTAACGACAATCGCGTGAGATGAAAAAAAGCAACAGAAAACCTAAATGGGCCGAGGTTCTGGGATATATTTAAAACTCTTACTGGCCAAAAGAGCAAAAGTGCCAATAATAATGTGCTCAAGACTAGCGATGGAACTATGGCCATGGACGACAAGGCAAAAGCCAGCGCTTTTACCAAACTTCTAAAGAAAGCGCATCGTCCTCAAGAAGGGAACAGATATGACAACGATCGTAAGGTAAAGGTAAATAAATTTGTCCAAGATAACAACTCAATTTTCAATGAACCGAACATTGACCAAAGGTATGAAGGTGGGGACGACCATGAATTAACCAAACCAATAAGCGTAGAAGAGGTCATGAGTATAATCAGAAAATGCAAGTCATCTTCGTCCCCAGGAGAAGATGAAGTCTCTTACAAAATAATGAAACAGTGCCCCAACATCTCTTACTGTAGACTTACCCAACTCCTAAACTGCTGTCTCTCCTGTGGGTACTTCCCAAAATGATGGAAAGTGGCCACAGGAGTCATGATACCTAAACCTGACAAAGACCTTACCAACCCTTCTAACTACTGCCCAATTAGCTTGCTTAGCTGTGTTGGAAAACTATTTGAACGGATTCTTACCATGAGACTTCGCAGCTATCTCGAATCAATCAACTTTTTCAACAAATGGTAAAGAGCGTATGGGAGTCAGAAAGAGGGAATTGAACACGTATATAGACTGATCGATTATATGAAAACAGCATTTAGTCAAAACGAAATCGGAACAGCACTTTTCTTGGATGTAGAAAAAGTTTTCGACTCGGTATATCACAATGGCGTGAGATATAAACTAGCGAAAATGGGATTACCCACTAAAATTCTGAGGATCATATCATCATTTCTAACTGACCGAATAATCAAGGTGAGGGTTAACTACGAGGTGTCAGAGGAAGTAACACCTGAAGCAGAACACCACAAGGATCAGTCTAAGCCCACTTCTTTTCATAATATATGTGAATGACATAGAAAAAGTAGGGAAAAACTGTGTTAAACTATCACAGTTCTAAGACGATAAAGGCATGTGAATGGCCAGCAAGTCCCGAAACATAATTAAAAATGATCTGCAGGATACCATTCATGATCTTGAGAGCTGGTGCATTCAATGGCACATCAAGCTCAATGCTGCTAAAAGTCAAAAAGTTACGTTCTTTAGGAAGCAAAGAAAAAAACCAGTCCCCAGTTTCGATCCCCAGTTATACGATCACAAATTAGAAGCAAGCAACGAGGCCAAATTTTGGGGATTGATACTTGATAGCAACCTTAGTCTGAACAGTCAAATAAATTCCTTTACAGTTAGAGCTACTTAACGTATCAATTTTCTGAAGATGATCAGAGGTAAAATTGGGGAGCAAACAAAGTTGTACTTCTCAAGCTTCACAAATCATTTATACGTCTGGTACTAGAATACGGTGCCATAATAACAAGTTACCTGAGCAAAACCAACATTCAGAAGCTTCAGACTACCCAAATGGACACCGATAAAGGAATTTCATGAGCTAGCAAAAATAGAAATTATTGATACGCGATTAAAAGTCCTACAAAGCAAAACCCTCAATAGACTTCAAGATAGTGAATTAATGGTTGAGCTGAACGAACACCGATCCCTTAAAAGAAAAACAAAATAAGTTTTCAGAAAATAAAAAAAAAATGATACAATATAATTAAATTGCATGGACTCAGTGAGGACTCATTGAAAACTTTAGGACTGAGTCTGTGAGCACTGCCTCGCAACTCTGCTGAAGCGCATTTGAAACGCGTTTAATAACAAAATCCTCCACAGACTCCAGGATAGTGAATCAATGGTAGAGCTGAACAAACGCCGAACTCTCAACAGAAAACAAAATAAGTTACAGTAAACTGAAATTACTCAATAGAATTAAACTGTGTAGAGTCAGTGAGGAATGCCTCTCTACTCAATTAGAACTTTAGGATTGAGTCTGTGAGGATTGCCTCACAACTCTGTGTATGGGAAGTGAACTCCGATGAAACCCACCCACCACTCCATCCATAGCAACAATCACACGACAGTCACAATATACAATAGCACAGTTCTATCTTTCTCTTGTAATGAAATGGAGTAGTGAAATCAGTGAGGATTGCCTCGCTACTCATCAGGAATTCTAGGGTCGAGTCTGTGAGGACTGCCTCGCAACTCTCACATGGGGAGTGGGCTCCGAAGAAACCCACCCTTCACCCCATCCATAGCAACAATCACACAACAGTCACAATATACAATAGTGAATACCCATCTTTCTCTCTACCTATAACTTTTCTAATTGAACTTTCTCAAATTTCTTGCAACACCCTTATGAAGAAGATGCATGGAAATAGTAGACGAAGCATATGAGGAATTGGTACAACCTACCTGTCTGTTAACATACACAGGAAACCACCAAACACCAGGCAAGGATTGAAACCAGACATGTTACCTCTCCCGGAATGCCCGGGAAAATTCCGGAATTTCAGTGTAGTTCCTGGCCTCCCGGACGAGAATCAGTTTTGGACCAAAAATCCCGGAAAACAACAGTCAAATATTTCGTTTCCATTGTAACTTATGAAAAACGTTTGGAGTCAAATCACATGCATTTCAAACTCTGGTAAAAACTCACAAAGCAGTAAAATATGGATTTAAGTTAAATTTATTTAAGAAAAGGATATTTTATGATATATATTTCAACTGTGTTCATGTTTATTTCTGGGGTTTTTCTTCGAAGATTCGTGATAAATGTGCGAGTGTCGAAGTGAAAATAGGTGACTTACTTTAAAAAAATTGAAAACTCCACCTTCATTTAATGAACCAACCAAGATGATGATTCGCTAAATTTCTCATTCAAATTGAGCAAATTTTAATCTTGATTAGTTTGCGTTTTTGATGCCCGACCCCCTCCCAATCCCCCCCCCCCCCCCCCCACACACACACACATTTCAGTCAGCTTCAAGTTTGATATTCTCGCTTCTCGAGCAATAATTAATTTTGAGTTGTATTGGCCATGCATGATAAAACATTGAGTTCAAAATGACGCGACAAGTTACTTCCCTTGGAAAATGTTTCGATCAAAAGAAAAAAAGCGTTTAAACGAGGAAGACTCTTTGCTAACCTCTTCCTGTACCCTGAAATCCTTTGACATTTACTAAACCTTGTACGTGGAAACTTATTAGATAGAATGCCATTGGTAAAAGTACAAAACATTGCGAAAAATCAGTAAAATATGAGTCGATTCCGGTCGATTCCGGTCTTTAAAGTCGATTCCGGTTTCTAGTAGGACCCTTTCTGAGTACTGATGTTCTTGAAGTAACTGAACATCAGGACATCTTTTCCTGTTAACATTTCCAGACTTGGGAAATTATTAGCTAAGTAGACTTTGATAAGAGCAAACCACAGGTGGATGTGCTCTGTGGGACAATGTGGGTGGGTGGTGGTGGGGAGGGCTGGGGGCTCATGAAGAAGAGGATCCAGGGGGTGGGGGTGTCAAATCAACAGTTACTTTATGATTTTTTAACATAGCATAAATGCATCAGCATAGTTGACAACTAGTTCTGGATATAACCTGGTGTTAATAGTGGTCTGTGAGCTGAAAATTCACAAGTGTTTTCTTTTATTTTGCCCCCGCGCGAACTTTTCCCTGAAATCTATCCCATTTCCCTGAAAATCACCCTCAGGTTCCCTGAAAAATTATTCTGGAGGTTAACATGTCTGATTGAAACAAGCTTGCCTGGCTGGGACGAGTGTACATTTTAAATAAATAAACATTTGAATAAAGATTTAACAGCCCTCTTAAGGGCTTTCGGGTGTGTGTCTGTGAGAGATTGTGTGTGTGTGTGTGTGTTTTTTTTTAGGTTTTTTTTGTTTTGTTTTTTTTGTTTTATGTTTTTTTCCTCCATCACCGCATCATCTGTTCTCCCTGAAGGCAGACCAGATGGCCAAGGCTCATCATCCACTCTCCCTTATAGGCTGATGGATTTCTCCCAGCTTCAAAAACACATATTGGTGGATTTTTTCCTTTTTGAAACCATTATGGATAACATGCTGGGGCTGCTCCCAAACCAGCGACTGCTTGGATTTCTTTTTCTTTTCTAAAACAACTGTAACCGGAGGGGTTGTGTGGTCGGGATCGTTTTAGCCGTACGCTTCCGCAACACTCAAGTGAAAGCCTGCAACCAAAACGCCCGATGACAACAACCCTGGGTTCTTCCAGGTTCTAAACTAACAGTAACAACTCCACATTGGGTCTATCACAAGACACAACTCTAAACTGCGTATTGCCATACGTCTACTCATCTAGTATAATTCGGAACAAACCCTCTGTTCCTCGTTAAATTACCTGTAGTGTGGTAAATGGCAAAGGCAACTTTGGCAAGGCAAGATCTAGAGTAGGGATTAAATTCAGAATAACTTAACTTAAGTCAAATTGAGAATAAATATTTATAAAGTCAACTGGTGTTGTATTTACACTTGTTGTGGGAAACATTAACATTAGACATACAACACGGACTGGTCATACTTTTATGACAACCAGCCTATCACATCCTGTACATTTATAAAACAGATTCAGGGGGTGGGGGGGGGGGGGGGGGGGGGGGGGGCGAAACATGTAGAATGGGAAAAACCAGTGAGGTACGCTAAGCTGGGTACAAATTAAGCAGCCTTTTTGCATACACCCCGACCCGGTAACTCTCACGGTGAAGACCACCCCTCCAACCCACTAGAACTTAAATTAACCCCTTAATAAATCATTTAATTGTTTCTATACGTGCGAAGCTTCCATGGAATTGTATTTCTTCCTATAAACAAACTAAACCAAAACCTGTAAGGCTTTGCACCTAGCCTACCCCCCAACACTGACTGAACAAAGCCTAAAAGGCTTTTCTACTACACCGAAGCGGTGTACCAATAGCCTACACACTGCAGGTTAATTAAAACCTCACCATCTGTTCATCCATCCCAATAAACTTTTAGTTTGTCAATAGAGCTGTATATGTTTACGATTAACGGGAGCAGTCGTTCCCCAGTACTTTGATTCGTTTATTTTTCTTCCTTTTTCTGCCTTTTTGCACTCTTTTCAAGATGTTCAAAAGCCAAAGAATGTGCTTCCATCATACTAGCATGAAGCCACTCCATGTACTCTACAGGACAAACGTCCTCCACAGTACCAGGTGGGCTCCCATACATTATGTCCAGGGGAATTCTTATTTCCCTCCCTAACATTAGCAAGTTTGGAGTGCAGCCTGAACTGTTGTGGACGGAAGAACGGTATGCCATCATAACATAAGGCAAATGGTCGTCCCAATCACGTCGATTGCGATCAACAAACACTGCCAACATCTGCTGTAAAGTCCTATTAAATCGCTCTACCACACAGTCTGATTGTGGTCTGTAGGGTGTTGTGCGTGATTTTTGAATCTCGAGTTTTTCACAAAGAATTTTGAACAGATTTGATTCAAACTCTCGGCCCTGGTCAGTATGGATAATATCAGGAGTACCAAATCTGCTAATAAACTCGGTCATAAGAGTGTCTGCAACTGTTTGGGCAGTATGGTCTTGGATAGCATATGCCTCGGTCCATTTAGTGAAATAGTCTCCTACAACCATTATGTACTCTTTCCCATTCTCCGTCTGGGGTAAAGGCCCTAAAATGTCGATGGCTATGCGTTCTAAAGGAGAACGTACGCTGACGTGATGCATAGGTGCGCTCCCCCTACCTGGACCGGGTTTTCGCCTCGCACACTGGACACACTCCCTACACCATGGTGCAACAGAATCTGTCATTCCAGGCCAGTAAAATCGGCCTCGGACAGAGCTGAGTGTCTTGTCCCTTCCCAGATGACCTGCAATGCGTACATTGTGCAACTGCTCCAAAATGGTGCTTCTAATTTTGGACGGAGCAACAAACAACAATCTTTCGGCCCCAACTTCACTCTCCCACTTCACATATAGCAGTCCATCTACAACTCTTAAAATTTCCCATTGCCTTAGGAGAACTAGGGTATCCCGCCCCAAAGCTCCCATTTGAGAAATATCCGGCTTCTCTTCAGATGCCTGCCTTACCCTCAGGGCTGGCCCTATACATGGATCACTCAACTGCAAGTCACGCAATTCTTCGTTACTCCATGTTTCTAACCAGTTTGACCCCTCCCCAAAGGAGCTGGAATTAACCAGACATGCATGCGTCTGCTCAAAGTTTCCTGTAGATTTACTATCCGCATCCAACCCATTGTCCATCGACTTAATAGGCGTTGGATTTCCAGAAGTCTGGGTAGTCCGACCCACCTTCAAATTCAAACCCATGGAGTCACCACTGGCCAAACGCTCTAGCGTTTGCGTAGGGTTTACCAAGGTCCTATTCCCGTCTCTCGCCTCCCTAGCTCTATCCTGACTGGTCAAATCTGAGTCATCACATACCAGATTTGTGGGATCCCCACAGACTTGGGAATCTCTTGACGGACTCCTCCCGCCAACCTTATCCACCGCAACTACCATCCCAGCTACATGAGGCCTGCACTCAGGACAATCCTCCCTCTTGCACTTTCTATGCTTCATTTCATGCCTAGACAAGGCGTCTGCGTTACCATGTAATGCGCCCTTCCTATGCTGTATGTCCAAATCAAAAGTATCCAGAATTGTTAACCACCGTGCCACCATACCCTCTGGGTCCTTAAATTTCCTAAGCCAGCGCAGTGAACTGTGGTCAGTCCTAACCAGTACTCTTCTACCCCATAGATAATTTGCGAAATTGTCTAACAAATGTTACCACGGCCAATAACTCACGGTACGTTGTACAATAATTTCTCTGTGACCGATTTAAAGTTTTACTGGCATATGCTATGACCTTCTCACGCCCTTCCTGAATTTGAGAAAGTACGGATCCGATGCCGCTGTCACTAGCATCAGTGTCAAGTACGAACTGACCAGTGCGGTCTGGATAAGCTAGTATTGGCGCTGAAGTCAGTAACTCTTTTAACTGACAAAATGCTTTGTCTCAAGAAATATCCCACTGAAATTGTTTATTTTTAGTGGTTAATTGAGTCAAAGGAAATGCAACAGCCGAAAAATTTGGAATGAACTGGTGATAGTAAGCGGCCAGACCAAGAAAACTACAAACTTCTGCTACATTCCCAGGCATTGACCACGCCTCAACAGCTGCAATTTTTGACGGGTCACATGAAACCCCTTTATCGGACACAACATGTCCCAAAAATGACACTGACCTCTGAAACAATAAGCACTTTTTAGGCTTAAGTTTCAAATTTGCTTCTCTGAACCGTTGCAAAACAAGTTTCAAGTTTTCAAGCGCTGATTCAAATGTACTACCATAACATATAACATCATCTATGTAAATTAAGCACCTTTCATATTGTAAACCAGACAGTGTTAACTCCATTAATCTCTCGAAACTTGAAGGCCCATTACAGACCCCGAATGGGAGAACACGAAACTGATAAAGTCCTTTATGTGTTGCAAATGCAGTCTTTTCCTTGTCCTCTTCGGACATCGCAATTTGCCAAAATCCACTTGCCAAATCAAGAGTGCTGAACCACTTCACCCCTGATAGCGCGTCTAGGGACTAGTCAATGCGAGGGAGGGGATACGCATCCTTACGGGTGACTGAATTTAGAGCTCTGAAATCCACGCAAAACCGCATGCTCTTATCGTGTTTTGTAACAAGAACCACGGGTGATGCCCATGGACTAGAACTCGGTTCAATTATCCCGTCGGCCAACATTGAATTTATTTCTTTCTCGATAATTTCTTTCTGCGCTATTGCTGCCCTCCGCGGTGGTTGTTTAATAGGCCTAGCACCCTCTGTATCAATGGTGTGTTTAACTTTATTTGTGACTCCCAATTTTCCGTCAACTCCAATGAAAACGTCCAAAAATTCTATCAAGGGCTTATAAAGCTCTTCCCCCTGTTGTTCATCTAAATCCTTCAATGAATTATCAAACAATTTCTTCAGTTCAGGGGGTAAAATTTCTCCACCCTCACTGGGCCTTGATTCATGCCTTAAATTATCTATTTGATTGACGTGCACATTTTGCACAGTTTGAATTTTTGCCAAGAGTCTACCAGCTCTTAACTTTATGGGTTTTAAAGTTTGGTTTAAAACAGCTATGGGTAGGGATTGATCAATACTCTTACTCTTCCCCACCGCTTTAGCAACCAATAGACCCGTTTCTTTACAGAAACGCTTCACGGGCTCAATGAGGCCCTCTTTTCCATCAACCCATTTCATTTCATCTACTTTTCCAGGTAAGATCATCTCACTGCGAGGGGGTACTACTACATTTTTTGAAACTGCGATTCGAGCGCAACTGTAACCGTCGATTTTATGTAAAACTACTTCTGCACCCTGCGACCTAAGTCTACCCTGAGCAGTGTCAAACATAAAAGCATTCTTTTCTAAAAAGTCTAAGCCCAGTATTCCAGGAAGTCCGTTTAATTTTGCTACGATTACATTTTGATTGTATATTCGACCCGCTATTTTCAGTTTAAAGATTGCCTGACCATAAACGGTCAGCGGTCCTCCATCAGCAATTGTCAGAGTTGCTCGTATCTCTTTAAGTTCGGGCTTATGTTTGATATTTTCAAATACTTTGTCAGAAACTAATGTAACTGTTGAACCCGTATCAACTAACATTTCAGCAGATCTATTATCAAATTTTACTCCAGCGTACCAACAGGCTGATGGGACGCTGTCCATATTAACTAAAGGCCTATGATTAATAACAATTTCCTTCTTTTCTGACACCTGCCGCCCAACGTGGGGCTCGAACCCACGACCCCGAGATTAAGAGTCTCGTGCTCTACAGACTGAGCTAGCCAGGGTTGGAGAGGACCCTACCAGGTCCTGAACAAAATTACTGACATAACTTACAAAATTGTAGAGTTACATTCGGAAACCCCAATCATTGTGCATATAGACGACCTTAAAGTCTGCGAAGGGTCAGTTGACCAGGCCGATGTTGGAATCTCGGATGGGGAAACCCGTTTGGAAGCTTATCCACAATTGCCTTCCATTTCGACTGATGATAAGTACGATTCCTCCGAGGGAGATCTTGTCCCGTCTTCACCTGAAATGGAAAGCTGTCAACACAAAACACGGTTTGGAAGAACGGTATACCTGCCGAGCAAATATTCTCCATAATTATTCCCCTGAAGCAAGCAGATATTTTGTGTTCATATGATTCTGAGCATTATTCTTAATGCTGTTTCTATTTATTGCAGGACGATGTACTGGATCTTTATGTTGAAGACGGAGAGCTTGAAGCTCTCGAGGGGTACAGGCTAGATTTTCCACAAGGGGACATGTTTTGCCCAATTACAGGGTGCAAGAGGGTGTTTTCGGGAAGCTTGTCACGGTACAAGAGACACTGGAGAGATAAGTGCGGGAGCCGGGGTTCGAACCGTCGACCTCTAGCACACAAAGCAACTGATTTACCACGAGACTAAGAGATCCGGCCCAACCAGGCTGGTTGGTAAATGGCCTTTATACCTCGACCGCTACACTACTCTCCCCTTCTTTTTTTGAGATTCACCCACCGTGAATCTCACCCAGATTCCTCCTCAGAGCGGTCGAAACTACTGCTGAGGATCGGACGAGCCCCCAAATGTAACAGGAGGAGAGATAAGTGCGGGAGCCGGGGTTCGAACCGTAGACCTCTAGCACACAAAGCGACCGATTTACCACGAGACTAAGAGATCCGGACCAACCAGGCTGGTTGGTAAATGGCCTTTATACCTCGACCGCTACACAACCAACAAACCGTGCTTTCAGTGTTACCATAAATATGTCCATGTCTCTAAGCAAACACAGAGCAGAATTCTTGTAGTTATGCACAATTCCTAGTCATCTTCCAGTTCAAGGTTCTCGGAGATTTGCACCCATTGCCCTACTGTGGTTTATTTACTTGATGTAAAAGCACAATATCACTTTTCACTTAAAGGAAGGATTTATAATTAATGTTTTAAAATTATAATTTTTATGTTCCAAAGCATATCTTGTGCAATGTATCTTTCAAGCTTTTGAACTCTTACTTATATTTCATATTAATCCTTCATATGATAGCCACATCCATACAATCGATACCCATGAATATCACCACTTTAATTTGTTCAATTTTGCTTCCAAGACCTGGTTCAACTGGTTGTGTGCTGGAAGCCCAAATTTGGGCTCTACTCTGAAGTGTGGGTACCACACATTAAAGACTGCATATTCTGCGGGTGTGCTTTGTATTATCATTGAAGTGAAATTATTTAGACTGTTAGGATTTGCCTTGTTACAAGGCAAAAACATGTGAAGCAATCTTGCTGGTCAAAAATAATTTAGCAGTATACCAGTTAAGATCCTTCATCAAAAGAAGGTCACTGAGCTTGTTGAAATGAAGGACCATAAGCTATGTTTTTGAAGCACAAAGTAACAAGTTTTAGTAAGGCCCCACAAAGTAGATTTTTTGTTTCTCAGTCCATTTATTTAAATTTGCATCCGGGTGGGCAGTTTTTTATTTTATTTTATTTGTTTCTTTGCCATCAGAGGTTTATGTTCTTGGTTTGTTTTAGACCTCAAAATCTACACAATAGCATGAGTGGTGGTGCTAAAGCATTGCAAAGCTTTGTAGCACTCAAGGGACAAACTATTAATTTTATTTAATAATTAACTGGGGTAAAATATTAGACATAAAGCATTTAATTTTTATTTTTTTTAAGTTTGCATTGGTTATAAAAACAAGAGGCCCCAGGGGGCCTGAGGCACTCACCTGACATGGTAGCCTAAATATCAACCCAAAGAATTGATTTTAACAAGTTGCATCTGCTCCTCCTAAGAAAAGCTTATACCAAATATCCAAAGATTCTGACCAGTGGATCTAAAAAAAAAGATTTTTAAAGAATATTCCTCATATTGAACTAAGTTATAATTTGGGCTCCAACAGGGAGCCCATATATGAACCCAGGGACTTGGCTTTAACAAACTTGAATCTCACCTCCCTAAGGATGCTGCACACCAAATATCAAAACATTCTGACTGCTGGATCTGAAGAAGAAGATTTTTAAAGAAAATTTCTCATATTGAACTAAGTTACAATTCGAGCTCCCACGGTGAGCCCAAATATGGACCTAGGGACATGGCTTGAACAAACTTGAATCTTACCCCCCCCCCCCCCCCCCCCCCCCCAAGAATGCTGCTTCAAAAATATCAAAAGCATTCATCTGCTGGATCTGAAGAAGATTTTTAAAGTAAATTCCTCATTTTGAACTAAGTTGTCATTCGGGCTCCCATAGTGAACCCAAATATGAACCAAGGGACTTGTCTTGAACAAACTTGAATCTCACCCACCTAAGGTTGCTGCATGCCAAATATCAAAACATTCCGACTGCTGAATCTGAAGAAGAAGATTTTTAAAGAAACATTCCTCATATTGAACGAAGTTATAATTCGGGCTACAACAGGGAGCTCAAATATGGACACAGGGATTTAGCTTTAACAAAATTGAATCTCCCCCACCCCTAAAGATGCTACACACCACATATCAAAACTTTCCAACTGCTGGATCTGAAGAAGAAGATTTTTTAAGAAAGTTAAAAAATTTATAGTAATTTGTATATTTTTTATACTTACCAATGACCCAGACTTAGCTGGTGCTAACTGTAACAAAACCAGGGCCAAACACAAATTTTGCCCCCCAATCCCCAAAATTTGCATCCAAAACAAAAAGAAATCATGTCCTAAAGGACCTCCATACTACGCCTCTACTGCGCATGCGCAGTGATGCAGACGTCCCGAAATTGGCGCCAAATATCATTCTTACTGGCAGTGCCTGGTCAGCGCTATGTACTCAGCGGGGAGGCAAGAGTTCCCAACTCCAGGGAGGGCCATCCCCGTTTGGGTCATTGGTAAGTATAAAAAATATATAAATTACTATAAATTTTTTAACATTTTTATACTGTACCAATGACCCAGACTTAGCTGAATAGTAAACAGGCTGGAGGGCCTAGGACATAGAGAAAAATCCAATAAGCTCAACTATATAGTAAAGAGGTAACCCCTTAAGGAGAAAAGGAGTATTAGGCTTTACATGTATCTTTCTTATTTAATATTAAATTAGAAAGATACACTACCCTTAATAATTGAGCACAATAACATTCATGTTCTCTATTAACATCCAGTATAACCCTTATACTAATTATTTTTAAAGCAAGCCAATAAATAAAGTAGTCCAGAGAATTGAGACTCTTTATAGTCATTTAAAAGTGTCCGAGTATTGTATATTAAAGCCCGTTTGACACTTGACATATACAAATGCTTCACACCGAGCTACACTTTAAAAATAAGACATGAATGAATTTAAACATTAATATTACACTTTAAAACCATCCCGGAAGCGACTCAGAAATACTGACTTGGAGGAGGCATTCCCTTGCTTTTCACTATAAAGCAGGTGACCTAAGGGAACGTCCGCCCCCCCCCCCCCCCCTCCCCCTTCCCCTTGCCCTGGGTCAAATAGCCCAGAGCGAAGAGGGCAGCCGGACAGAGTCACTGCCGGAACAGAAAGCCTGCATAACTATAGTTGCAACTGTTTAGTGGACGACATTCTGAGCAACAGATAACGGACCTAAACAATGCAGGTCTCCAGAAATGGACTCATTATTTCTGAGATAAAAATTCGTAAATGTGGATGGCTGAGACCAATAAGCAGCCTTCATTAAATCTGTAATAGCAACACTATTAGCATAAGCCCAGGAAGTAGAAAGAGCTCTTACTTCATGAGCAGAAATCTTAAGCACAGACTGCTGAGAAGAAGATAAATCTTCATAAGCAGTACGGATAGTTAACTGAATCCATCTAGCAATAGAATGGACTGAAATGTCCTTTCTATTAGGCATCAAAGACAGAAAGAAACGTTTCCGTCCCTTTCTGATAAACTGAGATCTCTGTTTATAGATACGTAATGCTCTAACAGGACAGAGTAAAGGCCTACGCCCATCTGAAGACGGAAGAGCCTTAATAACAATAGGTTCCGGATATTTATTAGGAGCCTGATTCTTAGCTAAAAAACCCACATTAGTAGTGAAGGTGATAGTGTTCCCAACACTACGATAATGAGAATCATCCACCGATAGTGCATGAAGCTCACTGACTCTTCTAGCAGAAGAGAAAGCTAAGAGAAAAGCTGTCTTATAAGATAAGAATTTGAAATCTACTGTCCCAAGAGGTTCAAATGGCTTTTCCTTCAATTTAAGAAGAACCCAAGCTAAATTCCACTTAGGAATTAATCTAAGAGTTCTGGGTCTATTTATCGAAAAGTTTCTAACCAACTTCGATAAAGAGACATTAGATCCAATTTGTAAACTATCATGATGTGCATAGGTATCAGATAACATAGATCTATAACCCTTTATAGTAACAGGCTGCAGTTTGATTTCCTCAAACAAGTATACTAGAAAGTTTGCAATGTCTGGTATAGAGGGATCGAATATATCTACAGAATGATCCCTACACCAACGACGAAAAACCTTCCACTTAGCCGCATAGTTTAGCGAAGAGGAGGTCCTCCTACAGTTAGAAATCGCGTCCACTGCTCGTCCTGTAAAGTGCTTGCCATGCAAGAAGGACCGCACAACGGAAAAACGTGAAGGTTGAGACCTTGCGGGTTGTGATGGAGTTGGCGCGATTTCCCCTGCGAAAGAAGATCCTACCGTGGAGGAAGCTTCCGCGGTAGGTCCCACAACAGACACCTGAGTAGATTTATCCACGGTCTCTGTGGCGACAGAGATGCTACCAACAGAATCTTGCATTGAGATTGTTTTATCTTTAGCAATACTTGTTGAATTAACGGCGCTGGAGGATACGCATATCCTATCATTCCGTCCCAAGGGATCGACAGAGCATCTACTGCAAATGCTCTTGGATCCGGACACGGAGACACATACGTCTGCAACTGATTGTTGAGATGTGTCGCAAATAAGTCTATCATTGGCCGTTCCCATTGGTAGCAAATCTGATTGAATACTTGTTTGTTGAGAGTCCACTCCGACGGCAACAAGCGACCCTTTCGTGAAAGGGAGTCTGCTAGCACATTCAGACGACCCGGTATGTGACGGACCGAAAGAAGAACGTGATGTTCTAACGCAAACAGAAGGATTCTTTCCGTTAGATTGAACAACGGAACTGAATGAGTGCCTCCCTGATTCCGTATATACGCCACTACTGTCGTATTGTAGGATAGGATTTGGACATGAGCATCGTGAATAATGTCCATCCAGTGACGTAACGCAAGCCAAATTGACATCATTTCCTTGATGTTTATGTGCTTGCACAGGAATTGCGGATCCCAAAGACCCTGGCATCTCGAATCCGTTGGGATTAATGATGCACCCCAACCTGTTTGACTGGCATCCGTCATAACGGTAAAACTCGGATCCGGCAACTGCAGCGGAACTCCTTGAGTTAACCACTGAATGTTTGCCCAAGTCTGAATCTCTTGTTTCACTTGATCTGACAAGAGAACGTCTACATCGAGCGAATGAATTTTCACACTCCAATTCTGAGTCAGGAAAATTTGAAGAGGACGTGTGCGTAACCGCCCCATCGGAATGAGATCCGCGGCGGCTCCGCACAGACCTATCAGTCTCATAAATTCTCTCGCCGTGACTTTGTCTGCGTGCAGACAATAGCGAGCGTAACAACTGACTAATTTCGCTCTGGTTAACGGCAGATGAACGAGATTGTTGTGCGTCTCGAAGCTCATTCCCAGATGAGTGAATGACTTGGACGGCACCAGATCTGACTTCTCCTCGTTTACTATAAAACCGAGACGTTGGAGCAATAGAAGAAGATTCTGAACATCGTTCTGAAGCGTTAACTCGTTGCCGTACCTCTGAAGAATGTCATCCAGGTAGGCCGACGTTACCGCAGACGAATGAGCTCGGAAGTAGATCATTACCGAGTTCATTACCCGAGTGAAAGCCCAGGGTGCTAGATTCAATCCGAAGCACATTGCCCGGAATTGATACACCACTCCTAGGACTGCGAAGCGTAGATACTTTCGGAATGTCGGATGTACCATGACGTGAAAGTACGCATCTTTGAGATCTATGCTCGTTGCATAATCGTTCACCCGAATACTCGCTCTGACCGATCGAATCGTCTCCATATAAAACTTCAGAGCGACGATCAGCTTGTTTATCCAGCTCAAATCTATGACTGGACGGAACGAGCCGTCTGGTTTCGGAACCAGAAACAGATGGCTGTAGAATCCCGGAGATTCCTGGTTTTCTACGACCTCTACCGCGTTCTTCATTAAAAGAGACTGCACCTCTGATAACAGAGCGTCTCTTTTCTGAGGATTTGACGGAAGATGAGTCCACTTTGGACTTCGAGTTAATGGAGGCTTTCGTTTGAAGGATATCTTTAGACCTTCCGAAGTCACTCCTCTCACCCAAGGGTCGTCCGTAATCGACGCCCATTCTTGTGAAAAGCTCGACAACCTTCCGCCAACCGGAACGCGATAGAGGTTTAAGCCATCACCTCCTGGACCTGCGAGGCCTGCGGTAGGAGAAACCACGTCTTCCACGACCCGCACCTCGCCCCGTTGACCTCGGGGCGTCCGACCGATTGTCCCGGCCTGAAGGACGTCCCGAACGAGAGTCGCTATCCTGACGGTCTCTCGAATAAGACCAAGAGGACGCACCGGAACCTCTATAGGAACCTCTCTTGGGCGCATTAGACCCAGAAGTGCCTGTCTTATTCGTGTCTGCTGTATCCGACTTCTTAGGAGCAGATTTGAACAACAGAGAATCCTTAGCTTTCTTTGTAATTTTATCATAAATAGCAGAAAGCTTGCCGTCAAAGAGAAGTTCTCCTGAGACCGAAGCGACTCTAAGAGAGTTCTTCACCTTAGAATCCACTAGTGTGGATGTAGCTAGGGCTGCGTCACGTCTAACCAACTCCAGATTTGCCACTGAAAGGGCGGAGTTACACGTGGAATAAGCTACTGCCCTTGAAAGAAGTCTTAAAGAGGATTGTATATCCTGAAACTCTTTCCCCTGAAGGCGCAGTGATAACGCCTTAGTAAGGTGATCTGCGTAAGATAAGGCATCTAAATTGGCTCTGTTAGATGCAATAGCTGTTTCCAACACCGCGGTTGGAATAGAAGCTGACGACGGTAATGATAGTTCTAAGTCTTCCGCCTCGTCGTCCATACACAGAGGAACTCTCGGTATACCCTGTCCTGCCGTATCGAATTTATTCCTTGCATTAATGAAAGGCAGGTTGAGAGTATTAGCGGACAAGAAACCTGCTTTCCCCGTCCTGGAAGCAAGTTTAAATATAGCGTCGTTCAATAATTCAAATGTTCTTGCAACATTATTGGACTGCGACGGAAACTCGGGAGCAATGTCCCTGAACCGCTCAAAAAATTCAGAGTCCAATGACGCTATAATTCTCTTGTCCGGAAGCGCAGCAGTCTGGCCCGACGGAACAACTTGAGGGAGAAAGTGCCGGATGAAGTCCACGGCAGCTTTATGTTGTTCCGAAAGGGATAGCTCCAAGTCATCCGTATCCCTTTCACCATCCGGTCGGACCTCATGATGTTCCCGGTCGTCCGCCCCCGATGCTTCGGCGGAGCGTACCGACCCAGCGCCGTCGGATAATTCTCGATCCGACACCGTTTCTGTCGGCTGCTGGGATGCTGCGATAAGCTGTGCTATCTGCACAAGAATGTCCGGCGTCGAGACCTGCGGAGGCGCAGTCTTTCGCTGCTTCGCCGAGGGCAGCTCCGCATCAGATGGCTCCCGCATACTTTTCCTATGCGAACGTCCGGAGTCCATCGGTCTCGAATCCCTGGCTGCCGGATGGTGTGACCTGGTCGCCGAAGAATCCTTGATCGGCGAAGCTGGTAATATATCGGCGGTCACGCAGCCAAGGTGCGGTCGTGTGCGCTGACGAGAAGAGGAAGCCTTAACAGTCTCTGCGGACTGCTTATACAACGGAGCGTCCCGAGCGACGGACGTATGCTCCGCTAAAGACACATTTTGTACCACAACATCTGGTCCCAGATGTTGTTGTACGAGAGAGGGGCCTCTCTCGCTCGCGGCCCGGCTGGACCTGGACGAGCTAAGAACCGGACTCAAAGGCTTCCTCCGTTCTCGCTTACTATCCGCCGTCACTGGGTGTGCATCTATTATGTTTATAGTGCTCGCATCACCCAAAATTTCCTCTTGGACCGCATCGGACGAACCCGGCTGCCGAACCATTCGGTGAATGGACGCTACACCGGGCGAGCTAGCGGACGACATTTGTCTAATCTCCATGAGCACTTTTGCCGCTAGCTCTGAATTCATTTGTGATGACGGACGCACACTTGAAGAAGATAACATGGAAACATCACCCTGTTCTGGTTCCTCTGAAATAGAAACTGAGAGAGTAGAGTGACCTTGCGGAGAAAGAGCCGGCATCGCTCTTTCTCCAGAAACAACATATCGTGACACACGTTTCCAATGTTTCTCATCCCAATGTTCACATATAGGACAGGGATTAATGCGAGAACACTGACTACAATTAATACAATGATCATGAAAGTCAGAGGAAGATTTCTTTCTATTACAATTTGAACAATGTCCCTTCATTGTGAAAGAACAACAATAAGTCCTAGTTACTCGCAAAAACCCCTGACACAAAGATACATAATAACATGATCCATTAATAAATGAAAAAACAATTGCAAAACAAAAAAATTTTAAATATTTTTTCAGCGAAGCCCAAGTTGCTGAAAAGTAACGTTGAGCCCCGATGGATCCGATGGCAAAGTGTGGTCAAAAATTTTAAATTTATATTAAATAATTAATGAGACACTTTCGGATAATATAAATGTATCTTATAGAGAGATAAACTACAGCAAAGGCAAACAGCCCCCCTCAAAAAAGGCTGTTGCCAATGAAAACAAACAGTGTAAAAACACCAGAAAACATGACTCCAGGCACTGAAAAAACTGGCCCGGAATCAGTCATCAATTACACTCTATCTGATGCAAAACAGAGACTCCCAGGGGAGAATCTGCAGAACATCAGATGGAAGATGCAGAACACAAACGTTATACACCCATGGGTGAAAACGTAACTATGGGGAAAATAACAGAAAACATTCTGTAACCAAGCAACTCTCCCAGGAAAGTTTAGAAATGAAATTTCTCAAAAATATGCCAAAAGCATGGGAGAATTGCAAGGGGGGACTTTAGAAGGCTAGGGGAGAGGAAACACTGAATAAGCAGTGCAACAATTAGCAAGAATGACAACAAGAGGCCCATGCCTCGAAAATAGGCAGCTTAACATAATTTCATCAAAAAATTTTAAGTACAGCCCTGATTATTTTTGTCACTTCTTTTTCCTCTCCTCCTTCTATCCTCCTTAGAATCACATTTTCTCCAAAAATTACGTGTCTGGCATCCTTTAAACTGAGATTTACAAGCACAAAGATCAGTGAGATGTTGACTGATGAAGGGCCAAACAGAGAATGATATTTGGCGCCAATTTCGGGACGTCTGCGTCACTGCGCATGCGCAGTAGAGGCGTAGTATGGAGCTCCTTTAGGACATGATTTCTTTTTGTTTTGGATGCAAATTTTGGGGATTGGGGGCAAAATTTGTGTTTGGCCCTGGCTTTGTTAGAGTTAGCACCAGCTAAGTCTGGGTCATTGGTACAGTATAAAAATATTCCTCATTTTTAACTAAGTTACAATTCAATCTCCCACAGTGAGCCCAAATATGGACCTAGGGACATGACTTGAACAAACTTCAATCTCACCCTCTAAGGATGCTGCATACCAAATATCAAAACATTCCGACTGCTGGATCTGAAGAAGAAGATTTTTAAAGAAAATTCCTCATTTTGAAGTAAGTTATAATTCGGGCTACCATAGTGAGCCCAAATATGAACCCAGGGACTTGGCTTGAAGAAACTTGAATCTCACCCCCCTAAGCATGCTGCATACCCAATATCAAAAGATTCTGCCTGCTGGATCTTGAGAAGAAGATTTTCAAAGAAATTTGCCTGAAATGCCCTAAGTTCAAATTTAGGCTCCTATACTGAGCCCAAATATGAACCCTGGGGGACGATTTGAACAAACTTGAATCAGACCCATACCAAGATGCTGCATACCAAATATCAAAAGATTCTGCCCATTGGTTCTGGAGAAGAAGATTTTTAAAGAATTTTTCTTAAATTGCACTAAGTAAAAATTCACGCCCCCATAGTAAGCCCCAATATTGGTTGAGGGACTCGATTTGAACAAACTTGAATCAGAGGGAGAAGAAGATTTTTTAATAATTTTTCTATAATTCATACGGTGCTATCAGAGTTATGCCCCATACAGAGCCCCCAAGGGACGTGACCATTTCATTTGAACAAACGTGAATTGCCATATAGTAATGAACATCCACATGAAGTTTCGTGAAAATCGGACCAGTGGTTTCAGAGGAGAAATCATTTGAAAAATGTTCATGACGACGGACGACGACAGACGGCAAGTGATAAGTTGAGCTCCCTTCGGTGAACTAAAAAAGCATGTGGGAGCCAAAAGGACCATGCAGTAGGGCCTGAGAAACAGATTTTTAATTTTTTAGGCCTAATTTAAGAAATTTGTTTACAGCAGTCTTTCTTTTGTAAAGAGTTAAATGAGACTACTATTTTGTTTGCACCCGATTCAATACTCAGTCACTGTACTAATCAACACCAACATAAACATCTGCACCCACTTTCTAACCAAGTAGAAACTTTGGGACTCAACATGCTCATTTGCAGTTCATGGACCATTGAGTAGTCTGCCATTAAGGTGGTTGAATGTAAAATCAACATGTAGATACTGTAGGGTTTTGGCAGTCTATAACCTGAAGGCCTAAAGCTAGTGTGTGTGTGGGGGGAGAAGGGGGAATTCACCCTTCCCCTCCCCCCATTACCATATTTATAGGGGTAAGCCTGAAAATAAGCAATCTGTCATTTGCAGAATGAGGTCACCAGAGGGTGAATTTGCTGATGCTATCCCATACAGTATGCCCATTTATCCTCTGGGTACCTCATGCTGTTTAGGTTTGAGACCTTGATTCAGATTGAGGTACAAGGGGGTAAATTTAGTGATGCTACCCTGATGTGCAGGGCAGCATCACCAAATTCACCCTCTGGGGTCCTCATTTTGAAGATGACAGTCTGCCTATTTTCAGGCTTGTTTGTAGAAAATTTCTGTTGTTCATGGGAAAAATTGTTGGTTGCTCAAATGCCAACGATTTCTTTGAAAGCTGTTTTAATTGGAAAAAAAAAATTACCATTAAGCGAAACCACAGTTTTCATTATGAATAAATACCCCCTTATGTTTCAAACATTTAGTATGAAAGTGCTTGTTATATATGACAATCAAGTAGTCATGTATATGTCACAGTAAATATGTATAATCAGTAAATATGTATGTTTCCTAAAATTTTCAGTGATTGTGAATATTTACTGATTCCGTCAGTGATTATGTATAATCCCTGAAATTTTCACCGATTTGTTAGACATATTTACTGAAATGATGATTTGAACAACAACTTTTTTTTTACTGACCTCATTTAAACAATGTTGTTTTACGGAGTGTTGTCTTTCGTTAATTGTCAAAAATGCTGATCACACTAGCCCCCCTGTGAACAATGAGCTTCAACTCTAGCCGTTTGAACTGGCCTCTGTAACAATAAAGAAGCCTGTTTGTACCCGATTCAATACTCAGTCACTGTACTAATCAACACCAACATAAACCTCTGTAAACCTTCTTTAAACAGTGAGCTTCCAGTCAGGTGTTCAAAGTGGCCTCTGTAACAACATGGAATGGTATAAAGGAAGTCCAGACCTTTCAGATATAACATCTCGACAAGCAGACATTGAAGTGCAAAGGAAAAAAATGTAGCTGAATCGCAACTGTGAGGACTGCCTCCCTGTATGGGGAGTGTGCTCTGAAGAAACCCACCACTCACCCCATCAATAGCAACAATCACACAACAGTCACAATATACAACAGCGGATTTCTATCTCTCTCTAATAGATATGGAGGAGTGGAGTCAGTGAGGGTTGTCTTGCTACTCATTAAGAACTTTAGGATTGACGTCTTATGTAACATTACTTGTCTGTAATCAGTTGATTCAGTTTTTTCTTGAACAATAAATTCATTTCTACAGTAACATGTTTGTTGTTCTAATAATCATTCCAGTAACTATGTCAAAGAAATCAGTGAAAATATCAGCAGATATGTATATTTCCTGAAATTTTCAGGGATTATACATACTCATTCACGAAATCAGGAAACATACATAATCACTGAAAACTTTAGGAAATATACATATTTACTGATTATACATATTTACTGTAATATATACAAAAATATTTGTGTATTAATATTATTTTAAAGAATTACTTTCATTGAATGAAAGTAATTCCTTAAAATAATAATAATAAACATATGTTTACGACCTTCTTCATTTATTATTGTATTAAAAAAGTATAACTAGTTTGTAGCAATGGTAAATGACCTAGGAACATTGTCAGGAAACTTCTAGCTTCGGCTGTGACTGATACCGGTTGTGGGAAGCCATCGGGTCAGGGGTATATAAAGAAAACAAAAGCATTGTCAAGAGTTGTTTAAACCCTTTCAAATAATCTGAAAACAGACGATCATCAACTTAACTGATACAGAGCTGGAAACCCATATTTGGGCTTTAACATGAAGAGCAGATACCCCAGCCTAAAGGCCTCATATTCTGTGGAATTACTTGGTCTATATGGGTTTGCCTTGTTACAATTCATGGGAGAGTGCCTCTGGGCACTCTCCAATAAACTGTAATAAGGCAAGGACACATGAACAAATTTTAATGACCAAAAGTAACTTAGCACTCTACCAGTTAATGAAAAAGTTCTAAGAAATGAACAGTGGCATTCTGGGCAATTCAAGTCAGTTATGGCACTTTAAAACAATAAACTTGTCTCCATTACCTTGAGTTGTTGTGTTGTCTCCTTAACATTTTGGAACTGAAAAAAAGATAAAATAACAATAAAAAAAACATTCACTTTATCCTGAATAAAACAAAACTTCTATTTATCTATAACTTTACAAATGCAAAAATTTGCTAATTTCTTAATCCTATACTATGAAATACTTTTGTCGAGAGGTACCAGCCATAATTTTGTGTAATGGAAAAAAAATTCCAAGTTACATGTACAGACTCATTTTATTTCCACTGACATGTTATATTCAGTTTTTGGGAAGCATTGAACCTTTTGCCTAACAAAATAGCCAAGTTCATTCCATGCTTTTCGTAATAATCATTCAAATCCTGTTATTTTCCAATTTTTTATTTCTAAAACATTGTGTCCCTTGAGCGCATCAGTGCATCATCTGCAATGCTTCAAGCAGTGCAGATAGCACCTTGCTGCACTCCAAAGGCAATAGCTTGTAACCCCCTCATTGGAACAAGCTTACTGAGTTCAGTCCAATGATATGTAACAGATCGCGAGAGACGTGCAGGAACTGAGGCTCAAACGTCGATCTCTTGTGCACAACGCAACTAATTTACCACAAGACCAAGAGATCCCAACCGACAAGGCTGGTTGGTAAATGGTCCTTATACCTCGACCACTACACTTCTCTCATTCTTTTGCGATTCAACCCAGGTGAATCGCATCCTAGATTTCACCTCAAAGTGGGTCAAAATATCTGCCAAAACAATTCCATCAACTGCTGAGGGCTGGCTAACAGCACCAATCTAACAGATCAATAGACAAGTGCAGGAACCAAGCCTCGAACTGTCGACCACTAGTACACAATGCAACCGATTTACCGCAAGACTAAGAAGTCTGAACCAACCAGGCTGGTTGGTAAATGGCCCTTATACCTTGACGATATGGTTAAGTCATAAGCCATGTTCTGCAAGCAAAAAATGAAACTGTTCAGTCCTTATAAACAAAATAAACATTGATATTGTCATCGTTAGTCGTGTTTGATAAAGAGTTTATATTAAAACATTCCACTACTACTAGTAATCATGTTCTATATAAAACAAGGTCAATGACTTTTAGTTCAAACAGAACAGTCAAATCACATTAACTTGAATGTCCCAAAACCCCAATAACCCAAATACATGCATGGTTTCTTGGTCCCAGCCATTTGAGTGTACAAATCCATCAATTTCAGCCTCAAAACTTAAACTTCGATATCTCGGCTACCTGCAATCTCTCAAAATCTTTTGTTAGCCTTGAACTAATTAATCCACTGAATAATACCTTTGAACAGTTGAACTCAGTATGTTTTAACACATACACCCTGGGTTTTTGTCTTTTCAGACTCAGTAACCAACTTGGAATTACCGGACAGAACAATGGACCTCACTTGAATACCTCACGTCCACGGAGTATACCAGGGTTCATGCATTTTAATGACTGAACAAAGGACAGGATGTAAGTCAGCAACCAACCATGGTTCATAAGACTTGAGAAGCCTGAAATAACACTGCTAATAAATGATGCATAATCCCTTTACCTGACATGACAACACTTGCAAACAAAATTCTTGAATAACTATTTTTTTCATTTTTTGTGTCAAACATAACTCGTTCCAAAGAGGGGTCAGAAGCCATCTGTTTAAGACAAAAAATTTAAAAAATAATGAAAATTGAATAGCGATTTTTTTTTTCGAATAGCGCTGGCTGGTTTTGACCCTTAAGTTGGGTAAAGGGCTAAGTGAGAAATACCCAAACCATAAAATTACTTTGAACAAAAATAAATCTGCCATTCACTTTTGAAAATGGCTACAACAAATATAACTGATGGAAAGCAAGTAGTAGTAGGCTCTCATGGTCAATGGCAGGCACAATTTGCACCAATTTACCTATGTCTGACAAAATAACCAGTACAATTCCTTGAAACTTTATGTATGCTCAAAGAATCTGTGTATGCTTCACCAAATTCTTTACTTGTTATCATTTGTTGGAAAGCTCTCCAACTGAGAGCATTCCAGTAAATGGTAACAAGATAAGATTTTGATAACATCTACATATACAATTACAATATGGATTATGTACAATTAACCCTTTATCTAACATGAAAAGCAGACAACACTTACAAAAAAATTCTTAAATAACTAATTTTTTTCATTTTTGTCTCAAAAACATAGGTTATGACCCCTCATTGGAACGAGATCGATGGGCTTGTTCCAATGAGGTGTCATAGCCTATTTTTTGAGACAAAAAATGAAAAAATAATGAAAATTAATTGGCGATTTTTTAGAATAGTGCTGGCCAGTTTTGGCTGTTACGTTGGGTAAAGGGTTAACATGCTCCTGTTACCATGTGCACAGACTGCTCTACAGACAAACATATACATTGTTTCTCTTAGATTATAAATGATTCATCATAAACTGGATTATAGTCCTTGTGTCAGGTGCCAAGTACAGAATGACAAAATCACAAAACTGTTGGGACCTGTTTCACCATGACAGGCAGGCAGGCAGGCATCCCCTCCTCCCAACAAAACCAGAGGCTCAAGTGAGCCCAAAACACTCACCTGGCTCAAGTTGTCAAAAGAGATGAGAGTGTCAGTAAGTGATGGAGTGATGGACAGCAAGAGTAATTTTTTGATTTGCCATGACACAACCAAAGGCAATTTTTTTGGGGCCATTCATTTCTGCTGGTCCTAGGAAAGGTTCGCAAAAACAAAGGTTTGTTCTGTGAAGTCTCAAAAAAATGTTCAGATGAAATTCTTTTTGTTTTTAGCTTATGTGGTTATCCCTACCCCCTCCCCCACCCCCCCCCCCAAAAAAAAAAATAAAAAATAAAGCAAAAAACAAGTTCTTATGACCCAGTTATACTTCATGACAATTTTGGTTCAAATCAGCTCATTTTTACCTACTGAGTTCCTTTGAAAAATGAAAAAATTTATAGTAATTTATATATTTTTTATACTTACCAATGACCCAGACTTAGCTGGTGCTAACTCAAAAATATCTAGGGCCAAACACAAATTTTGCCCCCCAATCCCCAAAATTTGCATGCAAAAAACCGAAAATTAGAAGTCCTATCTGGCCCTCCATACATTTTACCCTCCGCGCATGAGCAGACGCCAGGAAGTCACCGAATCTGACACCAATAAATCATTCTTTGTAAAAAAAAAGATAATAATAATTCAGCGGGGAGGTACGAGTGCCCAGTACTGCCCACTTATGGGAGGGCCATTCCCGTCTGGGTCATTGGTAAGCATAAATAATATATAAATTACTATAATTTTTTTCATATTTTTATACTGTAACCAATGACCCAGACTTAGCTGAATCGTAAAAAGGTGGAGGGCCTAGAACTTCCGAAATAGTAGATCAACAAAGATCAAATCCTTCAATCCATGATGAAGAAATTAGAATTTACATGTATGTCTCTTAATACCATAATAGAAGAGACATATCCTAATATGGATCCCACTTATGTAAATCCTAAATCTAAGCATAAAATCATGTTAATTAGGATGTAACAAATAAACAATTTTTGAGACTAGTCTGGACTAGGCCCTAAAAATTATTATGGCAGACAGAGAATGAGAGAAAATTGCCCATAAACCAACGCCACACAATAATACTGCAGCTGATCGCTGAACATAGTACGGACAAGACAGCTTCCTTAATAGTCACATACCCCATAAGGCAGAGAAGTGAACAAAATGACACCCCCCCCCCCCCCCTCCCCTTTTTTTTAACATATCTTCAAAAGAAAGAGGGGAGAGCTCTGGAATCAATAAGCAGAACCCGGAAACGATATAAATAAATATCGATCAGGCACTCAAAAAATTAATTCATACATAATAAATGGTGCTTAACACCACTTCAAAAGCCAAGGCTATAGCGATGATTTTGGTAAATAACATTATCCGCTACAAAATATGCACTGCAGACGCCGTATACAGGTACGACGAAATCAGTGAGAAATCAAATATAACATATACATACAAAAGCGGGATAAGATGAACAATCTCTGCAGAGAAAACACGCTTTAAGATCATTCACAGGAGGCCTCTGTAATATTAAATGTAGTAAAAACACTCTCCAACGTGTACTATTTGGTATCTACAACTATAAACATGTGAGAATATGCGATTTGAGAACCAACAAAATAGAGACCAGGATCTAGAAATGGAGGTAGGTATGATTAACCGGCTCCAACACAGACCGCCCTTGAAATATATAATAATTTCAAGGTCCACCAAAGAGATAGCATAATCACACATTTCGCGAGTGCATAAACATTCAGCCTATTAATCATCTAAAAACCACTAAATGGTTATGCCGTAACCTATGAGCTCATTATGATGATAAAATAAGTGCCTGTATATTAGAAATCAGAAAATAAATACCGGAAACAAATGCAACAGAACTGCAAATATGCCTATGAGGGCACCATCCAACACGACCCAGACGCAAAGTATGTATGTATTAAAATATATACACGCGACAGTGTGAGTGTGTGTGTGGGGGGTGGGGGTGGGGGGGGGGGGGTGGGAATATTCAAATATATGTCGAAACCTCCTCGCCCACATCAGTTAATCATTGCTGGTGCAGACAGCAATAATATAGTGACCATAAAGCTCTTTCACGTCTGAAATACTCCCTAATGCCACTGATCATGAGAGTGGAAAATGACATGAAGAATAAAACTTCCCTTAAAGAAGAAAACCTTCTCATGGGGAAGCTTCTGGCAAATGCGCAATAACAGACCCCATGACCTCAGTGAAATCAATAGAAACAAATGAATTGAAGGATACACATATCCTATCATTCATTCCCATGAAAACGGCTAAGCGTCAAATGTATGCACTCAAATGCCTTATACTAGAAACACAAATAATGGAAACTATTATTCCTGTGCGCCGTAAACTTAACTATCCTGAAGAGATCCCACATAAGATCATGTAATAGCCATACAGTTAGAATAAGCGCAAGATGTAGCCAGCACTTACTTATGCGCTGAAATTAAGCACTGACTGCTAATTGGAAGATAAAATAACCAAAGCAGTACAAATAGCTAACTGACTTATTTAACAATAGAATGAACATAAACATCCCTTCTATTGGAAAATAATGACAAAAGAAGCGTTACTTTTCTTCTGATAAACTCTGATCTGCGTCTATGAATACATGAATGGAAAAAATTCAATGATGTAACGTCAACAATGAGACATCATTGAATATGTGATTTCCAACAACCGAGGGTCCCAAGATCCCTGCATAGAGAGGCCCTCGGACTCAGGATTGTAACGCCATATATGAACTCACGTCCGAAATAATTGAGAAAACCGTTAATATATGCCCAAACTTGGCCTTATGTTAAAAGATTCTCTAAAACAAAACAGGTCTAAAGGGAAAAACGTCTGCCACTCCAGTTAATAACTGGAGTAGACGTGTGTAAGCGGCCCATCGAAATAACATTCAAAGCCGCTCCGCACAACTCCATCCGGCGCATAAAGCTTTTGCTGTTAATACGTCAGATAACAGATAAAAGCGAGCCAAACAGCTGGCTAATTCGCTCTGTGAAACAACAGATGAACCAGCCAAATGAATAGTGGGATTCGTGTATCCTATCATAAATCCCATGAGACATTATCTAGTTCACAAAACAAGTGATCTAAAGAACTATACTCGCTACAATTGCCGAACGTTCGCTTATCAACTCAAACATAATCATAAATAACCTAATTATCCACTTCCAGTCAAAATCGGTCAGACTGAGCTCTATAAGAGCCTCGAGCCACCGGCTCAAGGGAGTCTGATCAGTAACTCAGTCTGACGAGAAACCCCTATCCAAGTGGCTGTATAGACAATCCTAAAGAAATATATATAGGAGAGATACCGATACCTTCGCTATGAGCCCTTATTGGCGAATTGAGTCCAGGACAAACTCTCCTACTCTTTCTCTTGGTGTGGTCGATTTGACCCCAACTTAAAGATTCGAGTATTGATGCTTTCTTGTAGTATAATCCTACAATAATGAAAGCTTACCATCAAAGTCTTAGGTATACCTATACCTTCGCTATGAGTCCTTATAGACGATCTGAGTCTAGGACAATCTCTCATACTCTTTCTGCTGGTGTTGGACCATTAGACCCCAACTTAAAGAGTCGAGAATTGATGCTTCTTACCATAAAAGACTAGAGTTGGAAGACTAAAGCAACCTACAGCAAGTTTTCCACCTAGTCAAATGCAAAGATGAAGACACAAGGCTTCGTTACATCAGAATAACTCCCACTTAACATTAGTTAAGACCGAGATATATTTAATAGGTCTGGAAAGAAATTTTAAAAGTACAAATGACCACAAAATTCCTTTCCATATAGACGATGCATCACAGTACTTAAAATTGAAGTACATAAGACCATGAGACTAAATTTGCTCTGACAAAGAAATTATCTTCTCAATTGTGTTCGAGCGAACAGCTAAATGATGAAGGTAAGGCTACAACTAGGGTCTTAGCCTGCTCAATCAATGCAGAGGAACTCTCCACATCTTCCCCTGTTGTTTTTAAAAGTATGTGAACAATCACAAACGGTTAAAAATACAGAGGAGGAAGATAAGAAACTGAATTACTTTTTCCCGCAGGAAGTTAAATATGGTGTCGTCTACACAATCGAAGACCTGTGACACCCGTGTAGACTTAACGAGAAAGAGATCTTATTACCCTGCTCTTTATCTGGATGAAGTCAGCGTCCAACTACGCTAGCGATTTCTCATAATTGCTTGCAGCATTTTGATTCACTGGAACAAGTTCAAGGAAACGATAATGTATGGTATCTATATCATCCAAGAGTTGTTCCGGAAGGGAAAGTTATCCCTTCCATCATTCGTTTAAATCAGTTAGAATCACAGTCACCAGCATCTGAACAGGCAGGTGACTGGACCAAATAAGCATCATGCAACAGCTCACGTTGAGTGCTTCTGCCATAGCAGGAATACTGCGGTTAGCTGCGCAACTGTGACAGCAAGTCCGTTACGGAGGCCTGAGGAGCAGCAGTCATGAATAGCCTGTTTGCCGGCTGCTCCTAGGACAGGGTGTCCAATATAGTTATTACTGCGGATGACTCGATGAATGAAGCCTCATCTCCTTGGCTACCAGATTGTGCGACTTTCTTCACAAAAGATGGACCTTTTGACGATGCAGACTGGAAATCCTGAGTCACTTAGCCAATGTGTGGTCGGGAGTGCTTGGTAGATGCTAAAGAAGCAAAGAATTGAACTAAGCATACCGGACAATAGCTATGTACGTAAGCTCTGACTGACGCAAGTTCCTACCAACAACACCCGGCTCCAGATGTTATTGAAAGAGAGAGAGGGGTCTCCCTCTTGCTCGCGGTCTGGGGAGACCTGTACGAGCGTACCTCAGAACTTGCCGTCTTTTTCCTTCCATCAACACTGGGTGAGCATGATTCGATTAAACAGTGCTTGCTACACCCTTATTCTCTCTCGACTGCTACAGACATACCCGGCATCACACCACAAGTCTACGTGATAGATCTGCCAGATGAGCTAGCTGGAGACAAGGGACGTAAACCTCTTTTGAAGCCTAGCCCTTGTCTAAAATCATTGAGCACTTTTTCCACTAGCTCTGAATACAATGTATATGTGACACATCCAGAGTCACAGTCCTCGTATTCAATTTTAACCTTTTCACCGGCATCAGGGAACTGAAACCACTCATCAGGTTTTATAGACCTGCGCAACATAAATATCACTTTGTCCGTTATGTAGAGGAAACTATAAGACTAGCCGACCCCGGCTACCTATTAGACGGGATGTCCCGGACAGGAGGCATGGACGTATACTCCGACTGACGCAAGTTCCTTCCAACAACATCTGTCCCCAGATGATGCTGTAAGAGAGAGAGTCCTCTCTCGTGCTTTCGGTCCTGGATGACCTGGACAAGCATACCTCAAAACTTGCCGGTTTTTCTCCTTCCGTCATCGCTGGGTGAGCATGGTTGAATATCATAGTGTTCGCTCCACTCTATATCATCTCCTAGCCCGGATCATATACACCCAGCATCACAGTTCTCAGAGGCCTGAGTAACTACTTCACCGGTCAACTGACTTGTGCGGTCGTGTGTGCTTTTCGAACATAGAGGAGCTATACACAAAACCACAGCATGTTCTTGTTCCGCTGTAAATAAAAACTAAAAGACTATAGTGACATTTTGACGAGAGGACCAGCCAAGTCCCCTCACTGTGATAGGACTGATAGTGTCCACTCGCATAACACAAACCATGATGCCCGTCATTCAGATTATCAAATCTGACACATAGAGTAGAATTAGTGGTAGTACATCAACTAAACTCATTACAACGACCAAGTAAATAAGGAAAGGCTTCTTCATTTGCCATACTATTAAATAAATATAATTACCTAAATACTAATATATGTCATTGTACCACCACCAAATCTACATACAATATAAGATAACATTAAAATATAATCAATGAAATAAATATATCCAAAAGAAAAACTCTTTCAAAAATTTTTTTTTTCTAATATAACAGCCCAAGTTCCCAAAGGGAACGATGAGCCCCAAAAAGCCTAAGTGTGGACAAAATTATAAAATCTGTGTAAAATTAACTACCACACTATCAGAATATTTAATGTTACTTACAACTGTCGTTCCTAAACAAAAATAGGAAACTACCAAGAGGAAACAAAAAAACGGAATCAAGACCCCAGGCAACACGGCCCGAAGTCAGTAACAGAAACAAGACTATCCGATGTAAAGCAAGATCTTCCTCAGAAAAAAAAATGATACATTGGATGTATGATGCATGACCAAAACGCCCAAACGCCCTAAGGATGAGGATGTAACCTTGGGGATGTACAGAATAATCTTCTGTATAATACGTTAAACTCCCAAGAAATTTTATAAAAATTTTTTTATTAAAACGAGCCAAAAAGCTTGAGAGCTTAACTGGGGGGATCAAAGGAAGGCAGGGAAGGAATACTAAATAAACAGTGGATAGATCATAATCAATCAGTGATACCGTCAGGCTCATGTCCCGATATAAGGGAACATGAACTAATTTTAGTAAATATTATAAAATTACAGCCCTTTTCTTCTTCTACGTTTCTTCCTTCCTTCATCCAGTTCTGTCCTTGGATCCACCAATTTAACCATTAATTTGAGTCTAGCATCATTATTAATTGAGATTTAAAAGAACAAATATCAGTTTGTTGTTATCTGACAAGGGCCAAACAAAGAATGATTTACTGGTGCCAGATTCGGTGACTTCCTGGCGTCTGCGCATGCGCGGAGGGTAAAATGTATGGAGGGCCAGATAGGACCTCTAATTTTCGGTTTTGCATGCAAATTTTGGGGATTGGGGGGCAAAATTTGTGTTTGGCCCTAGATATTTTTGAGTTAGCACCAGCTAAGTCTGGGTCATTGGTTACAGTATAAAAATAATGTGAATCTGCTTCACTAAAATAAGTACCATACCAGAAATCTAAACATTATTGTGAGTGGTTTATGAGAAGATGATTTTTAAAGCATTTTTGGCTTATGTAGCATTAACCCACCTCCCAAGAGGCAAAGTAACTTTTGGGGAAAAAAATCAGAAGAGCAAACTCCACCAAGATGCTTTGTATCAAATTAGTTTAGACTCTGCCCAAAGGTCAGAAGAAGAATACTTTGTTGATGGAGCACAAGAAAGATAATGACTCTGCATTTTTCCATTGCCAACAGTGTTAAAATGGGCAACCTGATATGGCACCCCATGACAAAATCGATACCAATATTTTGGTTCCATCTGATTACACTAGTCCTAAGGAAGCTTCATACTTACAAACAATATTCTGGTCCATGCAGTTTTTGAACTGTGGGCATTTGAATTTTTTTCTATTTTTAAATCCTGAGGTTCCCATTGGGCAGCGAAAAAAAAAAAATTTCAGACATAAATCAAGTAGTTATGACTCACTTATACTACATAACAAATCTGGTTCAAATCAGCCTATCAGTTCATGAAATAGAAATTTTGAGTGAAGCCCAAGATGGACATGCTACCACAGAGAGCCCAGATATTGACCTACCAACTTGCTTTGAACAAATTTCCATCTCCATCACCAAAGGAAGTTTCATACCAAATATCAAAGCATTCTCTGTGGTAGTTCATGAAAAGAACATTTCAATTTTTTTTTGGCTTTTGGGGCATTAACCCCAGCCCAAAGGGAAGTAGCAACTTTTGGGAGAAAAAACTCATAAGAGTATACTCCACCAAGATATTTTGTACCAAATTAGGTTTTTTAATCTTCACTACCAAAGGCAGCATTCTCTGTGGTGGTTCATGAGAAGACAATTTTAAAATATTTTTAGGCTTTTCGGGAATAAAAGATGGCAGCAGCTTCATTTGAACAAAGTAGAAAGGGTATACTTCGAAGATGGTCTGTACCATATATGAATGAATTCGGCCCAGTGGTTTCAAAGAAGACAAATTTCAAATTAGTTGATTGAGTACAAAAAGATGATGACTCAGCATTTTCCCATTGCCAACAGTGTTAAAATGAGCAACCCCATACAGCACACCATGACTAAACAGATATTAATTTTTTTCATCTATCTGATTCCATTGGTCCTTAGGAAGCTGCATACCAAATAGCAATATTCTGGTCCATGCAATTTTTGAAATATGGGCATTTGAATTTTTTTTATTTTTAGCTCCTGGGCTTCCGAAGGGGCTGTGAAATGTTTTTTTTTAGGCAGCAATCAAGTACTTATGACCCAATTATACTATCCACCAAATTTGGTTCAAATCATCCCATCGGTTCTCGAAATACAAATTTTGGGTGGAGCCCAAAATGGACATGCTCCCACAGAGAGCCCATAAATTGACCTATAAACTTTTCTTGAACAAAAACTAATCTTCACCACCAATGGAGGTTCCATACCAAATATCAAGGCATTCTCTTTCGCTATTCATGAGAAGAAGATTTTAAAAGATTTTTAGGTTTTTGGGGCATTAACCACAGCACGAAGACGGTTGCTGCATCATTTGAACAAAATAAAAAGGGTATACCCCAAAGATGATCTAAGCAATATATGTTTGAATTTGGCCTAGTGGTTTTGAAGAAGAAGACAAGTTTCAAAAGTTAATGGACCACAGATGACGGATGACAGATGCCAAGTGATGGCAATAGCTCCCACTGACTTTCAGTCAGGTGAGCTAAAAAAAAATATTTGCAGTGGTATGGAAATCAAGCAGAAATTGAATGATAAAAACTATAGAAATATAAATTTTATAGTAAATTTCCTTTCTCATTATACCTACCGCAATTGTTTCATACAGGCTTGCACTACAGTGCAGGACCCTAACTCAGATAAAATACTCTCTATTTTAATCTTTCCCAAGAGCTTTGTGAAAGAAAAGTGGTGTAAAAAACACCATGAAAAAAAAAAGCCAAAACTGGGTCGAGCGCTAACCCTCTTCCCTTGGTACAATTCCATGACTTCCATTAACTAGTGTGCAAAGCAGTCTTCAATTAATCATTCTTTTGAGTCCGCCAACATAGGAGTTATGTGATCAGCGGGGAGGAAGGATTCTTACCTGAATAAGAAGATGGGAGGGCCTCCATGTAAACAATTGTGGTAGGTTTAATAAGAAAGGAAATTTACTATAAAATTTATATTTCTTATCAACCTACCTTACAATTGTTTACTACATGCTGAATAGACAATAGGATGGAGGGAATCACATAACCAACCCACACATAACACAATTGCACTGGAACTGTGGACAGAGGAAGAGGTCCCTAGTCCTATCAAACCATAGCATCACAAACAATAGTAAAAGACAATAAGAGATGAGGCATATGGTAAAGTGCAATGCACAGACAGAAAGGGCAGTAACAGCACGGAGCTGGAACTGACCTTGTAAGAAGCTGAATGGCTGGGATAGACAACAGCCTGAGCAGAAGAAAGAGGGCCCAGTAGAACAAAGGTCCTCTGCCTGCTCCTGCAACTGTTGCAGATAAGTGGAGAAGAAGAAGCATTTCTCCAGTAGGCTGCCAGCATAACAACCGACAACATGACAGGGTTAGTATAAGCCCCGAGAGGTAGACAATGCACACACCTCGTGGCAGAAAAACGATTGGTAATACAATCGCCAGTAGCTAGACAAGCAGAAGCTGCATGAATAGCAAGACAAATCCATCGAGAAATGGATTCAGGAGAGAGCTCCAGAAATAGGCCAGGTCAACCGAGAGGGAGTAAAGCTCACTAACCCGTCTGGCTGACTGTCTTGCATGTGAGAAAACGCATTGTAACAGGAGGAGAGATAAGTGCGGGAGCCAGGGTTTGAATTGTCCACCTCTAGCACACAAAGCGACCGATTTACCACAAGACTAAGAGATCCGGACCAACCAGGCTGGTTGGTAAATGGCCTCTATACCTCGACCGCTACACTATTCTCCCCTTCTTTTGAGATTCACCACATGTGAATCTCACCCAGGTTCCTCCCTCAGAGCGGTTGAAACACCTGCAGTGCCACCTACTGCTGAGGATCGGACAAACCCCCAAATGTAACAGGAGGAGAGATAAGTGTGGGAGCCGGAGTTCGAACCATCGACCTCTAGCACACAAAGCGACCGATTTACCACGGGACTAAGAGATCAGGACCAACCAGGCTGGTTGGTAAATGGCCTCTATACCTCGACTGCTACAGCATATCCACCTGGGATAAAGGTGCGAATGCCCCCCCCCCCTCCCCCTCAAGCAGAGCAGCACCCAAGAAAGTGTCCATCTTGGAGTAAACTGCAAAGTCCTAGGCCTTTTCAAGGAAAAGTGCAGAACAAGCTTGGAGAGGCAAGGATGAGTGCCGATATGACGCTGTCGCACATACGAAAAAGGTCGCCGAAGCATGGACCTGTACTCATTGCTGCAGACCCCCAGAATAAAAAATATACCAGAAACTCGCAATCTGTGTGATCGAAGGAGTGACAGAAGCAACAGAGTGATCGCACACCATCGACAGAAGAACCGTCTACTTAGCCGCAGAGGCTAAACCAGTGGAGTGAGTGCCTTCTTGAAGAAGAAAAGCAACTCCATGGTCATCTCGAAAAAACCACTATGGAGGAAACAGGACCTGATAAAAGACATGCACGAAGGCACAATGAAGTTGGGTCAACGTGAAACCTCCTCGGGCGACCTTGGCAAAGAAACTTGCAATGTAGAGGATGACAGAACCGCCACTAACAGAGAGCACAGCAGATTGATCCACACCCAATGAGGCGACAGGGGTGCGATCAAAAGGATTCGACAACTGCAGGTTCGTATCTGGGCTAGAACCTGAGGCAGAACTGGAACTGGCAGGAAGGCATAGCTGACAAGACTGTTCCAAAGGATGGACAGAGCGTCCATGGCGAAAGCCGTTCCAACGAGTCGCAAAGAGATTGATGTAGGGATGACCCCACAGATCGCAAAGAGACTGGAACAGCGCCATGTACAGCATCCACTCGGTGGAAAAGAACCTGCCAGGACAGGGAATCGGCTAGGATGTTCAGACGACCAGGAAAGTGACGAACCACCACTCTGGCGTTGACATCCTGAGCGAGCAGTAGAAGATCCTGAACCAATTCATACATGGGAACATAGTGCGTGCTGCCCTGGTTCCGAATGTAAACAAACACCGTCGAATTGTCAGACCACAGAAGGACCTGACAATTCGAAAGGCGGGGGATCCAATGCCGGAAACTCAGAAGAAGAGCAAGAAGCTCCTTCTGGTTGATGTGAAGAGCTGCTAGATCCTGGTCCCATGACCCATAAAGGAAAAGACCTAGAGGATCCAATGTCACACCCCATCCGAGATTGCTGGTGACTGCCGTCAGAACACAATTGGACGTGGGGAAGTCCAACAGAACTCCCTACATAATCCACTGAACATCTGTCAGGGGAGAAGGTGACGAGGAAGAGACTCCGGTAACAGAAGCACCAGAACCAGAGGATCGACATTCGGCCTCCAACGACTGAGCAGAAAGTGTTGGAGAGGTCAGACATGCAGCCAACCTAGAGGAATGAGATCCGTCACCGAAACGCAGAGACCGAGCAGCCGGGGAAGACTCCAAGCTGATAAGGACTGGTACAGAGTCAGGGCAAAAGGCTGAGAAAACCACAGCCCTTGCCTGGGAAACTGCCACCGTATCCAGCTGAGTACGGAAGTCCATCCCAGATGACAAAACGACAGAGAAGGGATCAGGTCTGACTTCTCCCTGTTGACTCTCAACCCTAGTGATGTGAGTAGGCTCAACAGTGTGACAACATCAGATTCCAGAAAAGCAGCATTGGAATGCCTCTGGAGGATATCAACTTAATAAGCCGAAGAAGACACCCTGGACTGTGCGCAATGTAAGACTAACACATGCAACATCAGACAGGTGAAGGCCCAAGGATCCAGGTCGAGGCCAAAGGGCATGGTCCTGAACCGGAAAACATCCTGGGAAATGGAGCAGCGAACTGACCTGAAAGCCTCCATGCTGAACTGAGGAGCAATGATAGACTGCGTCAGGATACTCAGATCGATAACCTGTCTGAGTTGGCCATCCTTCTCCTGGGAAATGGAGCGGTGAACTGACCTGAAAGCCTCCATGCTGAACTGAGGAGCAATGATAGACAGCGTCAGGATACTCAGATCGATAACCTGTCTGAGTTGGCCGTCCTTCTCCGGCACCAAGAACAGGTGGGAATAAAATCCCACAGAAAGAAAGTTCTTGATGACCTCGATTGCCCCCTTTGACAGGAGATTGCCTATCTCTGTGATCAAAAGTTCCCAACGTGTAATGTTGAAAGGGACTGATGTTGGAAGAGGCACTCTCGACTGAGTGGAATGCCTCAACATGGGACAAAATCGAGGTGACTACGGCCGATGCCTACCCTACCCTGTAAGTGAGTAGAAGTGGCGGCAGGAGGATCAGCCCTTAGCTTCGCAGATGAAGCAGAAGGGTACTTGTTAGGCTTTGGATGACACCTGCCTCCAGCAGAAGGCTGATCAAGCTGACTAAGCAGCAGCAGATCAATGGAATGACAAAGGGAGTCATCCCGGACCATCACCACGGAACCATGGAATAGTCGCGGACTCATCGATAGAGGCAGATCCAAGAGCAGCGCACTGCCCTTCAAGAAGGGAACATCTTGTGTTCAGCACAGCGTCCCAGAGAAGAAATTCCAAGTTAGCCATGTTACAGGCATATGTGTGAAAAGATGCATGAGCACCTTGGACAGCACATACAAAACAAAAGCCTGTTTGTCGTCTAACTCATCTGGGAGCAGATAAGCAGCAAAGCAGAGACGACGTGATCGAAGAGAGAAAGCATTCCAGCATCTCTCCCGATAACCCCAACACAGACTCCAGAGTCTCCATATGAAAAATGGCCAGCTGGGGAGTTGGATTCCTGATCCAAGACTGACAAAGTCTGGCAGACTGACGGATTGGTGAA
This sequence comes from Pictodentalium vernedei, assembly GCA_031216915.1. Lineage (NCBI taxonomy): Eukaryota > Metazoa > Mollusca > Scaphopoda > Dentaliida > Dentaliidae > Pictodentalium > Pictodentalium vernedei. The sequence continues at coordinate 306,420,903 of CM062295.1, read as the reverse complement.
ATCATAGTAACGACAACAAGTGTCAACCCTGATGAAAAACGACGTCTTCATAGCCTTGGAACTCAGCTAAGAGTCCAAAGCTGTACATGCTTCAACCCCCTGTACCGACAGGCACGGTCGAAGGTGCCCAGAAGCAGGTTGCTCCACAGGCTGTAGGCGTGCGACCGATGATCACGACAGACACTGTCGGCTGGTTTGACGGTTTGAGACCTGGAAGGAACCCAAACACAAAGTCAAGAACTGCACCCAAGTCAGAAGAATGTTGGCTCTCGACGTCAGGAATGTCGGACTCATCCCACGAGTCGGAAGACACATAGCCCATCATGGGCAAACCAGCCGACGCCTCCCTTGGTGAAGGCACACTAGGGGGATCAGAAAGCGGCCTGTTTCAATCCCGGAAAGCGGCGCCACAGGGGGTGCCTGGAAACCACTCATAGCCTTGTGGAAGTAACGGAAAAGGTTCTTGGACAGAACCTAAGTGAGCAAGGAGAGGGCCTCCCTAAGCTCACTGACTGTCGGAACGGTATGACGTGGGAACGAACCGACAAAGTGGCTTCACTCCTGACTCATTTACCAGTGAAGGGTCATGATCCTCAAATACACCTGACGCGGGGAGACGGGCTGCAGCCAAAAACATCTGAAGGCAGATGTGTATTGGGGAATCACATACTCCGAGGATCTACAGAGCGGAAACTCAGGAGAATCGCTGCAGACCTCTGTGGGACAGGCTGCACAAAAAGCATTGGTCACACAAAACTGGCCATGGGACCAGAGTGCATGGACGGAAACACCACAGAGCTCATGGTGATCCCCACCATGCACATCCGAATCCAATGAGAAAAACTGAGGTACACGACGGCTGAGAGACCACAGTAGAGGGTTTGGCCGGCAGCCCCTTCCAACTTCGCCAAGTTGAAGTCAGGGAAGGCTGAGGCCAATACCCCATGTCTATACTACCAGACACCTCTGTAGGCCCCTGCAGGAATAAAACTGCTGTGCTCAACGGCTGAGATGACGCAGCAGGGGGTTCGGTCGGCAGCCATTTCTGACTTCACTGAGTTGGAGTCAGGGAAGGCGGAGGCCGATACCCCACATCTACACTACCAGACACCTATACAGACCCCTGCAGGGAAAAAAACTGCTGTGCTCAATGGCTGAGAGAACACAGCAGGTGGTTTGGTCGGCAGCCACTTCCTACTTCGCCAAGTTGAAGTCAGGGAAGGCTAAGGCCGATACCCCACAACCACACTACAGACATCACTGCATACCCATACCCCTACAGGGATAAGCCAAGGCCAGCTAAAACAGTAACCGATGATGTTGTAGACAGAACAGCAGTAGCAGCAGATACGATGGGAGCTGTTGAAACTGGTGGAAAAGGGGAGAGAGCGACCTAGCTTGGCCTCCAAAGGAGTCACAATCCTAGTGACAGCCTCAGATGTTGACTGGAGAGGGCGCATAGTCCCAAAACCAGGCATCTCTTCACCAGACATCCAACAGCTCCTGCAGTATCCACCACGGTAAAAAACTGCACATCCCCCCATGGACGGGGAATAACTCTCTCCAGACGTGATCGTGTCGGGAGGCCCTGAAATGACAGCATCCCCTCCCCCCCCCCCCTCCGCAGTGCGGGAGGAGCTGCACATCCCCTACAGAGGGGGTATAACTCTCACCAGACATGGTTGTGTCAGGAGGTCCCAAAATGATAGTGTCGCCCCCCTCCCCCCCCCCCCCCCCCAGCAGGTGCGGGATGAGCTGCACATATCCCCCATGGAGGGGGTATAACTCTCGCCAGATGTGGTCATGTTGGGAGGCCCCCGAAACGACAGCATTCCCCCTCCCTCCCTCCCCCCCCCCCCCCCCCCACACACACACACACACCGGTGCAGGAGGAACAGGCATGAGAATGCACCAAAAGCTAGGGCAAAAGGAATTGCCCTAAAGGAACTGAACTGGAAATAACAGAGGTGAGAGGAGTAGAAGAAAAAGGTGAACTCAACAGATACAGAAAGTAGAACACCCTCAACTATGAGAGAAGGTGGCAGAAAAAAGAACTGGTGGGTACACAACAGAATCCAGACAGCCGACAGAGACCTAAAAAACAGAAATTCAGCCTTCAACAGAGTGAAGAAATCCTGTCCGTACTGTCTCACAATGACACCTAACTCCAATAATAATATTAAAATTTATCAACCGAAAAATTTTATGTCCGAACTGCATGGAATGATTTCGAAAATCATGCGCGAAATTGGAAAAATATATATAAAATTCAATGAAAAAGTGGTTGAAAATATTAACGAGAATATATAAAACACAGTCCTGTTATTATATGATCTTCAGATCCATAATTCCAGTCACAGGAAACCATTATCGACGAGTTGAATTACCGCTGTTTCGTAATGCAAAATGGCGACACATCCTTCACGTGCCGTGGACAAAATAAAGAATGGTTAATTGATGACTGCTTTGCACACTGGTTAATGGAAGTCATGGAATTGTACTAAGGGAATAGCATCCCCTACTGGGTGTGCGCTGATGGTGCTCGACCCAGTTTTGGGGGTTTTTTTTCGTGGTGTTTTTTACACCACTTTTCTTTCCCAAATCTCTTGGAAAAGATTAAAATAGAGAGTATTTTATCCGAGTTAGGGTCTTCCACTGTAGTGGAAGCCTGTAGTAAACAACTGTAAGGTAGGTTGACAAGAAATGAAATATGAAGTCATAAAGCTGAAACAAAACCAGAGCCTAAACTGCTCCAAAGGTTTAAACATCACAATCAACTAGAGGTGCTGTGAGCAAACTCACAAAGTGATACCCCCCCCCGCGCCTTAAATGTATAAGTTAGATTATCTCCCCTTGGAAATGTCAGATCAGAATTATACTGCTTCATGCACATCTTCATATGGAGTTCTTCCATTGTGTAAAGTTTCATGAAAACTCTTCAAACGGTTTAGGAGGAGATGCGCTTACAAGGATGAACAGATGGTATAAGTTAGATTATCTCCCCTTGAAAATGTCAGAACGGAATTATATTGCTTCATGCATATCTTCATATGGAGTTCTTCCATTATGTAAAGGTTCATGAAAATTCTTCACACGGTTTAGGAGGAGTTGCGCTTACAAGGATGGACAGACGGACAGATGGACGGATGGACAGATGGATGGATGGACAGACGATTGGATGGACAGAAGGATGGACTGACAGACAGGGTGATTCCTATATACCCCCCCCCCATCCAAACTTTGTTTGCAGGGGGTATAAAGATGGGTCACAATAGTAATTTTTTCCAGCATCTACAGTGAAATGCAATAGCTCACATTTAGAGTCATGCTATTATTTCATATGAAATTTCTAGCTAAGCGGATGAGGGATATGAATTGAAGATGAGGGTTTGTTAAAGGAATTGCAATTGAATAATATGCCAAAAAAATGGGTATCTCAACATTACTTTGTAAAAAAACAAATCCAAACTCAATAGTTTATATTAGTTTATATCTATATCAAAATCCTTGATTGATGGATACAGTTGAATGAAGGGTGAGCAAAAGAATTTAACAGCAAAATCTAAAATGGCTGCTACCTGCCAGGTTTTTCGAACTTCTATAATGAAACTCAATATCTTGCATCTAGATATCAAGCCATGCTTACATATGACATTTCAGTATAATTAGATAGGGCAAAAAAATGTGTTGATTCTCGGGCAATTCTTGAATGAAATTAATCCTCCTCATTGAATCTTTTTATTGCCTTGCAGTGTCAATATTACAACAAATTTGGGAGACTTATAACTTTTTTATGTTTTTGGATTGAAGTATGTAACTGAAATCTGGAGAGAATAAAATTAAAGACAATCAAAATTTTGTGCCTTGCAGTTGTTTCAAGAGAAGACTTGGCTGCTATATAGGCGGCCAAGACTTGCCTAAAATGACTGCCAAGGCACTTAGAATGCAACATGCAAGTTTCCCCAGAGACAGCATGTTGGAGAACCTGTTCTGTTGCAGTAGAAAGTGATAAAAGTTGGAATTAGGCCCCTGAAGGTTAAAATTAAATGAGATAATCTGTATAACTTTCAAATTATATATTCTGTTTCTGAAAAGACAGCATAAAGCCTTTCAATCCATGCTCATTACATGCAAGAGAAAAATAAAATTAACAAGAGCTCACGTATCGCTGAAGCAATACAATGCCCCCACTGGACTAATGAGCATTAATAATTATACAAATGTTATAACCCAGATGTGATCAGCATGAATTCCATTGAAGCCTTTCCAAAAAGAAGTCTGGAAAGTTAAAAAATTAATAGTAATTTATATATTTTTTATACTTACCAATGACCCAGACTTAGCTGGTGCAAACTCTTAAAATTCTAGGGCCAAACACAAATTTTACCCCCCAATCCACAAAATTTGCATCAAAATCCAAAGAATATATGTCCTATGTGGTCCTCCATACTTTATATCCACTGCGCATGCTCAGTGTCAAGAAAGTCAGAAATTGGAGCCAAAACCCTCATTCTTACCACCAGTGCCTGGTAAGCGTTATGTAATCAGCGGGGAGGTATGAGGTCCCAACTCATGGGAGGGCCACCCCCGTCTGGGTCATTGGTAAGTATAAAAAATATATAAATTACTATAAATTTTTTAACATTTTTATACTGTACCAATGACCCAGACTTAGCTGAATAGAAAAAAGGCTGGAGGGCCTAGGACATAAAGGAAAATTCAGTAGACTCAATTACATATAAACCGAATTATCCCTTCCAGGAGAAAAGGAGAAACAGGCTTTACATGTATCTTTCTTGTTTATACCACAGAAGAAAGACACAATACCATTCCATAATTGAGCAGAACAATAACATCAAAGATCTCAATTAACATCCAGTATATACCATCATACTAATTTTTAAAGGAAAGCCAATAAAATAAAGATAGTCCAGAGAATGGGACTCTTTATACTCATTTAAAAGTGTCCGAGGATTGTATATTAGCGCTTGAATGACACGTGACATATACAAATGTTTCACACCGAGCTACACTTTAAAAATATTACATAAATGAGATAAAAATTAGCTTTACACTTTAAAACTATCCCGGCACCGACTCAGAATAACTGACTTCAGATGAGGTATTCCCTTGCTTTTCACTATAAAGCAGGTGATATAAGGGAACACCATCCCCCCACCCTTTCCCTTGCCCTGGGTCAAATACCCCATAGCGAAGAGGGCAGTACGACAGAGTCACTGCCGGAACAGAAAGCCTGCATAACTGTTTAGTGGACGATATTCTGAGCAACAGATAACGGATCTAAACAATGCAGGTCGCCAGAAATGGCCTCAATATTTCTAAGATAAAAATTTGTGAATGTGGAAGGCTGAGACCAATATGCAGCCTTCATCAAAACAGTAATAGCAACACTATTAGCATAAGCCCAAGATGTAGATGGCGCTCTTAACTTCTTGCGCCAAAATCTTAAGCACAGACTGCTGAGTTGAAGATAATTTTTCATAAGCAGTACAGATAGTTAATTGAATCCACCTTGCAATAGAATGGACCGTAATGTCCCTTCTATTAGGCAGCAGAGACAGAAAGAAACGTTTACGTCCCTTTCTGATAAACTCAGATCTACGTTTGTAAATACGTATAGCTCTAACTGGATGGAGCAAAGGCCTATGACCGTCTGAAGACAGAAGAGCCTTAATTACAATAGGTTCAGGATACTTATTAGGAGCCTGAAGAACCCAAGCCAAATTCCGCTGAGGAATTAATCTAAGGGTTCTAAGTGTATTTATCGAAAAGTTTTTCACTAACTTAGATAATGAGACATTAGATCCAATATGCAAGCTATCATGATGTGCATAGGTAACTGATAGTATAGACCTATAACCCTTAATAGCAACTTGCTGCAGTTTGATCTCGTCAAACAAGTAGACCAGAAAATTAGTAATGTCTGGAATGTAGGAATCATAAATATCAACAGAATGATCCCTACACCACCAAGCATAATTTAGCAAAGAGGAGGTCCTCCTATAGTTAGAAATCGCGTCCACTGCTCATCCTGTAAATGCTTGCCATGCAAGAAGGACCGCACAACGGAAATACGTGAAGGTTGAGACCTTGCAGGTTGTGATGCAGTGTGCACGATTTCTCCTGCAAAAAAAGATCCTCCTGTGGAGGAAGCTTCCGCGGCATGTCCCACAACAGACAACTGAGTAGATTTATCCATGGTCTCTGGGGTGACAGAGATGCTACCAACAGAATCTTGCAGTGAGATTGCTTATTTTAGCAATGCCTGCTGAATCAACGGAGCTGGAGGATACGCATATCCTATCATTCCGACCCAAGAGATCTACTGCAAACACTCAAAGGTCTGGGCATGGCGACACATATGTCTGCAACTGATTGTTGAGATGCGTCGAAGATAAATCTATCATAGGACGCTCCCAATGGTAGCAAATCTAATTGAATACACGCTAGTAGGTGATAATTGCCGATTTACGACCACTTGTACATGTACGTGTACAACATATGCACACGATGCGTTCACCAACGTGGAATTCGGTGTTAAATCACACGCTTGTTCACAAAAACTGTACAGTGGTCTTGAAGCCCTCATGTACATTCAGTGACTCCTAGATCGCGCTTTTAGCATTCAAACACTCGTGGTGAAGGCATCGTGTGCATGTGTTGTACATTTTCAGTTGTATCGTGTACGTGATTTTTGGTCTACGTTCGCATCGCAGATCAGACCCATCGATCCATCGTCGGCGAACGCGAGCGAAGGCAAAAGATTCTGGATGATCATCAAAAAACAACAATTGTGGTTCAAGACCAGCGGTCCAGAATCGGCAATTGCGTTGGTACAGATAGTCCAGAAACTCTCCCTCGTTTTTGAGGCAGTTACGTTTTTGATTGATATAAATATAGGGGAGAAAAAAAAATATAAATAAATAGTTATTTAGAAAAATAAATATATCAAATCGAATAGATAATAAAAAAAAAAATACGTAAATCATGAGCGATTCTCTGATGATTAGAGCGAGGTTTCTTTTAAACATGCTGATGAGAGCATACGCAATCTGCGTGAACGAACAACTACGTCCCATCTTGTTAGAACGATGCGTCGGATGTCGGGATCATCTAGACTTCGATCACGAGGATCATTCGTGTCTGACGATGGAAAGGGAAGATATGGTCGTCATGTATTTCGAACCGGCCTTCGAACGTGTTAAATTCGACGATGTGATCACGTTTTGGAAGAGATTAGTGTACTGTAAGAATCGAGACAGGCCCACAGATTCGGAAGAACTGAAATTGGTGCGTAGAAGTTTGACTTTAGAAGACAAGGGATGCATCAAGAAATTATTGCTGAACGAAGCATACGTCTAAGTTTTGTTTTTCGTTGATATAAAAATAAGGGAGAGTAGAAAATAAAAAAAAAAAATAAATACACACATAAATTTTTTATCTAATATTAGAAAGAAAAAACACACAAAAAAAAATGAGAACCAGAAATAAATTGTATCCGACGTTAGTGGACGACGAGGACGAGAAGCCGAACAGTGTTTTGCCAACGGCGCCGTCGCTAGAAGAAAGAGAAAGAGGAGAGAGGTATCGCATCGATCAAATCAATAGAATCCAAGAGTATCTGACTCGAGAGAGAGATTCTCGTCGTTCCCTCAAGAAGAAGTATTCGCGTTTCGTGAAATTCATCAACGGGATCGACACGACACTCATCACGATTTCCATGGGTTTACACGCGGCCGGCGTCGGATTGTTGTCAACCACGGTCACCATTCCGATCGTGTTGACCGTGGAAGGAGTGGCCCTCGCCGCCGGATTGTTCAGCACGGTCGGAAACTTTTTGAGTAGGAAATTATATCTGAAGGCGAGGAAACACGATAAGATTCGCGTCTTGGCCGACTCCAAGATCGATACGATATCCGAAATGATCTCTATGGCATTGAAAGACGGTAGGATATCGGACGGAGAATACTTCGCGATATTCAGCGAGAAAACGAAATACGATGCCATGAAAGAAGCCGTGAGAATCAAGGCTCGTCAGATCATCAAGGAAGAGTTGAAGGATTCTCTCGTGGAAAAGGGTAGAAAAGAGGCCAGGGAGGAATTCAGTAAGATGATAGAACTCAAGGGCAGCGATTGAAAAAAAAAAAATAAATATATATATATAATAAGAACAGAATTTAAAAAAAAAAAATATTAAATTCATATATAAAATAAAAAAAAAACGAAATTAATTTAAATTAACTCTTAAAAATGTATTGCGTAAAGTGTAAGAGAGTTACCGAGACGAGTAATTCTAGAGAAGTCCGAACTAAAAACGACAGACCTATGCTTCGTGGAATTTGCGACGTGTGTGGTTCTATCAAGACTAGATTCGTCAAACAAAAGAACGCGAGCAAAGGCAAAGGCATCGTGAATAAAATGATCAACAATCTACCTTTCGAAATGCATCTGCCCGGTCACAGTTTCACGGGACCAGGAACGAAACTGAACAAGAGACATCAACGCCGATCTGACTCCCAAATCTTGGAGCAAACCCGTGAATAGGGTGGACGCGGCCACGTACGATCACGATCTGTGCTACGCCGGACATCCCGACACCAAGACTCGCAACGACGTCTGCGACAAAAACATGTTGGGGAGATTGAGAGGCATATCGAATCCGACCAGGAGAGAGAAGATGGAACGTTCGCTGGTCGGCAATCTGATTGGTGCAAAACGTTGATTCGGATGGGGCGTTCCAAAAAAAAAAGCGCATCTGAAAAAGAGAAGAAGAAGAAACGATTATTGACGAGCGAATTGGCCGAGGAGTTACGCAAACCCATAGTGCGTAAATTTCGAAAGAGAAGGGTGTTCGTTAAGGGTCTGGACGACATTTGGTCCGCTGACTTGGTCGACATGAGATCGTTTTCGAGGTGGAACGAGGGCGTCAAATATCTATTGACGGTCATCGACATGTTTTTCAAATACGGTTGGATCAGAGCTTTGAAGAATAAATCGGGACCTTGCGTCGCTGAGGCTCTGAAGAGCGTGTTCGACTCGTCCTCTCGAAAACCGAGTAAATTGTGGGTGGACAAGGGAAAGGAATTCTACAACAAGGACGTTCGTCGATTGGTAGACCTCTACTCGATTGAAAACGAAGAGAAAGCCAGCGTGGTGGAACGTTGGAATCGAACGATGAAGGAGAAGATGCACAGATACTTCACGGCGAATTCGACCAAGAAATACATATACGCTCTGAACGGTCTGGTGAAAGATTACAACAACACGCGACACAGATCGATCAAGATGACTCCCGCGGAAGCTAGCGATCCTCAAAACAAAAGACGGGTCTACGTGAATCTATATCCCGAGAGATCTAAGATCGGGAAGAAGAAGTCTAGAACGCCGAAATTTGCGGTCGGTGATCGAGTGAGAATCTACACTTATAAGAAGCACTTCGAAAAGGGTTATACTCCTCGATGGACCTCGGAAATCTTCGTGATCATCAAAATATTTCACACCGATCCGGTGACTTACGAAATCGAAGCTTTGGATGGAGAAGAGATCATCGGAAAGTTTTACGAACAACAATTACAGAAGACGAAGTTTTGATGAAGAACGCAAAAAATTTTTTTTTTATTGACAAATATACTAGATATAGCACAAAGCATAGTGAAAGATGAAAGTATTCAAGAATATGAGGTTCACGAATACGAACCGGTAACCGCAACGAGTTTGAACAATGCGGGAGAGATAAGAATCAACGATGAAACTCAAGATCTATTCGTACATCCTAGCGAGAGTTACATAGTGGTGCAGGGACGTCTCACCAAGGAAGATGGGAGCGACTACGCCGACGACGACACGGTTACTCTAGCCAATAATGGCATCATGCATCTATTCAGTAACATAAAATACATGCTATCCGGACAAGAGATAGAATCTGTTTTTCATCCCGGTCAGGCCACCACGATGTTCGGACTCTTGACGTATCCTGATGATTTTTCGAAATCCAGAGGACTTAATCAGTTGTGGGTGAAAGACACCGTCGGCCCTGCTAGCGCCGGCGCCGCCACGATATTCAACTACGTCGTCAAGACGTCCAGACCTAAAGGAACGTTTTCGTTCAGGATACCTTTGAAACACATCTTCGGATTCGCGGACGATTACAACAAGATCATGTACGGATTCAAACACAATCTGATGTTGATTCGAAAAGGAAACGACGACGCAATAGTGAAACTCACCGCGACCGATGCGGGTAAGATAACTCTACACAAGATATCATGGTTCGTTCCGCACGTGGAGCCTTCGATCGATGAAAAAAGGCATCTCTACAAGATCATAGAATCCAAGAGTAAATTACCCGTGGGATTTAGAATGAGACAGTGCGACACGGCTAGCATTCCTCCCTCCACGAATCACTTTGATTGGAGATTAACGGTGAAATCCACTTCCGAGAGACCGCGTTTCATCGTGGTTGCGTTTCAGACCAATAGGGACGGGTCTCAGGAAAAGAATGCGTCGCTGTTCGATCACTGCCATTTGAGAAACATGCAAGTGTTTCTGAACGCCACGAGATATCCAGCAATCGATTACAACGCGCCGTTCGACAAGAATGATTTCTCCAGACTGTACAGCGACGCTGCCGATTTTAGAAAGAAGTATCATGGTCTAGACGAATTGATGAGCAATCCCAACATATCTCCCGGTGAATACAAGTCGATGTATCCCATGTTCGTGTTCGACGTCAGTAAACAGAGCGAACGACTCAGGAGTAGCATGTTAGACATTCAGATCAAGATGCAATTCGATAGGAATGTGCCAAGAAAAACCGAAGCCTTCGCCCTGGTCCTGTCGGACAGAGAATTACAATTCGAATCAGACGGAAATAAGATGTCGATCATTCGATGAGAGACGAGTGTGTGAAAAAAAAAAAATAAAAAACAAAAAAAATGAAAAGTAATGTGTGATTATTAAAAACAAAAAAAAAAAAATAAAGTAATGTGATCTAGAGAGATTGAACATCTCTCTATATCTCATTACTTTTTTTTTTGTTGTTTTTAATAATCACACATTATTTTTTTTTTTTTTTAATTCATTATTTTTCCATGCGTTCACTGTTTGTTCAAAGGATCCAGTTCGATCAGTAGACTCACCACAGAAGTGGCGGCTTCGGGATTATTGGTTTTCGTGACGAAATTAATCCTGTCTCCGGCGTTCACTTTGAGAGGCGTGCCGAACGTGCTGACATTCGCGTGTTGATTCTCGGTCTTTTCGACGCTGTATCTCTTATCGCTCTCCACACCATTCACCATGAGATTGACGACCGCTCTGTTATTCAAATCCGAGGAAGCCAGACTCATTCGAAGGATTTCACCTCCCAGCGGCATGGGATATTCCACCTGACCGTGTTTCGATCCGCTACCTCCATTTCTGAAAGACCACTCGGCTTTTCCCTCCTCTAAGGTGTCGGACTCTTCGGCCCACACGGTGATCAATTGTCTGGCATATTTGACTTTCTCCACCACCGAAATCAGGGTGCAGGCGTCCGTCATGTGCACGGGTTCCGGTAGATTCATGAGCGCGTGTCCGCCCATGTCTAGTTTACCTTCCATGATGTCGCCCTTTCTCCAGACCGAGTTGTCGTCCACGTACTTCCTGCTTACCGCTCTGGAATCGAATTCGGGATCGTGATCGAGACCGAATAAATTGTGACCGTTCATGTTGATGTCACCCTCCATGGTTCCGCCAGATTCTTTGTTCAGGTAGAGATCGTCCACTTGCGATTCTAGGTATTCTTGCGATTGTAACACGGAAGAATCCATGTAGCCCTTGTTGACCTCGGTTGAGTCCGTGTTGTCGATCTTCGACAGATTCAATATCTTGTGGAATCCCGCATTCAGATCCGATTTCATTTCACGTTCGTCAGACTTTCTCCGTTCCAGATCTACGTAGTGTTTGGTCGCCACGTCCTTGGGATTCGTGGGAGCGGCCACGTTCGTTATCTTGTAAGAATTGGCATTCAATTCCGAGTGCATCGTTTTCTGAATGTATCTATTTCTCAGGTGTTCGCTGAATCTCGCGTGAGAGTCGTCCGTGTATTTCTTGGTGGCAGCATCGGTGGGATCTACGGGATTCGCGACGTTCACCAAACGTTTGTATTTCAGATCGAGATCGTCGGTCATGGTTTTATCCACGTAATTATCAAGCAGGATTCGTTCGAAATCGGAGTTCCCCCTGTCGACGTATTTTTTAGTCGCGGCATCTGCGAGATCTATTGGCTCGGGAAGATTGTAGAGCTTCTTATCGTTCGTTCATGTTCAGAGGTTCCTCTCGAGGTTCGTATCTCCGAACGTAACGCTCGTCCAAGTTGGCAACGTCGTAACCATCATCGACTTCGAGCGTCTTCCTCTTCTTTCTCGGGTTGACTTTTTCGTCGTCACTTCTACCAAATTTATCGACTGTCATGTCGTTGTGGGATTTTTTGTTTGTTGTTGTTTAGAAAAAAAATGTGTTCAAAATGCAGTTTATTAAAAAATGAACTATGTTTTTTTATTTTTCGTTTTTTATTCGATTAAAATTTTTTTAAAATAATTTTTTATCTTTATATATATACTATAAAAAAAAAAAAAATCTCTCTCTAATGTAAGTCATTGAGAATGTCTTGAAATTCATCTCCTTCAGACCATCTCTTGAGAACGTAGAGACACAGGTGACTGCAAAACACTTGATCTGGCGATTGCACTTGATCCGTGTTGTAAAGAACCATCGATTTGTTGAAATAGTTCTTTATTTCTTTCGGCGGCGAGATTCCGTAGCTGTCGAAATAATAATTCTTCTTCTTCCCGTTCTTGAACCACGCCACCCAGTGAGTGCCTTCACCCGATGAATCGTCTAGATTCCGATTGTCGAGGTCTTCTCTTCGGCAAGGCATCTCTGGAAAACACTCCTAGAAAATCTTCGATTTTCAAATCTTTTGCCGCATTCAACAGATCGATGTTGGATAGGGGTTCGTTGGGTAAGACGACACCTTCTACGGATATCTTTATTTTCTTATTCATAAATAAGTATATATTTTTTTTTATTTATTTTATTATAATTCACTAAAAAGTGACGTTATTTTTTTTCTATTTTTTTTTCTTTTTCTTTTTAAACTAACTCTATCGACTTCCACAATCTTGTATCCGTCAAATTCCTTGACTTCTATAATCTTGGATTCATCTAATTCTTCTTGATTTTCTGGAATCCTACTAACTTTCTCGACATCACTATCGATTTCCATAATTTTATGTTCATCTTATTCCTCTTGATTTTCTGGAATCCTATCATCCACAATCGTATCTGGAATCTTATCATGTACAATCATATCTGGAATCCAATCATCCACATTCATATCATCTCTAATTAGATCCACAGTCCAATGTCCGAGTGCCAAAGTGCTTATTTTATCGTCTAACACGAATCTCTTGTCGTCGTCGGCCGTCAGTGAAATCTTGTTGACTATTTCGGTATACAGGTCGTGATTTTCGCTTTGAATCGATTTCATAGTCTTATACACTGGACCACTTCCTAACAGACAATCTTTATACTCTTGGAAAGAGATGTTTTTCTTCACCACGCACGCTTTAACTCCTTTGCACTTCTTGATCTCTTCATCATCTTCTAGACGATAAGCATACAGTTTGGGTCTCAAGCCCACGAATTCAACGATCTGTTTACCGCCGCTCTCGTCCTTAAATTTACCCAACACCTTCTTGTTGTCGTTCGATTGAATGTTGGACGGGTGATAAACGGGATAATTGCTCGTGTCGAACCACTCGGCCTCGTCCGGAGATATGTCTCGGTAGACGTCTTTTGTCTCTATCTCGTAAACTAAACTGTCCGTGTCGGTGAACAGTAGTTTGGCTTTGTCGCCAAATTTTCGTTTCACGTAATCGTAGTGAAACTCGTACATCAATCGCTTGCTGACATCTAAGATGATCGGTCCGAGATAATACGGTTTGTCGAACTTCAGGTGCGTCTTTTGCATGTGAACGGCCACTAGATTTTCGCCGAATATGGTTCGGTGTTTGTAATTGGGTTTCGCCACTAATTTTTTAGCTCTTTTCTCAGACGTGACGAGTCGAACGTCGGTTCTCTTCCTGATGTTTTCCATCGATTTGCCGTACACGCATTTGTTCATGAGTTTGAAGAAATCTTTTTCGAAATCGTTCTCGGCTTGAGTTCTGAGATTCGTGTTGAGATTGATGTATTTTTTCATCCAAGGCTCTTCGTCGAATCGAATGATGCGATGTATGTCGACTAATTTCATCCCGTAATCGACGTACTGTTTCAAATTCTCGCTGTAGACGACGTAGTTACGTTTGTTAAATAAATTGGGAATGAGTTTTTCCTCGTCTCCTTCGTTCGGGAGCCAGCGGATAATCGTTGTGCGGATCGTGTAATTCTTCCGGATAGTTCAAATCGACTTCTAAAATGCAAGGATAGTCTCTCCATTTTTGCATCTCTTCCGGTTCCTTCACCCATTTGAAATTTCCAATCGGTAAAGGATGACTCATAGCCCAACTGTACAGATTATTGGCGTCCCAATACTGTATGTATTTAGTCGACCGTTTCGAATCGAAACCTTCTTTCATGTAGGGATTGTTAGCCTCAGAATGTCTGTGAAAGATCATCGAGACGCCACCTCTCGCAGCCCTTTCGAACATGAGCAACATGTCCACGTCGGATAATAATTCCAATTGGACTTTGGTGGTCTTCAACAGAGCGTCCCACGCCAGACCGGGTGCGGTGAAATACCAAGCGGGATCCAGATCGTAATTTCGACGACAGACGTCTCGAAAATTTTCGAACACGTCTGCCAAGAGCAGAACGTCGGTCTTCAGATAGAGATCGTGATAATCTCTCATGGTTTTCATATCGAATGATTTCCATACGTTTTTAGCATGTTCGTAATTCTCGTCGGAAATGTTGGATTCGTATAATTTCGAATAAAAATCTTCTTTCGAAGGTAGTGCGGTGTCTTCTAATCTCTTTAGATCGTTCATGTAATCATAAGGATAGACTCCTTTCCTCAACATGACGTCTACTCGTTCTCCGAAATGTTCGTTCGTGATTTTAAATTTATCTTTGCTCATGTTATCCACTAATTTTTCCAGAGCGGTCGACATGAATTTAAAAGTGTCGATGAAACGTATGCCTCTACGAATGGATTTCATTTTTTCTTTCAACGTATTTCCGTCGATTACTCTTTTCCTCTCCAAGAGCTTCCATTTCGTCAAGGAAATGTATCTTTCTTCGCTGTTCGCGATGCAATTTAATTCTTCGTGCGAGGTGCCAAGATTTTTCACGAACAGATGACTGTCGTAACCCGAGAGATTGTGAAACATCACCGGATAGAAAGCGGCGTCTCGATATTTTAAATTACACTTGCTGTGAGCCGGACCGCGATACAGACCCGTGTAATGATCGTGGTCTCTGACCTTCTTATTTTCCTCCGAATTCTCGTCGAACGATTGTCTGCATATGTGACATTCGGTGGCTCTGTTATTTTCGTCCTGCTGCTCTCGCGTGATGATCATTTTTGCCGAAGTTTTGAATTTGTCGTATAACATTTGAATTTTCGATTCTAACTCTTCCACGAACCTTTGAGCCATGTCATCGTCTTCGCGCTGTTTCGTGTAGGTGAAAAGACCCATGTCGTGTTGCGAGTCGAAAGCGCATTTCACGTAAATGCAATAGCCCGAAGGTATGTGTTTTTGATATCTTTCGACGTAACTTTGAAGAGCGTTGGGTTGACAGGAACTCATTTTCGCGGTGAAACATTCGAAATCGGCGTACACGACGAATGGTACTTTTAACCTTCTGTTGTGATTTTCAAACTTCACGATGGTGTTGGGTTTGGGCATTTCGACGGTGACACCTTGATTTTCGTTGCAATATTCCTGATGTTTCGCCAACGAGTCTTCGCTGTGAAACATGTTCATGCAGTTGCAACATAAAGATATCTTATGTCTATGATTATTATTTTGTCTCGACAGTAATCTGCTCGGATGTTTAACCCAACAATAATGATGATTGTCACCATTCGAAATCGATAATAAAATAATCGTCTTTTCTCTTCCGCGATACGAAGTCTGAGAGGATAGATCTTTTGATTTTCGTCGTCGTATCCCAAGACGTTCACCGCTACGGTGGGATTTTGAACCTCGAAACGTTCGATGTGTTTTAACTGTGTTGGAAAAGTCACTCCGGTCCAATCGAGATTTTTAGAAGTTTCCTCGTAACGAGAAACTCTATCGGCGTGTATTTCGACAGGGTATAAAGCGGAGGTGACTGCCCATTTAAAACACTGATCATCTTTATTTCTCACGTTGACCACGGCGTGTTTCTTAGTCAAGAAATACGGTAATTCCAAGTAGGAAGATCCTTTCAACGGTTCGTTTTTAGTCATGTGAATTTCGAGTTTCAACACCTCGCCGAACGTCCAATTACTACCTTCATTTTGATAATTCGTGAGAGACGTCAACATCTTGTCTTTCATCTTTTCGAAAACGTCCGATAGATCTGAACCTTGAAATACGGGTTCGACGTTAGATCTGAAATATGCATTTTTCTCGATGCTCTCGCCAGACTTCACGTCGATTTTATTCATTATGCAATGGAGTATCATCTTAATTTTTAATCCCAAGTTCGTGTATTCGCGAAACAAATCCAATATTTTTTTCTTCACCCGTTCCATGAACTTCTTCGGATCGACTTTCTTCGACGAGGGAAACACGTCGAAAGTTTTAAAAATGTTTTCGATCGCACTCTCCCGTTCTACGGGTTTCAATTGGAATATTTCCGCAACGAGTCGTCTTACATATTCTTCTCCTTTCTCTTCGTCGATTGCTCGTTGAATTTCGCTCGATATATCTCGTTTGTCTTGAATCTGAAGTGCATCACTCATTTTCGTTTTAGTTTTTCTTTTCTTTTATTTGGAAACTTGATGTTTTTCAACGGCTTTTCGTTTAGTCGTCTTCTTATTTTTCACAACCGGCGCATCTTTTGACATCGTTGCTATTGACATTTCGTTTGCCTTTCTAGCGTTTCGCAAATATTCTTGTATGACTTCAATTTTTTTTTATTTAGTTCTATCCTTTCTGAAATCTGAAATTTGTAATAGATTACAAATCTCGTTTAACTGAGGTATGGTTTTCTCATTTAAATTTACCATTGTTTTATCTGTTTGCTTCATTTGTAAGAATATTTTTTTTTTTTTTTAATTTTGTATTAAATAATTTGTTAAAAAAGTTTTGCTTTTTTACTCTATATATATAATAGAAAAAAAAAAAAGTTAAATTTTAAAATTCAATTTTTTTAAATACAAAATTTAAAATAAACATTATTTGTAAGAATTCATAAAAAAAACAAATAATCGATCATGACAACAACACCTAAAAGATGCGGATTGAAATTGAAACGAGACGAAGGGTATGAGAAATCCAGTTTTAATATCTATACATTACAACCACACGATCCCATCGAATTGAATGAGGTCGAGATGGTGGACTTAGAGCGCTACTACCACAAATATCGAACGTGTTTGAAAGTGGATGAAGCCGCGCTCGATTTGTTTTACGAGTACCAAAGCGAACTGTCGATTAATATCATCGTCGCCGAAGACAGAGAATTCGACAGGGGTGATTTATTGTTGTCCTATGGAAGTTACATATATCCAATAATCTCACCCGAACTCATGAAGAAATCGGGTGGTGAGAGCGCATTCGCCTATGAAAAAAAACTCAAAAGAGTAAAGATGAATATTCACACCATTTACGTATGTGGAAAAATGACGAATGCCAACTTGCTAATAACGGACTTAGAAATATAAACAATAGAGAGATTGAAATTAAAAAAATTTAAACTTTTTATATATATATAAAGAGAAAAAACTTTTACTAAAAAAATTTTTACATTAAAGAAAAGTAAAAAAACAACTTTTTTATATATATAAAGAGCAAAAAAAATAACAAACTTTTTTTTAACAAATTATTATTTAAATACAAAATTTAAAATATACATTATTGCAAGAATTCGTAAAAACAAAAAAACAAATAATCGATCATGAAGACAACAACACCTAAAAGATGCGAATTGAAATTGAAACGAGTCGAAACGTATAAGAAATTCGGTCATAAAATCTATAGATTACAACGACACGATCCCATCGAATTGAACGATGTCGAGACGAAGGGCTTAGAGCACAAATACGAGAAATATAAGATGCCTCTGAAATTGAACAAAGCCGCGCTCGATTTGATTTACGAGTACCAAAGCAATCTGCAGAACATCGTCATCGCCGAAGATAGAGAATTCGACAAGGACGATTTTTCGTTGCCCTATGGAAATTACATATTTCCAAACATCTCATTCGAACTCGTGAAGAAATTGGGTGGTGAGAGCGAGTTGACCGATGTAAAAAAACTCAAAAGAGTAAAGATAAACATTCAACACGTTTTCGAAAAAGGAGTAGACACGAGCATCAACATGCTAATAACGGACTTGGAAATATAAACAATAGAGCGATTGATTTTTAGCGAAGAAAAAATGAAAAAAAAAAAAAAAAAGTAATGAGATCTCATTTACTTTTTTTTTTTTTTTGTTTTCCTTCTTCTTCACTATCATCATGATATATTATAATAACGTTTCCTTTTCTCTCAAATTTCTGCGTTGATTCTTCTTTTTCTTTTTTTTTTCTTTTTCTTTCTGATGTGATACGTTCATGATAACATTTTTGTTTATCCGAATCATAATTATGAACGAATGTTGTGCATCTCTTGGTAACACTCACTTCAGAAGGTAGTGGTGACCGTGGAAAGCATCGTCTCATTCCCAACCGTATATCCCACACTTTATCTATCTCTTTCCTTAGATATCCATATCATTAGCGTCTAACCATTTTTTTATTTCTTCGCTCTCTGACTCGCGATGTTCGTCATTATCGTCAAATTCATTCAGGTGATAAATTTGTTTCTCCACCTCTTCACCCATTTTAAATATATATTATTTCATACTTTCTATGATTTTATATATTTTATATAATTTTATATTTATAATAACATATTCAAAATCGGTATGTTCTTAAATGGCGAATTCTCACCGAGCAACAAACCCTTGCCGTATCGCTTGACGTTCCGTCCACTCTTCAGAAAGAGACTGTTTCCTCTCAGAGAGTTGCCACCTCTAATGGGTTCTAGATACAATCCTTTACCACTGTTGTCTACGTGAACGCGACACACGGCTCCTCCTTTCTTCAAAAACAGTCCGCTGCCACCCATTAATTTCTCAACTCCCGAACTAGCGAGTCCTGTAAGAGCTCCCATGCCGAGAGTCTTTCCGAGAATGGGTAGCACCTTTGCGGCGAAGGGTAATGCTTTTGCGGCGATTCCTGCCAATAGCGGTAGGAAACCGCCTTTCATTCTCAAATTGTATCTCAATTGAGCGGGACTCAATCTCACCGCCAACCCTCTTCCATCGCGAATCGTTTTCTCCATCCTTTTGATTTGACTTCTGGTCCAGGCGATCGAATCCTGTCCGCCTCTCGTCAGATCTTCGTGAGTGAATTTGAATCTCACCGCCTCGCCTCGAGTTGTTAAAGCTCTCTTAAGTTTCTTCTTCTGTCCTGCGGATATGTTCACGTTTTTAACCACGTATTGTGTCATAATTCTGTTTGTTTTTTTTAAATATATTTACTTCAATTGTTTCTTGTTTAATAATTATATTAAAATAATTTTGTAAAAAATTAATATTACTGTTTATTTTATTTTTGTTATCTATATATATATATAATATTTTTTTTTTTTTTTTTTGCTTTCATATTTCTCTTATGTGAAATCGTATCGTCACTCTCTCTCCGCGAAGATCTAACAGTTCACCATTTTGATCCATCAACGTGGTTTTGAGACTATACAACGTGTCTAAAATCACTGGTAGATAAACTAAATTTCGAGGTCGCTCCACGATCTTATAACCCGGCGACACGTTTGGAAAGAAGAAATAGATCGTCGGCTGAGCGCTACCATTCACGTAGCTTCCGGCAATCACGTCCACGTTCACCAGAATGCTATTGACAGCGAGAATGTCGACCGTATTTTCAGATGCCGCGTGGCCTCTATACATCTTTCGATCGAATCCCAACATCTTGCCTATAGAATCGTCCGTGTTGAAATCCACACGAAAATTATCTTCCAAATCCAACATCGTCTGTAAGGTATTAGGATTGGGAGCGAGTCTGATCTTGTTGCTTCCCTTTCTATCCGTCTTCATTCGCGTCTGAATGTAATGGTTCAAATCGTCTATGTCGTAACTCCCTTTGGGAATTCGAATCTCCAACCAATCCGTTCCGTCGGAATACTTGAACGAGTTATTCTTTTCGGTGACGTTGGGAAAGGAATAATAAGTCTCCAGATTCACCAACGCCATCTCGTAACTTTTCTCTCTGTTCAATTCGATGGAAGGTTCGAATTTCATAGCGAATCAAGTCGAATCGCCACTCACCACGATTTGAATGGATTGTTTTGCAGCCGTATTCTCGGCTATCCGTTCTAACAATTTTCCATGTTCGAACATTATATCTTAATTTTATTTTTTTTTTTATTCAAAACTAATTATTTGAAGATTTATTATTTTTCTAATTTTTTTTATTTTCACGCTCTTCTTATTATCATCACCATCGGGAACATAAAACTTGTCGAATCCGCACCGATATTTTCCGCAATTAAATTCGCTCGTCAAATCGATCACGACGAAATTGTAAAGTCCACCATCCCAAACCCTCTTGCAGAATCTCCTGAATTCGACAGCGCTCATGTCGTTTGCGACGTGATCGCCATAGATGTGATTGAGATTCTTGAGATCTTGGCGAAAGAGACACAGAAAATTAGCGTTCTCCCTTATCGTCTGTCTGGGCAATCGAAAATAATTCTGCGACAGGTAGAAACAGTCCACGTTGCTGTGTCGACCCCTAATGTAATACGATTCGCATCGGTTCTGTCTCTCCAAAAGCAGATCGTCGAAAATCATGAGATTCTTATCTTCCGATTTCAGTTCCCTAGGATCCGGAACGTCGCTAGCGTTCTCGTAAAATTGACACTCGACGTTCGAAGATGCATTTCTCTTCATCAGCTCCGTCGCTGCACCATCCAAAATGGTCGAGAGCGGAGCTCCACACTTGTCGAATTCCTCCCTGCTGTCAAAGATTCTGGCTATGACGTCCTTGGGCAATCTGCGATCCATGCACTCTCGAAACAATCTGTATTCGGGTTGAAACAAGCTCTTGCCAAACACGAACAATCTGTCGTAATCCAACCAGTCGGGTCGGGACAACAGATTCATCAACAGATTGGTCTTTCCACAATTCGATTTTCCCACTATCAAACCTCTTATGCTCTTGGGAAAGTACTCGTTATTCGACCTCTTGGTCGTGGCGTCGTTCCAAGACATATCTTTAATGTTCATCTTTTTATTTTATTTTTTTTTTTGTCTGTTATTTTAGATTCTTTTCAAACACAAATTTTTTATGTTTTTTTTTCAAACTCTGTTTTTAATGTTGTTATTATTATTATTTTGTTTATATCGCACCGTCGCGAGTTCTCTTCAATCCAGATCCACTCGTCATTTTGGCTAAATCTTGTGTGGGCACCACAGCATCCTTAAAATCTATCCAACTTTTCGACGTTCGCTCTAACGCAGCTCGCTTCGCCGGCGGACTGATCAACTTGTCGATCAACGCGTCGGCTGCCCTCTTGCCAGCCACAGAAGCTATCCTACCACTAGCTTCGGAAGCGGCTTTCTTACCAGCATCCAAGGCCGTCTTCTTACCAACCTCAAACGCGGTCGATGCGAGTTTTCTACCCGCATTGCTCGTGAACGCTCGCATTATAGAATCGACGATGCCAGAACCGCCTTGAACGTAAGTCCTGACGTATCCCGTTCTTTATCACCAACATATTTTATTTTTTATGATATATTTTGTGTTTTTTTTTTCACTGGTAAATCGTTTTGTCGTTTTTAAATACTTTTATTATTCTAGTGTAAGAATTTACTGTTTTATTTTTGTTTGTTTGTTTTGTTTGTTTTGTTTGTTTGTTTGTTTCTCTCTCTCTACTTATTATTATATTCACATCAATCCTTCAATTCATTCATCAGCCTTTTATACTGATTTTTATTCAAAACCTTCTGTCTCAACAATTCGTCAGATATGGCAACTATCTGATTATCTAATCCCGTGTTACCAGCCCGTCTGCTCCCCATCAACAAACTCAATCTCTGAGACAGAGCGCCGGGATTGCTCGGAAGAAAAGTAGTGGTTTTCACCCCTTTGCCGGTCATCGATTTGATGAACTTCTTGTTCGCATTCCATATGGACTTCACTATTTTCGTCCACTTGTAACTTCTGTTGGCTTTGGGTCTCGTCTCTCTAGCATCGTTATTTCTATTCATGGTGTGAGTTTGAACTAGAATGTCTCCGTAATTGTGGAAATCCTGTTCCGTATAATCTTCGGGCTTATCGAAAAGGAGCAATCTCTGCAGACCATTGGTTACTTTATACTTATTCGAACCCACGATCAATTCATCATCGTCCATTTCCACTTCAGTGTCGCCCACGAATCTCCTACCGCTCAAATCCTCGCGAATTCCATACAACAGATCTCTCTTACCGCCACCATCATCATCGGACGATGCGATGCTATCAGTGGTGATAGTCAAAGCCGTATCATCGCTCTCACTCACGTCGGTTTCGATTCTCGTGGGAACGTAATCCGGTGTAGATTGAACGGAATACCGATTTCCAAAACTAGAAGGTAACGAACCCATTCTCAAAGAACTCTCCTTTATGGGTCTCAATTCTTCGACTATCTCCTTCCTGCTTCGCTCTTGACCCTCCATCATGGGTTTAAATATTTTTGTGGCTTCGCGTGTGAGTTCCATCTCACCGAGACGTCTGCTCCTATCAGCTGCCTGAATCGCCTTCTTAGCACTTAAATACTCGGCTAAAATTCAATCTCGGCGTCTAGGATCCATCCTCCAAAACATCTTTCGTTTTAATTGTTTTTATTTATTTTTCAAAATTAAATGTTTAATTATATTTTTTTTTTATATTTTATGTTTTAAGTATTAAAATCTCTTTCCGTCTTAATATAATATCTGAAAAAAATCACATCTCAAACTCGCTGTGTTAATTGAAGTTAAAAAAAAATACGTTTAAACAGTACATGACAAACCGGTTTCTGATGTAACGCATTTTGACAGCGGTGTATACATTTTGTCAAAAGATTTCATTCATTCACACATCAATTCATCGAGTGTCGAATTAAGAGAAAATTCTTTTTTTTGATGACTGTTAGACAGTTTTAACACACAATGGAAAACTGATTTTAACAAATCTCTCTCTCCGATTGCTATCGTGAATATATTAAAAATTTTACCACTCGAAACCTAACTGAGTGGAAAATGCGTTTTAAACATTCCGATAAGTGTTTCTTGACTTTATTCAAGGAACGCTTAACAGTCAACCTCATTTCTCATAGTGGAGGAATTCTCAAAAAAAAACCAAAACTCAATTTTTATCCATCCCATCAGCAGAAAACATCAATGTCTATAATACAGGCTATATATTCACAATCGACTCTGTTTGAACAAAACACCTCAATTACGATAACGTGTGTTAGTTGCTTACTTCAGGAAGACGTGACTGGGTTTGCAAATTTCCAAACACACACAGACACTCTTCGTTCAGATCAAGTTTTTATTACGAGAATCGAGCGATTCGATCGCTCGATCAGCTGAGTGTTTTTTTTTGAGAATTTTCTCATAGTGGAGGAATTCACAAAAAAAACCCAAAACTCAATTTTTATCCATCCCATCAGCAGAAAACATCAATGTCTATAATACAAGCTATATATTCACAATCGACTCTGTTTGAACAAAACACCTCAATTACGATAACGTGTGTTAGTTGCTTACTTCAGGAAGACGTGACTGGGTTTGCAAATT
The DNA here is from genome assembly GCA_031216915.1 of Pictodentalium vernedei. Taxonomy (NCBI): domain Eukaryota; kingdom Metazoa; phylum Mollusca; class Scaphopoda; order Dentaliida; family Dentaliidae; genus Pictodentalium; species Pictodentalium vernedei. The sequence continues at coordinate 306,396,861 of CM062295.1, read as the reverse complement.
TCCAAACACACACAGACACTCTTCGTTCAGATCGAGTTTTTATTACGAGATTCGATCGCTCGATCAGCTGAATGGTTTTTTTTTGAGAATTTTCTCATAGTGGAGGAATTCTCAAAAAAAACCCAAAACTCAATTTTTATCCATCCCATCAGCAGAAAACATCAATGTCTATAATACAGGCTATATTCACAATCGACTCTGTTTGAACAAAACACCTCAATTACGATAACGTGTGTTAGTTGCTTACTTCAGGAAGACGTGACTGGGTCTGCAAATTTCCAAACACACAGACACTCTTCGTTCAGATCGAGTTTTTATTATGAGATTCGATCGCTCGATCAGCTGAGTGGTTTTTTTTTGAGAATTTTCTCATAGTGGAGGAATTCTCAAAAAAAAAACCCAAACTCAATTTTTATCCATCCCATCAACAGAAAACATCAATGTCTATAATACAGACTATATTCACAATCAACACTTTTTGAACAAAACACCTCAATTACGATAACGTGTGTTAGTTGCTTACTTCAGGAAGATGTGACTGGGTTTGCAAATTTCCAAACACACAGACACTCTTCGTTCAGATCGAGTTTTTATTACGAGATTCGATCGCTCGATCAGCTGAGTGGTTTTTTTTTTGAGAATTTTCTCATAGTGGAGGAATTCTCAAAAAAAACCCCAAAACTCAATTTTTATCCATCCCATCAACAGAAAACATCAATGTCTATAATACAGACTATATTCACAATCGACACTTTTTGAACAAAAAAAACCCACCACCTCAAAAACGAGGGAGAGTTTCTGGACCATCTGTACCAACGCAATTGCCGATTCTGGACCGCTGGTCTTGAACCACAATTGTTTTTTGATGATCATCCAGAATCTTTTGCCTTCGCTCGCGTTCGCCGACAATGGATCGATGGGTCTGATCTGCGATGCGAACGTAGACCAAAAATCACGTACATGATACAACTGAAGATGTACAACACACGCACACGATGCGTTCACCACGAGTGTTTGAACGCTAAAAGTGCGATCTAGGAGTCACTGAATGTACATGAAGGCTTCAAGACCACTGTACAGTTTTTGTGAACAAGCATGTGATTTAACACCGAATTCCATGTTGGTGAACGCATCGTGTGCGTATGTTGTACACGTACATGTACAAGTGGTCGTAAATCGGCAATTATCACCTACTCATGCTTGTTGAGAGTCCATTCTGACGGCAACATACGACCTTTCCGAGAAAGGGAGTTTGCTAGAACGTTCAGACGACCCAGAATATGACGGACTGATAGGAGAACTTGATGCTCTAGGACAAACAGAATGATTTATTCCATTAAGTTGAACAACGGAATGGAATGAGTGCCTCCCTGGTTCTGAATATACGCTACTACTGTCGAATTGTCAGACAGAATTTGAACATGTGAATTCCGAATAATGTTCATCCAATGACGTAGCGCAAGCCAAATTGACATCATCTCTTTGATGTTTATGTGCTTGTTTAGGAACTGTGGATCTCAAAGACCCTGGCACCTTGAATCTGTTGGGCTCAATGTTGCGCCCCATCCTGTTTGACTGGCATCCGTCATAATCGTAAAACTCGGATCCGGCAATTGCAGTGGAACTCCCAGAGTTAACCACTGAATATCTGCCCAAGTCTGAATCTCTTGTTTCACAGGACGATGTTCATTTCGAGCGAATGAATCTTCACACTCCAATTCTGAGTCAAAAATATTTGGAGTGGCCGAGTGCGTAGCCACCCCATCGGAATAAGATCCGCGGCGGCTCCGCACAAACCTATCAGCCGCATGAGTTCTCTCGCTGTAACTATATCTGAGTGAAGACAAAAGCGAGCATAACTGATTAATTTCGCTCCGGTTTACGGCAGACGAACGAGATTATTGTGCGTCTCAAAGCTCATTCCCCAGTGGGTGAATGATTGGACGGCATCAGATCCGACTTCTTTTCGTTTACTATGAAACCGAGACATCGGAGCAGCTGAAGCAGACTCTGAACATCGTTCTGAAGCACTAACTCATTGCTGTACCTCTGAAGAATGTCGTTCAGGTAGGTCGACGTTACCGCAGACGAATGAGCTTGGAAATGAGTCATTACTGAGTTCATTATTCGAGTGAAAGCCCAAATCGCTAGATTCAGACTGAAGCACATAGCTCAGAACTGAAAAAAACGACCCCTAGGACAACGAAGCGAAGATACTCTCTGAACGCCGGATGTATCATGACGTAACAGTACGCATACTTGAGATCTATGCTTCATATGTCGATATGCACCATTAAAAAACAGATAATATTTGTCATTTAAAATGAAGAAATATTTCTTCAGAAGTATCCATGATAAATTCATCTTGCCAAATGTCTCTATCTAAACATTTATTTAATCTCCAATTTAACATCTGTCTCTGTAAAAAGTATTATTATTATTAAATGTGACTCTACTCACTGATTAATTGGATCGGGACTGTTTTTACAGCAATCAGTTATCAGTCTAAGGACTTGATTCTTTCACCAACACCGTTCTGTATAGTTTTACACTGTCAAAACAACACGGTACTTCAAAAACCTATGTTGGTGTCGGTGTATGGTGATTGTAATTTTAATTCCCCCTTTAATGACGGCCGCATATGAAAGATAAAAGTCCGCCCAAGCCAGCAGATTTCCATAAAACGTATGACTTTTTCTGCAACTTCATCAGTTGAAGATGGACGAGCTCACTGAGAACCCATGCTCAAATTGTAATAAAGAGGTATGGCGGCGACAAGATGCCCTAGAGTGTGACTCTTGCAATAAATGGAGACACAGGATTTGTGGCACTGGTATGTCCAGAGATGAATATAGAAGAATGACGAAACAGCCGCGCGATGGTACCATAATAATATGGGTCTGCCCAGATATATGTCTAAAGTCAAGTCAAGTATCAGATGAATCAGAAATGGAAATAGATTCAACATCACAAGAGAGGTCATTCGACGTGATTTATCCCATGGATGATCCCCTACCTGCAATAGAAGAGTCACTTGAGGAAGAACCCATTCCAGACACTATACTTAATGACCAGGTAACAACATACCAAATCGTCAAGGGAGGGTCAAAGAGGGGTGCTGACATTTTAGTAGATTCACAAGGGTACATGTACATGTTTAAACGAAAGACTAAGGTAAATTGTGAGAAAAATATCTTGTTTTTAGGCAGCTAAAAAAATATGTTTTCAGTAGTTTTCGTATTTTTCTTTTGTTCCACTTTCGCTCAATTAATAATGCCAACACTCGCCACTATTTCTCAGAAATTCACCCGACATGAGCTTCTTAGAAATTGCGGCAAGTGCTTGCATTATTAATTGAGGGGAAATGGAACAAAAAAGTCTTGACTAGGTTAACTGAGAAACCTCTGTAACTGCGCACTAAAATGTAAGCATTTTTTTGGTTCTACTTTCGCTCAATTAGGTGATTTTGACTTGTGATGTGACTCAGTGTGTCTTTTTAAAAAATCTTCTTGCTGGTTAGTTTGTAACGTTTGTTGAAGTTTTTATTCTGTTTGTTTTCTACTTTTGTAACTGTAACTATGCTACTAACTGCTTTAATAAAACATAAGGGCTGAATGAAAAAGAATGGTGTTTCTTATCTTTATTCTCCCCCCCCCCCCCACCACTCCACACCCCTTAGTCTTATCTTCAATAAGGAATTTTGCCCAAGTAGTCCAAACTTGGACCCAAAGTCTGTAATATAATTTTTTGGTGTGGTACATCCCACAGGACGTACCGCACCAAAAGTTATTTCACAGACTTTGGGTCCAAGTTTGGACTACCGTCTCAGCAGATTGATAATGTGTCTAATGGCTAGGGACACACAGGCATAACAGTTTATTACAGCTGATTCCTGAAAAATTAAATTTGGTAATGATTTTTGTAGATATAGAATACAAATATCGTTATCAAATGTCATTTTTCATGCTGAGTACCCGTGTTTATGAATGGTGCAAATCGACTCTACTATGGTGCAAATCGACCAAACCAATGGTGCAAATTGACCGAACCAATGGTGCAAATCGACTTTTCCGATGGTGCAAATCGACTTTTCTGATGGTGCAAATCGACTTTTCCGATGGTGCAAATCGACCGCCCGATGGTGCAAATCGACCGCCCAATGGTGCAAATCGACCGTGGTGCAAATCGACCGTTCCCCAACTGGAAACAAGACTCCAGGCACTGAAATATGGCCCAAAATCAGTAACCAATTTTAAACACTATCCGATGTAAAACAGAAGCTTCCAGAAAAGAAACTGCAGTACATCGGATGGTAGATGCATGACTGAATGCCTAACCACCCCCAGGGTGAGGATGTAACCATGAGGAAAAACAGAATAAACATTCTGTTACCAAGCTAAAAACTCCCAAGAAATTTCAGTAAAAATTACAACAATTATGCCAAAAGCATGGGAGAATAGCAAGGAGGGTATAAAGGAAAGGGAGAGAGGAAACACTGAACAAACCGTGGAAATTTCATAACAAGAATGTAAACATCAGGACTATGCCCTGAAATTAGGGAACATGAAACAATTTTTGCATAAAAATTATAAGTTACAGCCCTGAACACATCCTTCCACTGATTCTTCCTCTCATCCTCTTATTTCCTCCTTACATCTACCAAAAATGAAATCATTCCATTGAAGTGTTTCCAAAAAAAGTCCGGAAAACTGATATTTTAGCACTTTTCCATATTTCCAAGGGCCACAACTCACAGAAGAATACTGCAATCAGCATGACACTCATACTTGATCTGTAATTCATCGTTCTATAGTAGGTTACCAAAAATGAAATCATTTGGTTGAAGCATTTCCAAAAAAAGTCTAGAAAACTAAAGTGTGACTGACATTTTCCATATTTGCAAGGGCCATAACTCACACAAGAATAATGCAATCAGCATGAAACTCAAACTTGATCTGTAAGTCATTGTTTAATAGTAGGTTACCAAAAATGAAATCATTCTGTTGAAGCATTTCCAAAAAAGTCCGGAAAACTAAAGTGTGACTGACAGACTGATGGACTGACAGATGGACAGAGTGCAAACCTATAGTCCCCTCCAGCGATGCCGGTAGGGGACTCAAAATAAAACCCTACCTCCCTCACTGATTTGAAAACAAAATTGCTTGAGAATCAATTAATTTATTTTGCAAGGCCTAAGGAATGTAGATTATAGGGTATGTTAATGGTACTGCTATTAGAGAATGATGAAAAATAAAGAATGCTTCCAAAATGTTCATTTTTCTTAGCAATGTTGCAGAGCTCAACAGCTCACATCTAGATGGTCCTTATAACAAAAAGTAAACTAAATTTTAAGATCATCGGCCGATAGATGCAGTAGACTATAGGGTGTGCAGAATTTATTGGTGTTTAAGGTCACATATTTCTGCACAATGGCTAATCATGACCATGACAGTTTTCTGGGTGGAGGAGGCTGGAGTACCCAGAGAGAACCACCGAGCAATAGCAAGCAACTGTCAGCTCCCCAACATACTAACTCCACACAAGAAGGGTTGGCATTGGTTGAAGACAAGTGCACCATCGACGTGCAGTATGCCTTAGTACACAATGCCACCATGTCCCCACATGAGCAATGGGGGTGAAATACCTTGCCCAAGGACAGAACATGGTTGCCACAGGTGGGATTCGAACTGGGGACCTCCCTGCTTGCTGCCTGCACTTCTACCTACTGAACCCCCATGCCCCCAGGGTGTGCAGAAGGGTTCAATAACAAAATCATAATGAAACTCAACAGCTCACATTTAAATATCAAGCCATATTTACATCTGACATTTCAAGCTAATTAGTTTAGGAATGCAGATTATAGGATGTGTTAATGGAACTGCTATTAAAAGTATCTGGGGAAACCAAGGCCAGAATCTGACATCATTTTCTGGACAGCTCTCACTGAGAGCTTTCCAAAAATGAGATCAGATTCTGATCTTATCAGTGCAGGAGCAGCAGTATGCTTAGTTTATTGTGGTTATGCTACAACTTATTTTGACTTGTACTGTAGCTCATATCTAGATGCTGTTTTGAAAAAGTTGATGAAATTCAAAATGGTTGATTGATGAATGCCATGGACTGTAGGGTGTGCAAAAGGATTTAACAACAAAATCAAAGATGGCTGTAAGCTGTCATAGTTTTTTTGATCTTCTATAATAAAACTCAATAGCTCAAATCTAGATATCAAATCATACTGACATATGAACTTTCAAGCTGATTGATTGGATTAGGAATGCTGACTGTAGGATGTTTTAACCCTTTACCCAATGTAATTGCCAAAACTGGCCAGCACTATTCACAAAAATTGGCATTTCATTTTCAGTATTTTTTTCATTTTTTGCCTCAAAGACATGGATTATGACCCCCTCACTGGAACAAACTCATTGAGCTCATTCCGATGAGGGGGTCATAAGCTATGTTTTTGAGGCAAAAATGAAAAAAATTAATTATTCAAGAATTTTGTCTGCAAGTGTTGTCTGCTTTTCGTGTTAGGTAAAGGGTTAACCATTTACCTAACGAATTGGCCAAATCTGCCTGCATAATTTTCAAATTGAGCAGTTGAAAAAAATTTTGTTTAAAAGTTTCAACAAACCATAGCATGTTACGCTTCAATGGAACAAGCTCATCAAGCTCATTCCAATCTGGGGGTCACACAATGTGGTTATGTTAAAAATATTTGAAACATTTTAAAAAAACGTAATTTAAATAATAATTTTTTTATATCGTCACTTTGGGTAAAGGAGGGAGATTGCCACAAAATGTACTTTTCTCAGAGTAATGTGGCAAAATTCAATAGCTCACAACTAGCTGCTGTTCTGAACATGCAAATGAAATTTCAAAATCACTGGTTGATGGATGCGAGCCATAAAGTGAATTAAAAGATTTTACAAGCAAAATCCAAGATGGTTACCAGTCAGCCATCTTTTACGATCTTCTAAAATGAAACACTATAGATCACATCTAGGTGTCATGTCGAGCTTACATCCAAAATTACAAGCCAATTAGATGTGGGACATGAGCTTTAGGATGTGTCAAAGGAGTATTAAAAAATATTTTGTCTCTTGCGGAGCCTTAAATGGGTGTAGAAACTGAAAATGAACATACCTGCATTTGTTCATTGTAATAAACATACATACCAGGTTCGTTGAGAAATTTTCTTCCATTCTCTCTCATTCTCTATAAAAACCCAAGGAGTCTTTTGCCGAAAACTGATTCTCTAATGACAAAAGTGGCACTATGGTAGCCACATGGGGCTGAATCAAATATCCCAAACCTTTGTGCAACATCTAGGGCACAAGCACATGTGAAACATCAGGGGTATATGGTTGAAGGCCACCATAGTCAACCAGGAAGTAAGGTGTTGAAGGCCACCATAGTCAACCAGGAAGTAAGGATCAAAACTACATTGTCCCTATATCCCGATAAATTCGGTCTTTTGATTGGTCAGAATGCCTTGGACAAATAGCCATGGCAGAGGATGCACCCAAAATCCAAGGTATATGAGAGCGTGCAACATCTAGGGCACAAGCGCACGTGAAACATCGGGAGTATATAGTTTAAACGAAAGCTTTCTGCTTTTGCTCGCCTCGAAATAAAAATCGAACCAAAAAACCTGAAAATAGTCATAAATATCATCAGATTTCCGAACTTCAATCATAAAAATAAAATAAGAGCAAATAATTCGTCCCCTGAGTACCAATGTGTTCTATGTGCCAGTAGGCATTTGCTTTCAATTTGCAACAGATCAAGAGTGAAGTGTGGGAGCCAAGACTCTGTCGACCTCTAGTCAGCAAAACTACAAATTTACCATGAGACTAAGAGTCAGACCACCTAGGCTGGTTGTTAAATGGTCCTTATACCTCCAGATTAGATGTGCATAGAGGTTTCAGATTTCTGATTCCCTCCCCTGCTCCCCCATGTGGCACCTGTAGTACCACTTTTGTTATTAGATAATCGGTATTCGACAAAAGGCTCCTAGGGGTTTTAATTCAAAACATTCAAAGTGTGTTCATATATTCAAGTAGGGTCTCAAGATGTGCACAAAGGTTTGGGATATTTGATTTCAGATTTGGCCCCCACTTTTGTCATCAGAGAATTGGTTTCCGGTGAAAGGCTCCTAGGGGGTTCAATTCGGAACACTGAAAGTGTGTTCATATGCTCAGGTAGGGTTTCTAGATGTGCACAAAGGTTTGGGATATTTGATTCAGCCCCATGTGGCAACCATAATGCCACTTTTGTCATTAGAGAATCAGTTTTCGGCAAAAGACTCCTTGGGTTTTTAATTTGAAACACTGAAAGTGTGTTCATATGTTCAGGTATGGTCTCTAGATGTGCATAAGGGTTTCACATTTTTGATCTAGCCCCATGAGGCACCTGTAGTGCCACTTTTGTAACTAGAGAATACGTTTTCAGCAAAAGGATCCCAGGGGTTTTAAAATCGAAACGTTGAAAGTGTGTGAGGGAAATTGAAAATGCGGAGATACATCATAATGTGCTTTGTACACAAATGACTCCGTTCTAGTTTAATGTTTGTCAGGTTTTTCATCCTGTAATTATATTGCATCCTGTGCAGTGGCAGACCCAAAAGTTTTTTTTCAGATGGTTGAGGGAGTTTGAGGTGGGGTAGGGGAGGTGGCACCACCTTTCATTCATGGGTTATGATGCAAAGTCTTGAAAGCTCCCTGGAGAAAATTTTGAAAAACAGAAGAAGGTCAGTGTGGCCACCCTCTAGTGGCTTTTCTGCAGATGACCACAATGTTTTCCAGCCCCAAATATTCCAGCCAAAATATACAGACTTATTCAAATTCTGAAAGAGGGAAGTTAATTTATAACAGCTCATCCAACAAGAGACCTGGGAAGGAGCTACAGCTGTATTATCCACAATAACACATGGACATCCACTACCCTTATAGTAGGTATCCATGTGTTATTACACATACAGTACAAGTCAAAATAAGTTGTAGCATAACCACAATAAACCAAGTATACCGCTGCTTCTGCATTGATAAAATCAGAATCTGACATCATTTTCTGGAAAGTTCACAGTGAGAGCTTTTCAGAAAATGATGTCAGATTCTGGTCTGATCAGTGTATGAAGAGAAAGATACATAGTTTATAGTGTTTATCCTACAACTTATTTTGACTGGTGCTGTAATACTCTTGTCCCCTAGTCTCTTACAAAACGGGTTGGGGGTACGCTGGATGCATGTCTCTTGGATCCTCCCAAGTCTACATCCTACTTTTCTTATTACTTTTCACTGTCTGTCCTCATTATGTTTTATCCTGGTATACTTACTTGCACACAAGTTGCAGAATTTTCGACAGGTTGATCTCATATATGCCATGAAAGGTGGATTTTGGCACAATGAACTTCCCTGCAGGTGACAAGAATCTGTTCTATCTTCACATTTGGGAGGAACTGCAATTGAAAAAGACATCTAAAAACCAGAAAATTACATACCCATAAAAATATTCATGAAGTCAGGTATTGATTATCATCTGACCACACCATTCTCATAGACAATTTGTTGTTTAACCCTTTACCCAATGCAGATGATGTCAATATTTATTATTTTAAATATCAATTTTTAAAAATTTTCAAAAAAATTCAACAAAACCATATCATGTGACCCATCAATAGAACAAGCTTGATAGCTCATTCCAAAGAGGTGTCATATGATATAGTTTTGCTGAAATTTTTTGAAAAATAGTATTTTTTCAGCTGCTGGATTTGCATATTACATGGGCAGATGTGATTGATTCCTTGGGTAAAGGGTTAAAATTTACTGATGTTAATTTTTTTTATTTTAAAACAAACAACTTTATCATTGCTGCATTACAGTAGAACCCTGTTAATTTGCCATATAAATAAGTGTTAAGATGCCATATAAATAAGTTAAAAACATTTACTATGAAATTCCCAAGTATGCAATTCCACAAATGTCCAATACATATACACAAATTAACATCAAAATGAAACTTGTGGAGTACAGAACATCAAAAATATATATGTTCAACTCATATAGCTGATAGCAGGCTATTATATTCATACCAGAAATGATAATAAAATAATATTTCATGAGAACTCATGGCTAAATATGCTTCAGTTATCCAAAAACAAAGCTGGCATTTAAAATACTTCAAAATGCAGCAGCAACAGGGCTGCATTTGGGAAATTCCTAAAGTTAAATTGTCATGCACATTGTTTACACTGGCCAAGGTCAGTAAAGAGAACTAGAGGGGTGTCATTTGTGTGCAAAGCACACTATAGCATTCGCATTTGTGATTATTGTCGGGGCCGAATCAAAAATCCAAAACCCTTATGCACATCTACAGATGCTATTGATTAACATGAACTCACTTTTAGTGTTTCGAAACCCCTAGTAGTTTTTCTCTGGAAACCATTCCTCTAACGACAAAAATGGTGCCCCTTGCACCCCTCGGGGCCAAATCAAAAATCCAAAACCTTTATGCACATCTACAGACCTTATTGATTAACATGAACACACTTTTAGTGTTTCGAATTGAAACCCCTAGGAGTTTTTCACTGGAAACCCCTCTAATGACAAAAGTGGTGGCCCTTGTGCCCCCGAGGGCCGAATCAAAAATCCAAAACCTTTATGCACATCTACAGACCCTATGAATGAACATGAACACACTTTCAATGTTTCGAATTGAAACCCCTAGGAGTTTTCCTCCGGAAACCATTCTTCTAACGACAAAAATGGTGCCCCTTGCACCTCTCGAAGCCGAATCAAAAATCCAAACCCTTTATGCACATCTACAGACCCAATTGATTAACATGAACACACTTCCAGTGTTTGGAATTGAAACCCTGGGAGTTTTTTTTCCGGAAATCATTCCTCTAACGACAAAATTGGTGCCCCTTGTGCCCTCCGAAGCTGAATCAAAAATACAAAACCTTTATGCACATCTACAGGCCCTATTGATTAACATGAACACACTTTCAGTGTTTCAAATTGAAACCCCTAGGAGTTTTTCTCTGGAAACCATTCCTCTAACGACAAAAATGGTGCCCCTTGCGCCCCTTGGGGCTGAATAAAAAATCCAAAACCTTTATGCACATCTACAGACCCTATTAATGAAGATGAACACACTTTCAATGTTTCGAATTGAAACCCCTAGGAGTTTTTTGCCGGAAACCATTCCTCTAACAACAAAAATGGTGCCCCATGTGCCCCTCAAAGCCGAATAAAAAATCCAAAGCCTTTATGCACATCTACAGACCCTATTAATGAAGATGAACGAACTTTCAGTGTTTCAAATTGAAACCCCTAGGAGTTTTTCGCCGGAAACCATTCCTCTAACGACAAAAATGGAGCCCCTTGCGCCCCTCGAAACTGAATCAAAAATCCAAAACCTTTATGCACATCTATAGACCCTATTGATTAACATGAACACACGTTCAGTGTTTCAAATTGAAACCCCTAGGAGTTTTTCTCCGGAAACCATTCCTCTAACGACAAAAATGGTGCCCCTTGCACCCCTTGGGGTCGCATCAAAAATCCAAAACCTTTATGCACATCTACAGACCCTATTGATTAACATGAACACACTTTTAGTGTTTCAAATTGAAACCCCTAGGAGTTTTTCTCCGGAAACCATTCCTCTAACGACAAAAATGGAGCCCCTAGCGCCCCTCATGGCCCAATCAAAAATCCAAAACCTTTATGCACATCTACAGACCCTACTAATGAACATGAACACACTTTCAGTGTTTCGAATTGAAACCCCTAGGAGTTTTTGTACGGAAACCATTCCTCTAACGACAAAAATGGTGCCCCTTGCGCCCCTCAGGGCCGAATCAAAAATCCAAAACCTTTATGCACATCTACAGACCCTATGAATGAACATGAACACACTTTCAATGTTACGAATTGAAACCCCTAGGAGTTTTTCGCCGGAAACCATTCCTCTAACAACAAAAGTGGTGCCCCTTACGCCCCCGAGGGCCAAATCAAAAATCCAAAACCTTTATGCACATCTACAGACCCTATGAATGAACTTAACACACTTTCAATGTTTTGAATTGAAACCCCTAGGAGTTTTTCATCGGAAACCATTCCCGGACGTACGGACGGATGGACGGAGACAACCAATATATCCCCGCAATTTTTCAAATGCGGGGATAATAAGCACCAATATTCACTGCCTTCTAAAACAACATTGATAGACCGATTTCCTTCACATTACAGACTGTCAGCTCAGAAAACTGCATAGTTGGAGTATTACTTTCAAGGTAGTGCAACATTTGCTTAAATTTTCGAGAATTATGAAATCACCAGTTTCCGTTAACAATTTGGGAATACCCAGAGTATCATGAGACAATAACAAGCCTTTGTGGAATGACTTCCTTCTTCACAGAAAAAATGCAGACAGTGTTGGCATTTTCCTCCATGCAGCCCTGTCGATGCAGTTTGAAATATTTTGAATTTCAAGCTTTGTTCTTGGATACCTGAAGCATATTTGGCCATGAGTTGTTCTCATGAAATATTATTTTATTATCAGTTCTGGTAAGAATACTGTGGGCATATTTCAGGAAATTTGGATGCCAACTTTCAACTATGTGAGCTGCACACATATATTTTTCGTATTCTATGCTCCACACCCTTCATTTTGATAAACAATATGTGTATAGTTATTTGGAATTTATGGAATTTCAGACTTGGGAATTTCAAAACACATTGTTTTCCCTCACTTATATAGCACCTTAATGCTTAATGGAACAGTTGCAGTTAACAGGGGTATTCAATTAACAGAGATTTGGTCATTTTCCTGTTGTCTACAGATACACTTAGCATTTATTCTATAAAACAGTGGAGCCCACTTAACTGGATATATCTTAACTGAATAACCCTGTTAGTTCACTATAATTTCCCAACACAAATCCATTTACCATACCTCCAGTACAAATTTGACCTATTAATTGAATATAGGTTATGAAATAAACTCCTGTTAAAGGAATAAAAAATATTGCAACCTGTCGAGAAATTACCCTGATATTCCCCAGTTTTCCTTTGTTTATAGACCTATTTGGCCTCAGTACATCCAATACAGGAATTTAATCTATTATATCTTGTTTGACAGAGCTCATGCAGTTCTGTCAAACAAGATATAATAGAATAAAGGCTAAGTTTGTCTCTAGAATACAGGAAAGTGGAACAATCCCTGTTAAATGAATACTCCTGTTAATTAAATAATTTTCATTGGCAAAGTGCCTATTCAATTAACAGGGTTGGCCACTGTATCTCTTTTGACAGGAGCTATGTGAAAAAGGACATAATAGTTTAAATGCCTGTATAGTTCTATAAACAAGAGGATTTAATAATTGTCATGATAATTGCTTGACATATAACACATTTTTGTATTCAATTTTTTTTATTCATTTCTTGGTGTTTAAGGTCACATATTTCCGCACAATGGCTAATCATGACCACAACCTGGAGAAAAGTCAGTCGTTTATACCCATGTTTCCCATTTTAGAGGACTTCCATCACAAGCATTGGTGACTGGGGCCTATTTTACCCCTAAAACAGAGCTTGTTTACCACAGTAAACAAGTACTGCTTCAGTTCCTGGGGTTCCCACGGGATTTTTATTCCATGTAACCAATATACAATTTATTTACTTCTGGGTGTTTATGGTGAGCTTCAGCATCTGCAACATAGGAATGAAGTCAAGTTTAACCAATCATTTAACAGATATGCAATCAACAGGTTAAATTTGTTCTGAAGGTATGGTAAATGGTTTTGTATTTGTAAGTTATATTAAATAATGGGATTATTCAATTAAGAGAGATCCAATTGAGTGGGATCCACTGTATTTTGGTCCAACAGCAGACATGTTAACTCTCCCGGAATGCCCAGGCAAATTCCGAAATTTCAGTGTAGTTCCTGGGCTCCCGGATGGGAATCAGTTTTGGACCAAAAATCCTGGAAAACAACAGCTGAATATTTCTTTCACATTGTGACTTATGTAAAACATTTAGAGTCTAATTACATGCATTTCAAACTCTGGTAAAATCTCACGAAGCAGTAAATTATGGATTTAAGTTAAATTTATTTAAGAAAAGGGTATTTTATGATATGTATTTCAACTGTGTTCATGTTTATTTCTGTTTTTTTCAGGGACAACCTGCCCCAGGGACAACCTGCCCCAGGCCTATTTTGGGGGTGGGTTGTCCCATTTTTGGGGGCAGGTTGTCCCATTTTTGGGGGCAGGTTGTCCCGATTTTTTTTTTGCTTTTTGAAGAACTATTTTTGGGGGAAAGTAATATATAAAAATGATTTTTACTCACTATTTTATAGAAAATTATCCAATTTTATTGAAAATTATCCACAATCTACATTCATCCTATTAACACATCCAGAATGACTGAATTGAACTGATAATAATTCTAAACTGATTTGGTAGCATGTAGAGACCAGTCAGAAGTGGCATTTTGTTTTAGTCATGTTATTTCACTCGGGTACTTTCTAAGAGGAATGATATTTGTTTGATGCGCAAAATTCAAATGACAAGATATATTGTTTTAGCACGATATGGATTCATCACAGCGTTGATCTTTTTTTCTTTATCTAAGACTATAACAATAAATGTGTTGTTTTAGCTGTTGACAATCATCATGTTGTTTCTCTTTGAATTATACTGGTTGGCAGTTGTGAAGACTTCCGACTTTCCTCATTCTGCTTATTAAATTCATAGAGTAACGAAACTGAATTTAATAAGCAAAGGGGTATACGTCAACGGCAAAAATTACGAAACCAAGGAATATCTTGTACTTGTACTTCCGTAATCTGTTCAGTGTCACAAATGTCATAAATTTGGGCACTTGTCACACAAAGTGCAACAGGGAACAATGATGTATGAAATGTGTCGGCAAAGGCAAGCAATGCCATAACTCTGCCACTTCAAAAAAGTTAAAACAAACATGCAGCTTAAAGCTCTAAATGTAAGTAGTGCCGAGAACTCATCCTCACCTTATTCCATGTGCACCTTAATGGCTGGCTTTATTTTGTCCATTGGCATTTTTTCCATTGCCATGTCGTCTATGCACCTTTAATATAATCAAATAGCTGACAACTGCAGTGCATGAAAAACTTGGCGCGGGTTGTCCCGGGGCGGGTTGTCCCGGTTGGTTTGGGGCTGGTTTCCCTGGGGCGGGTTGTCTCATTCCCTTTTTTTCTTCATAATCGGGGATTTGTGATCAATGTGCGAGTGTCGAAGTGAAAATAGGTGACTTACTTTCAAAAAATTGAAAACTCCACCTTCAATGCAGTTTTTTGGTAAACAAAATATATGAGAAGGAATTAAATAATATATATTTATTTATTAATAGAATAGCTTTAATCCTCATCCTTTTCTAAATCAAAACGTAAACAGCATCTTGACCTCAACTATTTAACACAGTTTAAAAATAGGTTAAAGTTGCTTAGGATGCCGAAAAATTATGACTGCATATTTATGCACAATGCACTTATTTTCTAACACTACATTTATTCCGTTGTGCTGACTACAGAACTATTAACTGTTGGCTGTCTGTACCCAGAAAATTTCGAATGGAATTGAAAAAAGCAAAAAAATCCTTCAATGATGAAAAGAAAAATTTTGTGCAGGGCATAAGCGTCCACACATGCAAGAAGGATTTTGAGAAAGATACTTTCCAAGTGCTAATCTTCTTGCAGTAACTGAACATTAGGATATCTTTTTCTGTTAACATGTCCAGACTTGGGAAACTATTAGCTTAGTAGACTTTGGTAAAAGCAAACCACAGGTGGTGGTGCTCTGTGTGTGTGTGGGGGGGGGGGGGGGGGGGGGTTTGGGGGTGGGGGGCTGTCATGAAGAAGAGGATGGTGGTGGGGGAGGGGGGAAAATCAACAATTATTTTATGATTTTTTAACATAGCATAAAATGCATGGGCATAACAATGACAACTAGATCTGGCTATAACCTGATGTTAATGGTGGTCTATGAACTGAAAATTCGCCAGTTTTTTCTTTTGTTTTGTCCCAGCACGAACTTTTCCCTGAAATTCATCCCATTTTCCTGAAAATCACCCTCAGGTTCCCTGAAAAATTATTCTGGAGGTTAACATGTCTGTCCAACAGTCCAACAGTCCAAGAAAAAGTTCTGCATAACAGTTTGTAGTCTAGCAGATAGTGTACTTAGTGGTCCATGAACGGCAAATTTGATGATGGTGCCAAGTTACTTTTGAATTATCAAGTAGTGATAGAGGTGGATGTCATCTTACAATAAGTATGTATTGAGTCTGTAATTAACTGAATGCATCATGTATCCAGGGTCCCTGATACAAAGTCTGTATCCTGCAACTGCAGGATATAAATGTGTTCTTAGTTATGATTTGTTTATGTTAATATTTATGAAAAAACATTACTTTTATGTTTCTGTGTCTGAATCATTGGAAATATTCGAGTTGAAACATCACACACAGACTTTTCAGAATGTTAAAGAAATGTACTCATTAACTGAATGAGGGTTAGGTTATTTTTGGTGGTATGAATTTGTTATTCAAAATTTGTTCTATTACAGATTATTGGAGAGTGCCCATAGGCACTCTCCAGTAATTTATAATAGAACAAATTTATATAAACAAAATAGCAGTTTAGTTTGACTGAATATGAAACAAGAGCAAGGAAAATGTTTGCTTTTTCTCTGGTACCCTCATTCTTCTGAAAGCCCTGATAGTGGCTTCTAGCACTCAACCAGTTAAGTTTATCTGGGGATCATGAAAGTTCATAGCAACAGTATAAAACAGTTTCCACTGAAACAACCTGTGCTTTTTAGTAGTGTTCCACTGATGATCAGAACCGGCCACCACAATCGGTCTATTGAGGGTAATCGGATGACAATGGCAACGGCTCATGAACATTGATCTCGGTTTGAATTCCACCTGCGGCAACCACGTTGTGTCCTTGGGCAAGACACTTCATCCCCATTGCCCACATGGGGGCATGGTGGTGTTGTGTACTAAGGCATACTGCACGTCGATGGTGCACTTGTCTTCAACCAATGCTAACCCTGTTTGTGTGGAGTTCGTATGTTGGGGAGCTGACAGTTGCTTGGTGGTTCTCTCTGGCTTCCTTCACCCTTAAAACTGTTGCGGTCATGATTAGCCATTGTGCATAACTATGTGACCTTAAAACACCAATAAATAAAATAAATGGAACATTGATTCAACCGATTTTTGCCAAGCATTTTGTGATGATTGATTCATAAACTGCATTTTATTATTTTCTGCAATTGTTCAATTGTTAATGTAAAATGATGTCAATGATACCATTCATTGCAATCAATAAAGTTGAGAAACATCCACAATGTGTATTCTTAATCTCTCTAGATGCCCTTTATGGGATATACAAGTTGAATGACAAGTAACGCTTACAACTGAGCATACTTGCGGCAATCATCGCTAGTTCATACCAGAAATGTGAAGGTTGCACTCCACTGACTCAAGTTGCAGTAAAATTACCAGCCGTGTGCACTTGGGAGGTACACGTGGCTCTGAGTGAGAGCCACGTGTACCATCCAAGTACACACGATTGGCAATCGCGAACGGTATGTGGTTGCCGCAAGTATGCTCAATTGGAAGCATTAGTCTGTAAACACTGTAAAATGTGTTCAATTTAATGTAGTTCTTTAAAGTCTTGACTTGTCTAGTAGTGCACGGTGTTACAATCATAATCAACATTGGAATCAGCCAATTATGAGTTCAAATAAAAGGCTGCTCAGCCACATGTCCCCCAAAAAAACAAGTCGGAAAAGGGGCATAACTCTAATAAAAATGATCAGTCCGAACCCATATTCAATCTTGACCTGTATTTTTACCTCAGAAAGTCACATACTAAAATTCTTTTCAATCAGATAATCCTAACTGGAGTTATCATCCTGACACCGCAAATCTTGAAATTTCTAAGTTGAAAAAGGGGTACAACTCTAATAAAAATGATCGGTCCGAACCCATACTCGAACTTGACCTGTATTTTTACCCCAGAAAGTCACATACCAAAAGTAATTCCGATCAAATAATCCTAACTGGAGTTATCATCCAGACACAGCAAATATTGAAATTTCGACATGGAAAAAGGGGCATAACTCTAATAAAAATAATCTGGCCGAACCCATATTCAAACTTGACCTGTGGTTTGGGCTAAGAAGGTCAAATACCAAAATTAGTTCCAATCAAATGATCCAAACTGGAGTTATGGGGACACCAAGTGGGAAGGACACACACAAGGAAAGATGGACACACGGATGCGTGCATGGATGCACGTACGGACACTGCTGATTTCTATAGTCCCCAAAAATTTGGGGGGGGGGGGGGGGACAATAACCGGTAATCGGTCAGCGGCCATTTTTGGCAATCGGTTGAACACTACTTTTTAGTTAAAATGATATCTTAAACTAAAAGGCTAATTAATAAAGTTATTGACACCCCAAGTGGGAATTGTAAAATAAATCTATCATCATCATTATGTTTGTGAACAAAATGTTGTGTCAGAATCTCATTCTTGTTTCTAATGCTATGGCTTGATTTATTTATATGGCCCTAAAAACAAGAGCTTGACTCTGATACAACATTTTGTACATAAACATAATGGTGATAATATATATATTTATATTTATATATATTATTATTATTATTATTATTATATTTTGTAATATCACACGCTAAATCCGAAAATTGCCGAAAGGGAGAAAATAACACGCTGTTTCCAAAGATTTCCGAAGTTTTTCTCTCGCCTCAAATCAGATGACAACAACAAACATGGCTTTTGCAAATATTACCGATGAAAATATCGAGGCACTTTTAAGGTCAAAGGACAGTTCATCAACTGAGCGAAGTGTTGACAGAAGTGTAAAGTTGTTCAGGGAGTTTTTGGGCACAAAGGGGAAATCAACTGAATTTGAAACATTTGACGTATGTGAACTGAATCAGTGTCTTAGTCTGCCTATTTGTTATTGATTTATTTATAACTCTGAAAGAAACATTCCTTTCAAAGGTCATTCAGTATAATAAAAAACATAGTGACCGTTGTTCAGTGTGTTATGGTAGATTAGCCCCCTGAGAAAAAAAATTAACGCCCTCGACTTTGTCTCGGGCTTTAATTTTTTTTCTGCGGGTGCTAATCTACCATAACACACTGAACTTTGTCGAGGGCGTTAATTTTTTTTCTCAGGGGGCTAATCTACCATAACACACTGAACAACGGTCACTATGTTTATATTATTAGTGTTCAAGAACACTTTCAACAGCCAGGGTCATATTGTTATTCTACAAAAACAAATGAGATTAACCCTTTATCTAGCATGGATAGAAAAGGACACTTATAAAAAGTTTTCTCAAATAACTAAAAATTTCCATTTTTTTGCTTATGACCCCTTAAAACAAGCAAGGACTTAAAATTCTCTTAAATTTGTGAGAAGCAAAATGGTGTGTTAGTACAGTGGAGCCTCTTAAGGATGCTGCATATCAAATATCAAAAGATTCTGTTAGATCTGAAGAAGATTTTTAGAAAATATTTGTCATATCGCCCTAAGCTGAATTTCGAGTTCTCATTTGGAGCCCAAATAAGAACCCAAGGACTTGATTTGAACAAACCTGAATCTGACCCACAAGGATACTCCATACAAATCAGCAAAAGATTTGACAGCTTGATCTGAAGAAGAAGAGTTTAAGAAAATGTTCCTCCTGTTGGACTGAGTAAAAATTATTGTTTCCATAGAGAGCCCAAATATCAACCAAAGGACTTTCTGTGATCAAACGTAAATCTCACCCCAATAAGGATGCTACATACCAAATATCAAAAGATTCTGACTGATGGATCTGAAGATCATTATTAAAGAATATTCATGATATTACAAAAAGGTAACATTTGGGATAAATGACTCCAGGGACTTGATGTAAACAAACTTGAGCTGACTCCCCTAAAGATGCATTATACCAAATGTCAAGAGATTTTGACAGGCAGATCTAAAGAAAATTTTTAAATAAATTTCCTCATATTGCACTAAGGAAGGAAAACTTCAACTAACTAACCACTTCCTCCTCCCCCCAATCTGGATTCTGAGTATTGGATCTTCAAAGATTATTCCTCATATTATTATTATTCCTCGGGTTTCCATAAGGGTCCCATATATGAACCCAGGGGCATGTTTTGAACAAACACTAATCAAACCAAAAAGATGAAACATGTGATCTTTGTAATGTTGATAAAATTCAAATCCTTGAAACCCTCGTTTTGAAATCTTTCATGTCCATTGAGATAAGTAATATTTAAAGAGATTCTCAAAAATATTGATCCTAGTTATTAATACTTTGCTGGCAAAAGCCACTTATTGTTTTTTTCGTTTTTTAGGGCGGTATTTTTTGCTGTTCAGTCCTGCAAATTTTTCCATTATGGGCACTTGAATTTTAGAGTTAACAATGTTTCCGAAAAAATTCCCCATCCCCACCCCCCTGCCAAAAAGGGTGGTTCTCACAGTTTGATTATCATGAATATTTGCACACAGATAGATCTTCAAATTCCAAAAGGAAGTATTTTTGAATCAGATCCATATTTTTAACACATTTTCGAGTTATGGTCAAATAAAATTGTGGAATTACCTCCCTTATACCATCATTTAACACCCCCCCCCCCCCCCCCCCTCCCAAAAAGGAGACTTTCTCTTCTCTGATTTTCTTGAAATGTTTCATGCTGAGAGATCATCAATTATAAGGAGAGGGGAGGAGGGGGACAGTTACACATATTTTCTGCTCAATGTATTATCTCTTACTGTTTTTGAGTTATGGGCTTTTGAAATTTTGGTATAACCACACTCCTTCAGAAAATATCCAATGTTTCAACATCTCTGAACATTCCCCTAAAAATGATAAATTTAAAATAATTTGTATATTTTTAATACTTACCAATGGCCCAGACTTAGCTGGTGCAAACTCGATATTATCCCGGGCCAAACACAAATTTTGACCCTTCCCCCCCCCCCCCCCCCCCCAATCCCCAAAATTTGCATACAAATCCAAAAATTAAAAGTCCTATCTGGACTTCCATACTTTAGTGAACTGCACATGCATGGTAACCAGGAAGGTACCAAAATTAGCATCAGGCATCATTCTTTCTAGCTGTGCCTGCTAAATGTTATAAATCAGCGGGGAGGTATGAGTGCCCACTCATGGGAGGGCCATCCCCATCTGGGCCATTGGTAAGTATTAAAAATATACAAATTACTTGAAATTTATCATATTTTTATACTAAAACCAATGGCTCAGACTTAGCTGAATCAAAAAAGGGCTGGAGGGCCTAGGAAATACAATATCTCTTCTACTCCAGTTTAAAGAATACCTCCTACAGGAGAATAGATGACAGAGTAATTACATATGTCTTTCTCTTGTTAAGAAAAGAGAATGACATAACACCATCAATATACAGGAGTAATACACAATAAATTCTCCATTTAATGCCAGCATAACCTGTTATGCTAATTCGGTTAAAGAAACCAATTATAAAACTAGTCCAGAGAATGACATGCTTTATACTCATTTAGAAGTGTTTGAGGATTGTATATAAACGCTTGTGTGACACGTGACATATACATATGCTTCAAAATGAGCTACACTTTAAAAACAATACATGAATGAGACATTATTGTTGCTTCACACCGAGCTACACATTAAAACTACCCAGCATCGACACTGGACTAGTGTCACTGGAGGAGGTATTCCCTTGCTTTTCACTATAAAACCAGATGATACTAAGGAAAAAACCGTCCCCCACCCCTTCCCCTTGTTCTGAAGGAAGAATCCTCAGAACGAAGAGGACAGCAGAATGGCATCAGCGCTCGAGCAGACTGCCTAAGAGATCTAGGAGATGTAACATCAATGGACAACATTCTGTGCGACAGAAAGAGGACCCAAGAAACTAAGGTCACTGGAGATAGACTCTAAATATCTAAGGTAAAACTTAGTAATGAAGACTGTTGCATCCAGTAGGCTGCCTTCATTAAATCAGTAATGGCAATACTATTTGAATAAGGCCAAGAAGAAGACAGTGACCTCAGAGAGATGATCTGAAGATAGATTCTCAGAAGCAATTTGTATTGCTAATTGAATCCACCTAGCAACTGAATGAACAGAAATATCCTTTTTGTTAGGTATAAGAGAAAGAAAAAGTGCCGTTGGCATCACCAATCCAATGTTGAGTTGTGACAGCACAAAAGTGGGTTTAATCATTATCAACTTATTGTCCGGAAACCAGTTGTTTACAATTTACTATTCATTTGTTGAGAGTTCACTCCGATGGCAACTGGCGACCTTTCCTTGAGAGTGAGTCTGCTACTGCATTCAGACGGCCCAGAATATGATGGACTGAGAGATGAACGTGATGACTTAGAGCAAATAGGAAAATTTTCTTTGTCAATTCGAATAGAGGAATTGAATGAGTGCTGACCTGGTTCCTGAGATAAAACACTACTGTGGAATTGTCCGACAGAATCTGAACATGGGCAATCCAATGTTTTATTGCTAGCCAAATAGACATCATCTCTTTGATGTGTATGTGCTTTTCTAGGAACCAAGGGTCCCAAAGACCCTGACACTTCAGGTCAGCGAGAATCACAGATGTGCCCCAACCCGTCAGACTTGCGTCCATCATAACAGTGAAGACCAGATCCGGTACTTGAAGCAGAACTCCCTGAGCCAGCCATTGGAGATCCACCCAAATCTGAACCTTTTGTTTTACCAGGTCAATTAAAACAATCTTGGCTTCGAGCAAATACGTCTTGACACTCCAGTTCTGAGTGAAGAAAATCTGGAGAGGACGTTTGTGTAAGCGATCTTGTGGAATCAGGTCTGCAGCCACTCTGCACAGTCCCATCAGTCACATAAACTCCCTCGCTGACATTGTGAGAGAGTTTAGACAAAAGCAAGCATAACAACTGACTAATTTTGCTCTGGTTACCGGCAGACGAACTAGATTGTTGCGAGTCTCGAAGCTCATTCCCAAGTGATTAAAGGACTTGGACAGAGCTAAATCCAACTTCTTTTTGTTTACAATGAAAGCTAGACGACAGAATAATAGAAGCAGACTGTGCATATCATTCTGAAGTGCAATTTTGTCAACGTATCTCTGAAGAATGTCGTCCAAGTAAGCCGATGTTACTACTGCCGAATAAGCACGGAAGAATGACATGATGGAGTTCATAACAGCAAAATATGATCGAATTGTCAGAAATCTGATGATATTTGTGACTATTTTCAGGTTTTTAGGTTCGATTTTTATAATGAGGCGAGTGAATGCGAAAAGCTTTCATTCAAACCATATACCCCCAATGTTGGGTGCACCCTTTGCTATGGCTATTTGTCCAAGGCATTTTGACCAATTAAAAGACAGAATTTATCAGGATATGAGGACAATGTTTTATTGAAATTTTTTGAAAAATTAAAACAGATAATTAAAACAAGAGCTTATGTTTGCCTGCTATGCATGAAACTCAGAAACAGTAAAAGATATTAGGATGGGTGAAAGACATGTACCGCCTGGAATTTTATGATCTCTTCACATGCAAAATTCCAAGACAATAAGACAACAGGAAGTGTTGTATTTTTATACTAAAACCAATTCTGACAATTCGATGATATTTTTCTGTTATAAATTAAATAGGCGAATAATTAAATGAAACAACTTGAGAAAAATAAAATAAGAGCAAATATCGTCCCGTCAGTTCTAGGGTGCTCTATGTGCCGATAGGCACATAGAACACATTAGAACTTGGGGGACAATATGTAAACAAAATACTGTTTACTCATTTCCTTAATGACCCAAGGGATGTAACTCTATCTATTCATGAATTTGGTCCAACTTTTTACAGAGCATGAGAAATGCATCCACAAATTTTTCTCCACTATGTTTCTATTTTGTTTCAGACGGGTAAAAATGTTATCTCTGTCAACATGTATGGTATATGGAGATTTAATACCTGGATGTCTCATTTAAACACCTCGCCTGTGGCTCGATGTTTAAAAACCGACATCCAGGTATTAAATCTCCATATACAATACATGTAGGCAGAGATAACTAAAATAATTATTATCATATGACCCCTCACTGGGATGAGCTTGATGAGATCATTTCAATAAGGGGGTCACATAATATAGTTTTGTTGAAATTAAAAAAAAAAAAAATTTCAACTGCTCAATTTTTAAATTACATGGGTTTATGCTACCAATTCATTTAGTTAAAGGGTTAACATACACTTCAGATTATTACATTGACAATCATTAAGAATCACTCACTTTTGCAGAAGCCACAGCGTTGTGGACATTCTCGTTTTGCCTTGGGCATGTAAATACCACAACACTCATAATCTGGACGCCTGAAGCACTCCTCATTTGGATCTTCATAACATGTTCCTAGAAGATATACACAGATGTTAGTGATAAGTGGGTACCTACTTCAGTACCCTGCACAATGATGTCAATGTACCAAAATTTCAAACAGCAAATACCAAAACTTAAAGCAGCAAATTTTCCCATAATGTAACTACGCATTCAAACAAATACAATGTTGTTTGACAAAGTTTGGTGATTGAATAATAGACAAAATTCAAGATTGTCACAATGACACCCATTTCCAACAAAACATGGTTAATTCCTTGAATGTTGCTGGTGGATATTTCCTGCCCAGAATATAAAATCCCTTGTCACTGAAATAAGCAAAATTTGGGCAAATTTAACAAAATTTCTCCCCTGTAAACTGAATAAATGTTTCGACTAATGATTTCTTCATGTAAATTTAGATGAATTTTTCATCAAATCTAGTCAAGGCTGTTCTAATGCAGCCATGACTATATCTGATGAAAAATATTTTGAAAATACTCAGCAGGTTAAGAGGTAAACTCCATAGCTCACATCTTGATGCCATCCATCTTCCCCGTTGACTTTTCTGACTACAAAAGCTACTGAACATAGCCCTTAAGGGAAAACTGAAGAAATTTTTGTTGAGTCAAAAAAGCATTTCCAAATCTAAACGAGTACATGCTTCTTAACCCTGCACAATGTGTAAAAATTAATGTTCAACCAATGATTGGAACTGGCCACCACAATTGGCTAACTGTGGGCAATGTTTGACAATGGTAACTACTCCTGGAACATTGGTTCAACCGATTGTTGCCAAGCATTTTGAGAAGAATCATCAACCGCATTTTATCTATTGCAACTGTTCAATTGTTAATGTAAAATGATGTCAATGACACCATTCAATAAAGTTAAAAAACCACCACAATGTGTATTCTTAATCTCTCTAGACGCCCCTTTATGGGATATACAAGTTAAACGACATGTAAAGCTTACAAATGAGCGTACTTTCGGCAATCGCCAGTTCATACCAGAAAAGTGAAGATTGCACACCATTGACTCAGATCACAGTAATTTACCAGTTGCACGTACTTGGGTGGTAAACGTGGCTCTGAGAGCCAAGTTTACCGCCCAAGTGTGCTCAACTGGTAATTTTACTGGACCTGAGTCAACAGAGTTTAACACTGTGAAATATGTTCAATTTAATGTAGTTCTTTCAAGTCTCGACTTATCTAGTAGTGAACAGAGTGTAAACACTTTAAAATATGTTCAATTTATAATGTAGTTCTTTGCGAGCCTCGACTTGTCTAGTTGTGCATGGTATTACAATCGGAATTGGCATTGGAATTGGCTGATTGTGAGCTCAAATAACCAGTAAACGGTCAGCGGCCATTTTGATAATCGGTTGAACACTAGTCAAAATAACAAACTTTTAAGCAGCAAATGTGAACTCCTACTCCACTCTTAATTTACAAAAATCCAATGGAAAATGCAGTCGGAGGTCAGCAAATCTTTTTAATAGATATCCGGCTGAGCAAGAGTCCTCATGGGGGCCAGAGGCCCTCACCTTACAAAGTTGCTTAAAGAAGGATTTAATTATCATCTATGGCTAGTAAGCACAACAGAGCAATGAAGCCATGCAACTATTCAAAACTCTGTTGTCCAGGATGATGATTTTGCTGGAACTGAAGTGCTACCACACAAATAATGCCCAGATTTCCAGTAGAGAAAATAGGAAGCCCAAATATAACCCAAGAGACTTAACTTGAACAAACATGATCTGACTAAGCATTCCCTCCCCATTCAGGATTATGACCATTGGATCAGAAGAAGCAGATTTTCCAAGATTATTCCTCTTACTGGACTAAGTTAAAGATGAAAAATATTAACCTAGGGACTTGATTTTTAAAACTTGTATCTTGACTTCCCAAAGATTTTTAAAGAATATTCCTCATATTGAACTAAGTTAAAATACAGGCTCCAACAAGGAGCCCAATTAATAATCAAGGGACTTGATTTAAACAAACTTGAATCTGACTCCCATAAGGATGGTGTATGCCAAACATCAAAATATTCTGACTAGTGGATACCAATATGACACAATATATTGCATACATACCATTTCACAAAAAAGTCTGACCAGTGGTTCAGGAGAAAAAGAGTTTTAAAGATTATTCTTCATATTGGACTAAGTTAAAATTTGCACTCCAATAAGGAGCCGGAATATTAACACAGGAATTTGATTTGAACACACATAATCTGAACTCCCTGAGGCTGCTATATACTCAAAATCAAAAGATTATGACTCGTTCAACTGACGAAGAAGATTTTTTTTAAAGATTATTCCCCATATTGGGGAGGGGGGGGGGGGGGGGCGGCCACTAAAAATTTGCAAGACGTGACATCCTATTTTTTATTCAGCTCCTTTTTACACCCACCCACCCCTACATGCAAAATTTCTACTACCGTTCTCAGACACCCACCCCCACTGTCCCATTAAAATCCAAAATAAACTTATAAACTTAGTAGGCACAGCTGCCTTTAGGGGGTTTTCATAATGTTCTTAAACTGGTACCATCAATTTAAACCTCTGTGGGCTGCTGTGGGCCCCAATCTACAAATGACAAGCTGTTCATTATCAGGCTTGGCCAGAGCAGGTGTACATATACGGGAACAAATTTTCATTTGAATTGTTCCCAAAATATTGTCTGCACATTTTCTACATTTCAAACACGACACCCACTCCCTACTAACGTGTGACATTTTCCCAGATTAAGCCCAATATTCTCACATATAAAGCCTACTGATGTTGTATTTAGAGTGTGACGTACATCATCTTTAAGGTTTGAAGCACAAATGATGGTATATATTAGCTGATATATTGATATATTTTTTAAAAATTCAAAAAATTGCACAAGTTGGAAATGCACATTTTTGGCGTACTCAAGAGACCCACCCACCCCCACATCACGTCTTGCAAATTTTTTTTAGCTGAATAAAAAAAAGGCTGGAGGGCCTAGGACATAAAGAAAAATCCAATAGGCTCAATTACATAAAAGAATTATCCCCTCAAGGAGAAAAGGAGAAAAAGGATTTACATATATCCTTCTTGTTTATTAAAAATAAGAAAGACACATTACCAGTCACTAATTGAGCACAATAACATCATTGATCTCTTTTAACACCCAGTATAACCCATTATACTAATTTTTTGAAGAAAAGCCAATAAATATAGTCCAGAGAATGAGACTCTTTATACTCATTTAAAAGTGTCCGAGGATTGTATATTAACGCTTGTATGACACATGACATATTCAAATGCTTCACACTGAGCTACACTTTAAAAATAAATAATACATAAATGAGATAGACATTAGCTTTACACTTTAAAACCATCCCAGCACCAACTCGGAATTACTGACTCAGGAGGAGGTATTCCCTTGCTTTTCACTATAAAGCCGGTGATATAAGGGAACACCATCCCCCCACCCCTTCCCCTTGCTCTGGGTCAATCACCACAGAACGAAGAGGGCAGCAGGACAGAATCACTGCTGGAACTGAACGCCTACATAACTATGGTTGCAACCGTTTAGTGGACGACATTCTGAGCAATAGATAACAGACCTAAACATCTAAGGTTGCCAGAAATAAACTCAATATTTCAAAGGTAAAAAATAGTGAAAGTAGAAGGCTGAGACCAGTATGCAGACTTCATCAGATCCGTAATAGCAATACCGTTAGAATAAGCCCAACATGTAGACAGCGCTCTAACTTCGTGCGCTGAAATCTTAAGCACAGACTGCTGACTTGAAGATAAACTTTCATAAGCAGTACGAATAGCCAACTGAATCCACCTGGAAATAGAATGAACCATAATGTCCTTTCTATTAGGAAGTAGAGACAGAAAGAAACGTTTTCATCCCTTTCTAATAAACTCAGATGTGCGTTTGTAAATATGCATAGCTCTAACTGGACACAGCAAAGGACTACGGCCATCTGAGGACAGAAGACCCCTCATATCAATAGGCTCAGGGTACTTATTAGGAGCCTGATTCTTAGACAGAAATCCCACATTAGTAGTTAAAGTAACAGTATTACCAACACTACGATAGTGAGAATCATCAACAGATAGAGCATGAAGCTCACTAACTCTTCTAGCAGAAGCAAAGGCTAAGAGAAAAGCTGTCTTTTTAGACAAGAATTTGAAGTCTACAGTATCAAGAGGCTCAAAAGGAGCTTCTTTAAGCTTCAGTAGAACCCAAGCTAAATTCCATTTAGGAATTAATCTAAGAGTTCTAGGTCTATTTATCGAAAAGTTTTTAACTAATTTAGATAAAGAAACATTAGATCCAATTTGTAAGCTATCATGATGAGCATATGTATCCGATAGCATAGACCTATAACCCTTAATTGTTACTGGCTGCAGTTTGAGTTCGTCAAACAAGTAGATCAAAAAATTAGCAATGTCTGGAATGGAGGGATCATAAACATCAATCGAGTTATCCCTACACCAATGAGAGAAAACCTTCTACTTTGCAGCATAATTTAATGAAGAGGATGCCCTCCTACAGTTAGAAATTGCGTCCACTGCTCGTCCTGTAAAATGCTTGCCGTGCAAGAAGGACCGCACAACGGAAATATGTGAAGATTGAGACCTTGCGGGTTGTGATGCAGTGTGCGTGATTTCCCCAGTGAGATAAGGTCCTCTCTTGGAGGAAGCTTCCAAGGAATGTCCCATAAAAGACACCTGAGTAGATTTAACCATGGTTTCTGGGGTGACAGAGATGCTACCAACAGTATCTTGCAGTGAGATTGCTTGATTTTTAGCAGGATCTGTTGAATCAACGGAGCTGGAGGATAACCGTATCCTATCATTCCATCCCAAGAGATTGAGACAGCATCTACTGCAAATGCTCGAGGATCTGGGCATGGTGACACATATGTCTGCAACTGATTGTTGAGATGCATCGCAAGCAAGTCTATCATTGGATGATCCCATTGGTAGCAAATCTGATTGAATACTCGCTTGTTGAGAGTCCATTCTGACGGTAACATGCAACCTTTCCAAGAGAGCGAGTCCACTAGAACGTTCAGATGACCCAGAATATGACGGACCGACAGAAGAACATGATGATCTAGAACAAACAGAAGAATTCTTTCCGTTAAGTTGAATAACGGAATGGAATGAGTGCCTCCCTGGTTCCGAATGTATGCAACGACTGTCGAATTGTCAGACAGTATTTGAACATGTGAATTTTGAATTATGTTCATCCAATGACAATCATTTCTTTGATATTTATGTGCTTGTTCAGGAACTCCGGATTGCAAAGGCCCTGGCACCTCGAATCTGTTGGGCTCAATGTCGCGCCCCAACCTGTTTGACTCGCATCCGTATTAATCATAAAAACCAGATGCAGCAGTTGCAGTGGAACTCCCTGAGTCAACCACTGAATATCTGCCCAAGTCTGAATCCCTTGTTTTACTTGGTTCGATAAGACGATAAGTGTTTCGAGCAAATGAGTCTTCACAGTCCAAGTCTGAGTAAAAAATAACTAGTGTGGACGTGTGCGCAAGCCACCCATCAGAATAAGGTCCACCACCACTCTGCACAACCCCATCAGTCGCATGAATTCTCTAGCATAACAACTGACTAATTTCGCTCTGGGTAACGGAACTAGCATAACAACTGACTAATTTCGCTCTGGGTAACGGAAGACGAACCAGATTGTTGTGCGTCTCAAAGCTCATTCCCAAGTGAATGAACGACTTGGACGGAACTAGATCCGACTTCTTTTCGTTTACGATGAAACCAAGACATCGGAGCAATTGAAGCAGACTCTGAACATCGTTCTGAAGAGTTATTCTGTCGCTGTATCTCTGAAGAATGTCGTCCAAATAGGCTGACGTTACCACAGACGAAAAAGCTCGGAAATAAGTCATTACTGAGTTCATTATTCGAATGAAAGCCCAGGGCGCTAGATTGAGTCCGAAGCACATCGCTCGGAACTGATAAACGACTCCTAGGACAGCGAAGCAAAGGTACTTTCTGAATGCCGGATGTACCATGACATGCACCTCTGATAGAAGCAAATCTCTCTTTTGAAGGTTGGACGGAAGCTGAGTCCATTGTGGACTTCGTGTTAACAGAGGTTTTTCTCGGAAAGATAATTTTAGGCCTTCCGAGATAACTTCCTGTACCCATCGGTCGTCCGTAATTTACAACCAATTGGTCAAAAACCTTGACAGCCTTCCGCCCACTGGACCGCAATAGAGGTCCTGACCATCACCTCTTGGACATGCTCCTCGACCAGTCGACCTAGAGGCATCTGACCATTTGTCTCAGCCAGAATTACGTCCCCTTCCTGAGTCGCTACTCTGACGGTCTCTGGAGTAAGAGTTGGAGGATTTTTTATATCCCTTACAGGAGCCTCCCTTAGACGTATTCGTTCCAGAAGCTCCTGACTTACTCCTCTCTGCTGAGTCTGATTTCTTAGAAATCGACTTAAAGAGCAGAGAATCTGAAGCTTTCTTGGTAATCTGTTCATAGATTAATGAAAGCTTACCATCAAAGAGAAATTCTCCAGAAACTTGAGCGACTCGAGGAGAGTTTTTCACCTTAGAATCCCCCATAGTGGATGAAGCCAGGGTAGCATCACTTCTAACCAACTCCAAATTTGCCACTGATAGGGCGGAGTTATACGTGGAATATGCGATTGCCCTAGAAAGAACTCTCAAGGAAGTTTGAACATCCTGGAATTCTTTACCGTCGAGACGTTGAGCTAACGTTCTGGTAATGTGATCTGCGTATGATAATGCGTCTAAATTGGCTCTATTAGACGAGATCCTTGTCTCCAAAGTACTAGGGAGAATCGAAATAGATGCCAGCAAGGACAATTCTAAGTCTTCAGTCTGATTGTCTAAATGCAGAGGAACTCTCAGCATGCCCTTTCCTGCTGTAGCAAATCTATTCTTATTGTTGATGAATGGCAGATGTAGAGCTTGTTGAAATGAGAAACTGCTTTTGCCTGTCTTAGACGCTAATTTAAAAATAGCCCCCTTTAGCAATTCAAACGTCCATGATACATTGCTGAACTGGACCGGATACTCAGGAACACCTTCCTTAATCCGGCCAAAAAAGTCATTATCCAATGACACTATCAGTCTCTTATCCTGTGTCGCAGCACTCTGTCCGATGGAACAACATCTGGAAGGAGTTGACGGATAAAGTCCATCGCTACCTTATGTTGTTCCAGAAGGGAAAAATCCAGCTCCGTAATTTCCCTTTCACCATCCAACTGGACCAGATGAGAATCTCGGTCGTCCCTGTCTGACCCTGCATAGGAACGAACCGACCCAGCTTCATCTGACAGTTCCTGATCAGAAACTGTTGAAGGATGTTCTGTAGGTTGCTGGGATGCTGCGATGACCTGCGCTATCTGTGATAGCAAGTCCGTCATGGAGGCCCATGGAGCAGCAATCTTACTTTGCTTAGTCGCCGGAAGCTCCTAGGATGGTATGTCCTGCATAATCCTTTTATGCAAATGTCCCGACTGGTGAGGCCTCATGTCCCTGGCTACTGGATGGTGTGACCTAGATGACATAGAATCCTTTGTCGGTGAAGCAGGCTGGATATCTGAGGTCAGAAAGAGAAAGGTGTGGTTGTGTGTGCTGACGTGTAGAAGAGGAAGCCAATAGACTAGCCGAGCCGACTGCCTATGAGACGGAGCATCCTGAGCGGGAGGAGTGGACGTATGCTCCGACTGACGAATGTTATGCACTACATCTGGCCCCAGATGCTGTTGTAAGAGAGAGGGGCCTCTCTTGCTCGCGGTCCGGGTAGACCTGTATGAGCTTACTACCGGACTGACTGGCTTCCTCTGATCCATCTTCCGTCGTCGCGGGGTGTGCGTGATCCGAGATTATAGTGCTTGCAACACCCTTTTTCCTCTCCTCAACCGCAACAGACACATTCGGTGTCACACCACTCACTTGACGAGTGATAGATCCACCGGTCGAGCTAGCTGGGGACTTGTCTGATTTCATTGAGCACTTTTGGGACCTAGGCACTTATCTGATTTCATTGAGCACTTTTGCCGCTAGCTCTTCATTAATTTGTGACGACGGCAGCACACTTTTGGAAGACATCACGGAAACATCACCCTGTTCTTATTCCTCTGAAAATGAAAATGAAAAACTAGAGTTACCCTGTGGTGAGAGAACGGGCATCGATCTCTCACTACTAACAATATACCGTGACACATGTCTCCAACGTTTGTCATCCCAATTGGCACAAACTGTACAAGAGTTAGTGCGAGTACAATGACTACAGCAAACACAATGAGCATGAGAATCCGAGGAAGACTAACTCGATTTACAATTTGAACAATATTCTTTCATAATTATAAAATATTATACAGCCGTAGTACTTGCACTAACCCTAAAAAATACAAAGATACATAATAATAAAACAATCCATACCAAATTTTCAAAAAATAATTCAAAAAGAAAATTTTCAAAAAAATTTTGACATGAGCCCAAGTTCCCAATAATGCAATCAGCATGAAACTCAAACTTGATCTGTGAGTCATCGTTCTATTGTAGGTTACCAAGAATGAAGCCATTCCATTTAAGCGTTTCAAAAAAAGTCTGGAAAACTGATATTTTGGCACTTTTCCATATTTCCAAAGGCCATAACTTGCACATGAATAATGCAATCACCATGAAACTCAAACTTGATCTGTAAGTCATCGTTCTATAGTAGTTTACCAAAAATAAAATCATTCTTTTGGAGCGTTTCCAAAAAAGTCCAGAAAACTGATATTTTGGCGGTTTTCCATATTTCCAAGGGCCATAACTCACACAAGAATAATGCAATCAGCATGAAACTATAACTTGATCTGTAAGTCATCGTTCTATAGTAGGTTACCAAAAATGAAATCATTCGGTTAAAGCATTTCCAAAAAAAGTCCGGAAAACTAAAGTGTGACTGACAGACTGACGGATAGACAGAGTGCAAACCAATAGTCCCCTCCGGCGATGCCGGTAGAGAACTAACAAAACGTTACTACAGTAATGAGAATCTTCTATTGAAAGAGAATGAATTTTGCTGAAGCATAAACCAGCAGAAATACCATTTTATTTATTGCACGCCTATGCTTTTATTTTCATAAAATCCACGCTTTTTCTGCAAAAACCAAAGCAAACAGTAAAATTTTTTGTCTTGTCCCTGAACAATACGGGTCACGTGCGTGGGCTATTTAACTATTTCTTTTTTTATGTTTTGGTTATTTTGGGCAGTAGTTTGTGTTTTTAATAATTTTTTAGTAAACTATAGGCATGCAATAAATATATTACAGCATACATGTTCAAACTGTCCTTTTTTACCTCATGAGATCAATGTCAGCAGAGGGATAATATTGAATGAGAAGCCGAAGGCTTCTCATTACATATTATCCTGCTGCCAAAATCAATCTTGTGTGCTAAAAAATGACAGTTTGAATGCGAATGAAGTTCTATACATATGTCAGATATTTGACATCTACTGAATCCAAAGGTTCAAACTTTTGGAGTAACTCATACTAAATTCCATTTAGGAATAAGCCTTAAAAACCAAAGTTTAAAAAGGGACTCATTATTTCCAACTTAATAATATGGCCTTCAGGTGAGAATGTATCTCATAACATCATTGTGTCCTTGGGCAAGGCACTTAATCCCGACCACCCATGTGGGGGCATGGTGGCACTGTGTTCTACGGTGTACTGCACGTCAATGGTGCACTTGTCTTCAGCCAATGATAATCCTGCTTGTGTGGAGTAGTACCTTGGAGAGTCTGACAGTTGCTTGCAATTGCTCAGTGTTTCTCTCCAGGTACTCCGGCTTCTGCCACCCGTAAAGCTGTCAGACACAGGGTGACGATGGTTGTCAAAAGTGTTGTTAAACCCCAATAAATATATATATATAAGTAAATAGTTTTCATAACACAGAATGGTATTCCTTGGTTGTTATAGGTTAACGCTTTGAACCCTTGTGGTATCTGCTATGTCAGTTCAACAGCAGCAATTGAAAGAGTTCATGTTCATTATTTGGGAATAGATCCATTAATATTTTCATCATGCTACCCCATCCCCACATCAGAATCATCTCAGGTATTTTTTTATGATATCCCTCTTATGACTTTTCGAAGCATCCTGAGTGATTCACAGCAGGGGCCCTATTGCAGGTAATGAAGTACACTATATAAAAGGGGGTTCGGGTACATTTGCTGAACTGCAGCTCCCTTGTCACAGTAGTGTTCTTTAATGTGTACAGTAATTACTGCACAAGGGACAGCCATTTATAAGTCCTCACCCAATAGGAGGAGTATATCAGCATCTCCAAACATGGAGCTCTAGAGGAGCAGTATGGGTTGAATCAGCGCTGGCATTGCATTACATTTCCCCGACTGGGGTTCGAACCTGCAACTCTTGGGCTCTGACTGCAATGCATTATGCCCTCGGCTACTGCATCCAATAAAGTTTTAAATAATCAAATTCAACAATTGGTATATCTTGAAGCGATGTTTAATTTCCAAAATAACACAATAATTGTATATTATACTTCAAAACCATGGTAAGAGCTTAGTGACCCCTCAAAAAATTAGGAAATGTTGATTTTTGCTAAAATGTAGCTTTTCTTGGCAATTTTTAGATCTTGACAAAGCCCCAAATTTAAGTGACAGATCAAGCCAAGCAACAGCAGTGGGGGTGGGGCAAATGCACCACTTTTGGGACCACAGGGGTGGCCCACCATCCTCACCTGCACCCTCAGCACTGTGTACCACAGCAGGCGGGGGGGTGGGGGTGGGGGGTGGGGGGGGGGGGGTGAATGCCCACTTTTGGGACCCTGGGGATGGCCCACCACCCTCGTTGACCCCTCAGCACTGTGTACCTCAGTGAGGGGGGAGGGGGCAAATGCACACCCTTGCCCGCCCCAGGCCTCTCATAAACAAAAAAAACGCTTCTGGTGGTGTATAATAGGTGAAGCCCTATTAGACATATCCATGACAATGAATATACCTGGTGCACAATGCGGATATGTAAAAACACATGTCAATGGCTTACTTTGAGCTCTACTGAGCTCTATGTCCGGTGCTGTATGGTGGAGTATTGTGGGGTACATTTGGCTGGACTGCGAAATGGATCGTGCACAAAACCTTGCCATGTTTGTGGCGTGGGGGTAACGAACCAATTATCACTCTGCCTGAGGTGTGGTTACAAGAATGAACAGATGAAATTACTGCACTGAGAGCAGAGGGCCACGGCAAAGGAATTTACCCGACTGGCGGCTATCAAAATTCCATTTAAAGATGTGGTGGTAATAGGCAAAGTGATTAGCATGGCAAGTATGGATGAATACATCAGCTGTTGGCTGAAATGCAAGCACCGGAGCTTCTCCAAGATGGTGTCCAAAACATCCTGGATGAACCCATTCCAGAAACAATAAAGAAGCGATTTCTGAGGCCTCTGCTTCCAGATGCTGCACGACCTCCCCCTACACCTCAAAAGGTGTGTCAGAGAAAAAGGAAGGCGATTGTTGAGGAGTTTGATCCAGCCAAACAACGGTGACAATTTGACTTGGATATCGAAGTCCCTCACCCGGTGAGGCTGCCAGATGATGAACCATGGGTTGATCTTGTGAACGACACCCAAGACGAGTTTGAAGTTGATGGCGCCACCACAGTCTTCTCTACATGGAAGGTAGAGGCAGAGGATCCCTTGACACTGGCGGCATTGAGATCGCTGATGGTATGCATGCAAGGGCCGGCTGACTGGCCATGGATACCCACATGATGGATGAGAGAGCAGCACGACTGCAAGTAGCCCTTCCAGAGGGCACGTTCACCCTGAAAATCAAGTTCCTGCGCGAGCATGACAAAGGAGACTGGGTCGTTGAAGATAAGGTTGACCCTTCCATGCCGAGAGGAAGAAGGGGAGGGGCATGGTTGAGATCTCTCAAGAAACTAAGCCGGGCATGCTGACCGGGATTGACCAGGTGTACTTAACCTATTTCTGCGGCCGTTTATGGGCTCTACCATCTCAGAGATCCAGCAAACCTTGCCCCAATGAAAGTAGGTGGTCTCAACTGTGTCGCGCAGTGAGTCGTTAACCCCCACCAGGCAACTCAAAGTCTAGGAGTGGGAGAAGAGAGTCCATGGTGCTGGTGCAATGGTTGACAATGTGGCCGAGCTCGAAAAGATCTTCTCGCGGGCCATTATCGTGAAAGATATAGCTGGTGAGGATATCAACAACAGCGGCAAATATCAGTTTGGAGGAAATGATGTGAGAGAGAAAGTAGAGCTCATCTGCCATAACGGCCATGCTTGGTCCAAAGACCTGTACTTCCCCCAGACCAGACAGGTCCAGATATACGCGGGTGATGTCTGAGGCCACCCAAAATGAGCCAATTGCTGTCTGGCTACTCGGAGGTGGCCAGAATAGACAGCTCAGCAACGACCAGTTTGTGCTCAAAGATGGCCGCACCTACAAGACACAGGAGACCCATCAAATCCTCCAGGAACCCTGCACCCATCTATGTGATGAGTCCCTCACTGATAGGGTTTTCGGGGTGAACCACGTGGCCAGGATTATGGCCAAAGAGCACAACGGTTTGGAAGCCGACCCCAGCTGGCCTACTTGACATCCAAAAGGCCTGCATGGAGCATGGCCGTGGCAGCTTCTGGAACTCCATGACCTATGACACGAGAGAGGTTATCTCCAGCGACATGAAGGCGTGCTACCTGGCAAGCTTCCAGGGGAGAGGCGAGGCCAAACCCTATTTCGAGAGATTCGGACACCCCACCCACTAGATAACAAGAGTGGCCATCAATGGGGGCCTCCCTAAAGACATCGGCACATGCTTCACCAAGGTCCAGAGTGTGAGTTCAAACAAGGGTTCACTCCGTCATCCCGGCCTGGTTTGGGAAGCATTTTGCCGAGCGGGGCTGGGCCCTCACACCTCTGCTCGTCTTCCTCGTGGGTCACCCAGTCTTGTGGCAGAAAGAGCAGGTCGGCCTGGTGGGACCTCACTTGGTGTCTGCATATTGAACTTTGGTCGTGGTATGTGTGTGCTTCGCACCACTGGAAGGTATATCTGCCAAATGGCCTGCTTCTTAAGCCATACCTGAGCCAAATCTTCAGAGACCTTGGCGGTGGAAGCAAGGTTGTTGATGGCTGTCCCTTCCAGTACCCCTTGGGGCTGTAGAAGATTGAAGCCAACTTTGTTGTGAGCTTGCTGTCCATTCCAGCATCCTTTGGGCCTCTAAAAGCCATATTAGAGGAGTCTTATAATGATAGTTTACAATTATGTACATGACACTATCCGACGTTCAAACCATGGACGTACCAAGGGCACTCACTGTGGGATAGCAATTTGAGTGTGCCCTTGCTGAAGTAACCTACTACCCTCTTTGGTACAACATCAGCTCGGTGTCAGGAAACAATTAAATTTGCGTCATGGATGAGAAAAATGACTCAGTTGAGTGGAAGATAAAGATGCCAGATTGCTATTACATTGTATGCGAGCTAAATGATGAGGTGCTTAGTCAGGTTGGGGCTATACTGGATCTTCACAAACCTTCGGGTCATCTGCGACTCAAGACAGATAAGTCTCTGAAACAGGGAAAGTTGGCACGCACCTTGGGATTTGCAACAAACAAAATGATGAGTTACCTGAACTTGCGACCCACCGTGAGCTATTATAACGTTCTTCTGTAAGAAGTCAGCACCACGGACAATGTTTACAGTGGGCTACCCAGCACAATACTCAGGACAGTACCTGTAGCAAATAAAAAATGTGCCAGTGGCAGAACAGTAGCTTTCTCTCATTTGCAATACAAAAGGCTTGTCCTAGCCCCTATAGGCAATATTACAGTCCACGTTTTAGATGTTTAGCAGGAGTGGCCCTTTTGAATTGCAGCACCTATCTGTAACATTACATATTTGAAAAATACCTTCTGCAGCAACTGCAACAAGTGTAAAGACATGGTGAATAGTGGAGGACCAGGAGCACATGATGCATTGACTTGCACGACCCTTTGGCTGCCTGATCTCGGGAACACGCAGAGGGCTTTGGAGAACCAGGGGCGACAGACAAATTGTATGTATATCAGCTCTCTGAGAGGTTATACAAGAGAAAAGAGCTGTCCGTTGTTGTTCCTTCGGAATGGGAACTGCAACAAGCTACATTTACTGAGCTGCATGGTTTGAAGCTGGAAGGCTCAGCCCCATGGAGGAGCTACAAACTTATCCAGAATGACTCCAGTCAGTGGCCTCTGTATAGGCACCCTGTTTGCATTGGGTGGGAACTTGACTTATGGATCATCCAATCTCACATCCAACTGGGCCGCAGCCACAGGCTCCTTAAACTCCATAACAGTGGCCGTGTGTTGGCTTCTTCTTCCCGAAAGGTGCTATTTATGTTCACAAAAGCAATGTCGGGTATGTGCTGTGTGGGGCAAAAGGTGCGGTGATGAAGCTCTTTTGGGAGTTTGATCATCTTACTCCTGGCAAGGGTACTACCACAATTATACAGGTAGTCCTGGGTACACCACCCAACAACTTCGGACCAGTGCTACATGGGCTTGTCCTAAAATGGGGTCGGTGGCATAATGGCAAAGAACTTGTCATCATTATCCATGGTAAAGATGTGTTGCTCTCATTAAGTGGTGTCGAGTACAAGGTCAGATGCTAAGTTTCCAACAGACACATTCAATACCCTACATCTTGGCCCAGCTAAGCTCAAGCGCCTGCGGTTTACCGGACAGATGCAGACGGACAATGATTTAAAGGTATTAGAAAATTATGTATAATATCAATAAGAATGGGCTTGTATCCAGAACTCAATATTAGCGATGCGAATACTTTTTGCTTTCAGGAGCTGATGTAAAGAGCCTGTCTCATGGCCGAACGAGACCGCAGGCTTTCTCTTGGCAAGAAATACCAGTGAGGGGTCAATATTGCAGATGGCATAGAAACATTTCTGTCCACGACCGGAGTAGGGATTGGCATTGGTGGAATTGGGCTGTTGCCAAAAGTAGCCACAATTTCTGTGGTTATACCTCTAGAAGCTGCAGGCCTGTGGTTTGGCAGTTGTCTTCGGAAAGTTTGTAAGCCGAAGGCTCACAAAGAAGGCAAAAAAGCACAACACCATTGCTACCTTAGCAGAGGCCAAGCTTTCAAGCAACACAGATCTGTATTCAAAGGCTTTTGCTGATGGCCAGATATCCAAGGAGGAATTCAGTTTTGTACTCGCAGAGGAAGATAAAATCAACCAACTCTGGCTTAATATCTGCCAGGCATATTGTCGAGAGAGCCCGCAGGGCACAAAAACGAGATGTTGCTGCTGATATGTCAAGAACTCGCCAGGCAGAGACAGGTGTCTGCTGTTGTTCCTTCAGAACAGCTGAGACCAGAGCACACTGCACCCGCCGATCTGTAGCAAATCATTGGACAAGTTTGTAGCTAACAAGCCCAGCCCTAGAATGATGAAGGCAATCTCACGGTCCTTCTTCCCGGTTGATGGTGTGTAAAAGTCTTCTAGTTGTGGTTCTGGGCCAAGACAGTTTAAACTGTTCCCAGTTACCTGTGCATACTCGCAAATCGCAGCATCGATATCCTGGAATGTGCACAAGGTGTGGCCTTGGCAACGTAGTTCTTTGTTGATCCAGTCGAGGTGTTCTGTTCCCTTACAGGGCCATGCCTGGGTGGCCTGAAGTAGCCTGAAGCTTTTCTATGGCTTTGTCATGTCACACACATTCCACACCAGCATCGTTATCCTGAAACTTGGAGAAGAGGTAGTTGCTGCCAGATAAGGCCACTGCGTTAACAAGGGCACTCCCAACTAGCATTGCGATCGATGCCGTGTTGTTATTTCATAATATCTGCTGGAATGATTCCCTGTTTAATTAGCATGTCCTTAGTTGCTATCGCCAGCCCCACGTCAAGGACTACCATCCCGACATCATAGTCTGTGAAGTCAAGTTTAGGGGTGGTTCCCTTTATTGCCATCTTACCTATGCAGGCATACCCTATTGCAAGGGCAGAGACCACGACGCTTTGATAGGCAGCACTGGCCAGCAACTTTCCATCGGGTGAAGACATTGTATATATATGTTTATATTATATAGATACATATACTACTCCATATAGAACGGGTCTGAAGATACCTTTAAATGCTTGTTCGGAGGTGCCGTGCTCCGGTTGACCGGATCAACAAGCGGAGTCATTAGATTTATTGTTGTTTCTGTTGTTCCTTCAGAACTGGAACCATAATGACAAGCTAACCAACCCAACCGCCACAGCAATCCATGGGAACCTACTGCATTCGTGATGCATTGCATTCAAAACCCCTTGCTGCTGTTGTTCCCATTCCAAAGGAACAACAGGTCCATCAGCCACTTGGGTTGCTACTGCATTGTTTACGACCATTCTCTGGAGATTGGCCTTTTCTTCTTGCAACTGAACCAAGGCTTTTCGTTATTTTACATTCCAGGCGGCAGCTCCTGCCCGTCCAGCGTCCACATTTTTAGGGTCTTTCTGTTGCTCCTTCAGTTGTTCCAAAGGAACAGGAACAACCGACGACTCAAGTGGTTGGCACAGCTGTCACTCTCTCCACCTGTTTCTGTTCTGAAGGAACAACAGTAACAATCGGCAGGTTTGGCTCTGTCATCGATGACATCGTCTTGATTTGTTAACGGGCAGAAATGTTTAGCAGTGGTTAGCATCATGGATAGTGGTGCTAAGTACATGCCATAGCAATGATACAGCTCGCATGTGGTACTGCTTAGCACGTGCCCAACAAATGGATCTACCTCAAGATCAGCAACCAGCTTTTGTTGGTTTTCTGGTGGTATGAGAAGAAACATGCTGAGTACCCATGTGCAGAGTTGTAGTAAGAACAGCGGCACCTTGCTCTTCCAGCAGTTGGTCAATGATATCGTCACAATCCATGATGGTGTATATGTACATGCTATTTGAGTTTAATATAACACTTTATAAGTGGTTGGTTGGTCTGTTTTTAACACTAGCTGGGCATGCTTGCTCTCCACCAATGCCTGGTGACCTGCTACATGTTCCTAACGGCTTCCAATCACATCATTCTCTCAAAGTCAGTCCTCGAAGCTGTCTCTGTCCTTACAGTGGAACAGGTAAGACCAGCGGGTCTGCTCACAGAGATCCTTTAAGACAAAGTTATACTTCTGAGTCAAAACCCAAATGCTCTGCTGTGCATGACGACCAGAGAAGGCTAGCTCAGACAGCATGTCTTTCTTTTGTGTCAAAGCTTTCATAGCTGGGCAATCGTCGATAATGTTCAAGGTTGGCTCCCTCTGGAACATATGTTGCAAGGCCCATAGATATGAGTGGAGGTGTTCACCAGGATTTGCTATGTACACATCGGGGTCATCCTAAATCCACAGACGGTCGTAGTATGTTTTGTATTTGATTGTCTGACTGACCACCACAATGTGCCGAAACATGCCCTGTTAAGGATCCTCCAGCAGGTCCAGAGTGAAAACTGTCTTGCCACAGCCTGTTTGACCGCAAATAATGGCTGCATGGGGCTCCGTTAGGAAAAGGTCATTAATAAAGTGTGTTGGTGAACCGGCTGTCTTCAGTGTTAAGCTGCTCATCCATGAGAACATATAGATATACGTTCAACACACCTCTCACCTCTGCTGTCTTTGTGATCTGGATGGTGATACATTCACTGGCATTTTCTACATGCTGGCCACTGCCGTGTAGCTTGCCATCATCCGTGGTCCGAAGGTCAAGCCATAGTGCATACTTGTTGCTTTTTTGCTGCTGGGGCAAGCTCCAAAGAGCCAAGGAGCTTCATTCCATTTCTGGTAGGCACGCAATCCCTGGGAGTACAGCTGGTTGGGCACCCCTTCGA
The DNA here is from genome assembly GCA_031216915.1 of Pictodentalium vernedei. Taxonomy (NCBI): domain Eukaryota; kingdom Metazoa; phylum Mollusca; class Scaphopoda; order Dentaliida; family Dentaliidae; genus Pictodentalium; species Pictodentalium vernedei. Next base: position 306,354,504 of record CM062295.1, on the reverse strand, counting down.
TGATAACCTCAACTTTGGTGATCTTGGGGTTGTAAAAGACTTTGGGCTTCCTACCGAAAGCTGCACCAGATGTAGCAGGGTCCTCGGACAGGAGAAGGCTCCCTTTTATGCTCCATGCGGCAACGTTGAGGTTGATGTTCCACAAAGAGTCGCTCTTGTCTTGTCTTTGGTCATTTTGCGTTGATGAAGGATGCAATTGAATGGGATGGAGAGACGACTAGCATACTGGTTGCGGACCATGCGAACAAGTTCAGATTGGGCGACCATTTCATACTCCAGGCTGATATTATCAATGGTGTAACTGGCAGTGGCATCGCCGGTAGCCAGGACCACTCGACTGTAATCATTTAATGCCAACTTGTACTCAAGCCGATCCCCAAGTGCACTCTGGTAGAAAGGCATATGAGCCTCAAGGAGTTCAAAGTCCAGCAGGATACATAATCGATTGCCATAGGCATCAGCGATAGCCTTGTCTACCACAACAGCATCAACCTTGTCTTCTGTGCCAAACCACAGCTTAGTAGCATTTCTTTTTCATGGATGTATCAATGCTCTGGTAGTGCACATTTTTGCACATGGAGGCTGTTTTCCAGAGGTCAAGGTAGCAGTGGTATATGTCTGCATTGTCGACCAACATCACCTCATTCCCACTGATCTTGATTGCCATTTTTTGACGATGGCACGGTCAAGATTCTGAACGACTGACCTGTTATCATCTGTTGAGTTCAGGGTGACTGTAAAGGCTAGGCGCACTGTACCTGGTAAGGTAAGGTCGTGGGACCCGTGATTTGGGAACTGGATACTGAGGTGTTGGTTCAGGGCAATCATACTAGGATTGTGCGTGATCACAACCGACTGCCGAACTCCCTTTATCCCAAGAGGCTCTCGTAGTCTGCGGTATGGGTTAAGCTTGCAACCATATTGGTTACAAGACATGGTGAATATATTGAACATGTTTCAGATCAGTCTTCAATACAATGGCAGACTTTGGCCTCGACGAGTTTGCAAGACGACAGGAGGATGATGATTCAACAGAGTTGCAAGATGAAACTAGCTTTACTCGGGACCCTGAAAGCGGAGCTGTTGTGGAACAAGAGACGGGCATTAAAATACCTTCATTGCAGCATGAGCTCTTGGTGGAGGCTGTCAATGGCTACTACCAGAATCTGTATGAGAAATGGATGGTGCCTCTTCTAAGTGACTATTCAAAATTTGAGCTCGACAAAAATAGGCAACTGAGGCTGAAGGCCCATCCAAAAGTTGACATTGTCAGTAAATTGGGTGCACCCATTGCTCTCTCAACAATTGCTGGAAAGCATGGCAGTGATGAAGTCATCTGGAATGAGCTGGGGTTTGTGGACTGGACTCGAGGGAAAAAGGTGCTTAAGCCTGAGGCGCTTGAAGCACTGCGGGTCAATAACAGTGAGTTGGTGAAGCAGCTGCTAGGACAGGAGCGGATACTACAGAACTGCAAGACTTGGGACAGATGGCTAATGCTGCATCAAATTCCACTTAAACCATGGTGGAAAGTCTTACCAAGGAGGAAGAAACTGCACTTAAAACCTTACATGACCCTCCACTTGATACTGTCGGTTTGGAGTACAACATCCGAGAGCTCCACGGACTCGACAGGGAAATGCAGACCACCCGAGGTGAGTTAACGAACAACCTGGCCAGACTGTCTGGACTGGATGAGCACATTGCTTTGGAAAAAAGAAAGCTTGATGAAGCTCAAGATGATCAGTTTCAGCAGGCACAGGGTAACAGAACGCTTGCGAAACCTGGAAGATGAATGAGCTTCCACAATGAATAGAGAGGCTCTCTGCTCTCAAATCAACCAAATCAGAGAGATGATCAATCGGATCCTCAATGAGGATGATCACTGAGTGCATTCTTACCCTCTTCCGGGAACAAGGGATTACGATCGCATCTATCCTCACAGCAACTGGGATAGTACAGCACTGACCGGCAGGGGTGGAAGTACCCCCACTCCCACTCCACCACCATCTGACAGGGTTGCCTCAAAGAGTGGGTGAAAAAGTACTTACAGGCTCTGGGGCACATCCTGGCTGAACTAGCTGGGAAGGCAGCGGCTGCTCTACCTGGAATTATAGGCTCCACTGTTTTGTGGCTGCTCAAGCTACTCACAAAAACTGTATTCTGGCTGGCTGAAAACCTGTGGGCCGTTGTCCTTGCTGTCAGGGATCTGCTTCTTGTGACAGCTCGCCAGTGGCTATCATCGAAGAAACCAAAGTGTGAGTAAGCAAACCGTAACCCCATGCACAATAACAGCAGTTTTCTCATCATCATGCTGGCGTGCTGCCGCAATTCCTGTCGTGCTTCCTGATGCCGCAGACTCGGCATCAGAGGCAGCTCCGGTATGGGTTCCCGCTTCCACAGTGGGTGCATCAATGTGATGCAGCAGTTTGACCAGTCCCGTCTCCCCCGTAGACATGACGGGTGGGGTTGTTGCAGTGTTTATGTTTGTATTCAGTCCCAGGGTCTGGGTGGTTGTGGCAATAATGATCTTGTTGTTATAACCCACAAGGCCATGTGAAAGGCCACCTAGTTCCATATCAGAAGGCTCCATGTGGAAAGCTTCGACTGAATACATTATCTGTTTTTGACTTGGCATGAAACAACACGCCTTGATAGCGTTTAATTCCACTCTCCAGGTCCACTGGCAGGCAATGACATCTTCCACATTCACCTCAAACTGCTTTTGGCCATTGAACGCTGTACCCGTTCTGAGAATCGATGAATGGGTCTGAGCCAGAGACCCAATTATTGCCCAGACGTATGTCCTAATGGACTCATTGATTCTGTCAACCCCTGTCCTTGGAATCCTGTTTGCCTCGTCAACTATAAACATAGTAAAATCTGCATCCTCTTGTCTGATAAAGTCTGCATGAGTATGCATATGCCCTGAGCGTTCGGTGAATGTGACCATGTGGTTGTGTCTTCGACTCGGCAGGTGTAACGTCGGGGAATGCTGTAGTATGCTATGACTTGGTATAAAGTGCCCAACCCCTCATTATAATCCCTCTTTTCTCTCCAACCTGTATCAGGCAACACACCAAATTCATTTGATAATCTTTCAAAAGTGCGTCTGTCATATGAGTTATTGTATCTTGACCATTCATGGTCCTGGGGTAAGGCAACTTTCATTTTGGCTAAAATCTGCCATGTCGTGTAGTAGAAATGAAATTGAAAGAAACCTCTAGCAAACTAGTCTGTGGTTTGGTTCAGGTGGTCAGTAGCTGAGACCCTGCACCCTGTTATCGCACACCATACAGCGAAGTTCACCTGGTTTTGCTCAAAGGCCATGGGCATGCTCCACCATTGCTTGATAACTGCTCCAGAATTTATATCTGAGTGTTTATACTTTGAGAAGATGACCAAGTGATTGGTTTCAAAACTCTTGGTCTCTAAGCTATGAGGCGGGGATACAGCCACATGAATTTCATTGATATCACTTACTTTTTTGTCCTTATAGAACCCACCAGCCTTGTATCTGGCACCAGCAGTGGAATGGAAGGCTTTTGGGTGATCAGTCATCAAAAGGAGCAACCGTGTGTGTCTTACACTGAAACCTCTCGGCGAAAGTATTTGCTCTGAATAGATTGTTATATTAATTTAACCGAGTGTATCTAATACATACTTGAGTTTAACTAAGCCAATAGGTTGTGTTTAACTAAGCCGATAGGTTGTGAATCATTATTGATCGCTCTGTATGCTGTCAAGAAATGGATCACGCCATACATGTACATTTTTTATCAATGAAACAGTTGTCACTTGAACATCGCTAGAGTGTCGAATAGATTTTAGTGTCCTATATAAGCACAAATTGTTTTGTATAACAAGTACAGGGTACAGCGGGTTCCCTATGTATCTGCCACTAGTGAGATTGGCCATTCCATGGTGGGTATGTTAAATCCGTTAGGTGTGGTGCAGTTCAACCCATCAGCTGCCCGATGCACAGTTCTGGACCATACTAGCTCTGGACTAGGGCACCGAGACCGATGGGCCAAATGCTTTGACCCACTGTCTGGGGATAGCAGATACTGTTAGAGTGTATCAGCCGGTGCTTGCTATAATGTACCAGCAGTCACAGATATAAGTGACACTCAATGGATTGTGAGGGCAGTTGCAGGCTGTCGGAGTTACACATCCAGCCACTGGCCTATAAGCATGTGGAAGGTTTTCCTCTTTTACTCTAATTTTCTTTGCCATTACAATTTACTGTCGCACACCAGCGCTTGGGAATATGAAACCCGAGGTAGTTGACACTTACTGCAAGAGAACCTCTGGGCCAGCGAGGGTGTGGGCCCTCCCTTATGGCTCTCCTGTTTGGGGTGGTCCATTCTTTATCTACGCTGGGGCCCGTTTGGTGTTGGGTAGAAAGTGAATCTACGCTGGTGCCCCAAGTGGTATGATGGCCTCCCCGGCCAGCGAGGGTGGTGGGCCATCCCCCAGGTCCCAAAGGTGGGGCATTTGTCCCCCACTGAGATACCTGGTGCAGAGGGGCCAGAGAGGGAGGTGGACCATCCCCCAGGTCCCAAAAGTGGAGCATCTGCCCCCACCCCTCCCTGCTGTGGTACACAGAGCTGAGGATGGTGAGGATGGTTGGCCATCCCCTGGAGCCCAAAAGTGGTGCATTCACACCCTGCCTGCAACCACCTGGTGCTGAGGGAGCTATTGAGGGTAATGAGTCATCCCCTGGGGTCCCAAAAGTGGTGCATTCGCCCCCCTGATGCCAGATTCCAACAGTAGCAGAGGTGTGGTCTGAAATCAGGGGTGACAATGCTAATGAAGGGGGATCTCTAGACCCATGCTTGTATTGAGGGCAGGAAATCATATAAATTCTATTCATATTTGGGGAAGGGGTGGGAGTAACAAGTGGGATGGGGGGGGGGGGGGGTCAAAGGGTGGCTCCCAAGCCCCCCATGGCTCCACCACTGGATCCCACTAACTTGACTTTTAGTGTTTGACAGGTCTATTGACAAACTTTGAAATTTTAAATTAAATTTTCCTCTCAGCATTTCTTTCTTTTGAGCGCTCACTTCTCCTATTTTTCTGAGAGGGGAGAAGTCACTTCTCCCTAAAATTCACTCCTAGGCTGGTCCCTGGATTTGACATGAAATTTATGAATCTTATTTACTAAAATCGATTGGAACCTAGGTAAACCTTGGCTCAGATCGATTTTAGAGTCCTCGGTTCAGAAATTTCATAACAAATGTGACTTATATATCACAATATTGTTTTCAATACCATCACCAGTATTCAAATTCAAATACTGTGCAGACCAACCAGACACATCATATTTCACTTCTATGAGATGAGCAGGAGGGATGTATAAGACAGTGATGGGTTTGTCAGATGAGATACTATAATATTTTGGTGCAGACATTAACTGGTAGTGTCAGGAGCATGATGGCTCAGTGGTTATGGCATTGGACTTCAAACCAAAAGGTCCACAGTTTGATCCCCACTAAGGGTAACCAGACATGTTAAGTTTCACTATTTTAGAAGGAGACTCACTATTTTTCATAAATTTTTTTTGTCAAAGGAGTCTGAAAGTTGCATATTTTAAAAGAATCTCACTATTAAAGTCAATAAATTTTCTTCTTTGAGCCATATAAAAATCAAAATCCTCACTATTTTTGCATGGAAATCTCACTGCTTTGCAATTCATCAGCTTAACATGTCTGGGGGTAACTTTGTTGTATTCTTGGGCAAGGCACTTAATCCCAATTGCACATGTGGGGGCATGGTGGTGCTGTGTACTAAGGAATACTACACACTGATGGTGCACTTGTCTTCAACCAATGCTAACCCAGCTTGTGCAGAGTTAGTACGCTGGGGAGTCTCACAAAAAAAAAAGAAACTGGTAGAGTGTTGGAAGCCACTATCTGGGCTTTATTCTGCAGTGCAGGCACCATAACTGAGATGCTTCATATTCTATGGATGTGATTCACATTATCTTTAAAATGAAGATATGTAATCTGTAGAGACTGCCTTGTTACAAGTTATAGGAGAGTGCCTTCAGGCATTCTCTCATAAAGTGTAACAAGGGAAAGTCATGTGAACAAATTTTGATGACCAAAAGAAATTTAGCACTCTACCAGTTAAGGAATCAACAAAATACAAATCTCAGGATGTTAACCCTTTACCAAACATGAAAAGCAGATGACACTTGCAAAAAAAAATTCTTGAATAACTAATTTTTTTCATTTTTTGTCTCAAAAACATAGGTTATGACCCCTCACTGGAACAAGCTCATTCCAACAAGGGGTCTTAACCTATGTTTCTGAGACAAAAAATGAAAAAAAATAATGAAAATTAATTGGCGATTTTCTAGAATAGCACTGGACGGCTTTGGCCATTACATTGGGTAGAAGGTTAACATATGCCCAGGAGGGTAGAAATGCATTCCAGTGCACTAACATTTTTTTGAGACATAAGTAGACTGCTGCCAAAAGCAGAAAATGTACAGAATGGCAGTGTGTCTCTACATGCTGGATGTTCATTTGGCAACCTTAGATAATTGAATTGGCACATGTATAGGGATGATCCTCGTAGACTGTGTATGTTTCCCTGTTGTGCATAATCAGGGTCCTCTTTCAGCTTTTTAACATAAGTGCAAAAAAATGGCCAGTGTTATTCACAAAAACTGCCATTCAGATTTTATCAATTCCATTTTTTGTCCCAAATACATCAAGAAATCAAATGTTCTCTGCTGTTCATAGAATTGTTAACAGGTAAAACAATTTTCTGTGCACCTTTAGGCTTGTCAGATATAGCTCTTTTGTTTTGGAAATATGAAAGAAATGATCTGAAAGAATTCACAGGAAAATATATTTCTTTGTAATGAAAATTTAACAAATGATCTATTATGAATGTCTAAAGTCTCTGACTCTTTCTTCATGAATAAATGAAAAGAACTTCAGAAATACTGTGACAAACATTAATTTCAACAACTTTTAATAAAAAACACAAATGCAGTTTGGAGGATAATCGGACAGAAAATAGTTCTTTTTTTGTGAGAGTAAGACAAGTACTGATTGATAGACACCCACCCACCCAAAGATATGAAAACAGGAAAACAAAGACGAAGGTGCACACTCAGACCAAGAGTTAACATGAATACAAATGACCAAGAAAGAGAGTGTGTTCATTCATTGTTAAATACAATACCAGAAGAATCATGGTAGTTTTTAGGCAGCAATCATATTACATTTATATGGTTAGTTTAGGGTTAATTATCCCAGATCTGTCTTTTTGTCATCCTTGAGTTATTTCAATAACCTCACTGTTATCTCAGATTGAGTTAGTTTGCACGAGTTAATTATGACGGCACTCCGAACATTTGTGCTTGATTTCTTGCTGTGTATTTGTGACCAGTCAGTCTGTGAATTACATCGAAACGACTGGGTCAGGTGGTGAATTTCCAATCAAAATTCCTCCTGCCTCCCCTACCAACACCTTTGTAAATTCATTGCACTGATGTAGCTTGTCCAGTGTACTCAGTATGGGTACAGTTTATGTTGTGCGGGCATTTTTTCATACCGCACACAGGTAAGGCAACATTTTCCAAAATGGAACTCCCCATAGAGCAGTCATTATAATTATTCTACTATTCCTTTATTGGCTACACTGTACTTATGATACATATATCAAACAATAAAATCTACATTAGTAATTTACAGTGTAGTCCTAAAACACATACATTAGTTCTCATTAATTGCTCATTGAAAGTTTTCCAGTCCATGATGGCTGCATAAAAAGTTTTAAAAATTACAAACACAAAAGCAAAATCCAAAAAAAGAAGAAAAAACACAGAAAAAAAAGATATGGAATTTTTTAATAATTTAAACTTACCATAAATTTCATTGATGTTCAGATCTAACAAAAGATAAAAATAAAATGTCAGTGAATGAAAATTGTTCATTTGAGAGAAAGTACATTAACAAGTAGCTGTAATGACTTCACAAAGTGGGAGAGATCTACTAACGAAGGCAAAATTTGTACATTCCACAAGATATTCATTTATTTATGTCTTGAAGATCACTTTCTGCATCTAATGCTATATCATGACTGCAAGACAAGCATAAAGTCAAGTTTAGCCAAATGTGCTGCCAACTTCAAGAAAAAATCTAGCCTATAGGCAGCTCCAGGTCCTATTTTTGCTGGAAAAAAGGAAATAGTTTACTACAGTACAAAAGCACTGCGCCACTCCTCAGATTCCCGTATTGTTCTATTAATAATCAATTTCTAATTTCTCTTTGACACAAGTTGACCGAGAATTTTGTTCTATGTCTGTTGGGAAACATTTTTGATCTGCAAAAAAAAAAAACAGTTCAGTGGAATTCTGTCAAGTGAATAGTCACTTTCTGAAAGAAAATTATTCAATTAACTCTTTACCCAACATAATGGTCAAAACTGGCCAATGCTATTCACAAAAATCACCAGTCAATTTTCATTATTTTTTTCATTTTTGTCTCAAAAATATAGCTTATGATCCCTCAATGGAACAAGCTCAAAGGTCATAAGCTATGTTTTTGGCACAAAAAATGAAACAAATTTAGTTATTCAAGAATTTTATTTGAAAGTGTTGTCTGCCGTTCGTGTTAGGTAAAGAGTTAACAAGGATATTGTCACTTTCCTGTATTCTAGAGATAAACTAGTATTTATTCTATCACATCTTATTTGACAGAGCTGACAGAACTCTGTCAAACAAGATATAATTGATTAAATACCTGTACTGGGTGAAGACAAATAGGTCTTTAAACAAGGGGAATTTGATGATTGTCAGGCCAATTTCTTGACATATTATAAGATATTTTATTCAATTAAGAGAGGCTTGCTCTTTAACCTTTATGTAAATAACAGGTCAAATTTGTATTGAAGGTAGGGAATGGTTTTGCATGTGGAAGTTATATTTCATTTAATAGGATTGTTCAGCAAAGAGATATCTAATAAGTGGGCTGCACTGTATTATCCAAAATATACCTTTGTTACTTACAATACTGGATGCATCATTATTTTGGGTAAATAAACAAGAGGCCCCAATGGGCCTGACAGCGCTCACCTTACACTGACAACTATCAACCGAGGGTCCTGAATTGAACAAACTTGCATCTGCCCCATTAAGAAAACCATATCCCAAATATCAAAACATTTTGACCGGTGGATCTGAAATTTTCTTTTTTTTAAATACTCCTCATATTGAACTAAGTTATAATTTGGGGTCCCACAGGGAGCCCAAATATGAACCCAGAGACTTGGATTGAACAAACATGAATCTCACTCCCCTAAGGATGCTGCATACCAAATATAAAAAGATTCTGATTGGTGGATCTGAAGAAGAAGATTTTTAAAGAATATTCCTCATACTGCACTAATTTAAACATGCGGGCTCCCATAGAGAGCCCAAATATGGATCCAGGGATTTAATGTCAACAAACCTGTAAAACAATCTTCCAAGGATGTTACATGTGCAATTTTAAAGCTTTTGGAGCTGTGGTTTGGGAGAAGAGTCTTAAATGTTTTCCCCATTACCGACAGAGTTAAAAAATGCTGACTCAGAATTTTTTCAAAGTCTTAAAAAAGTACCCTATGATAAAACCGATAGCATTTTTATTGGACCATTCCATTCTGTTGGTCCTAAGAAACCTTCACATCAAGTAAGAAATCTCATAGCTGTGTAGTTTTGGAGATATGGGCATTTAAATGTTTTCTATTTTTAGCTCCTGTGGTTCCCACAGGGCATTTTGAAAAACATTTTTTGTATAAATCAAGTACTTATGACCCATTAATACTTCATGTCAAATTTGGTTCAAATCGGCCCTTTGGTTTTGAAAATAGAAATTTTGGGCGAGGCAAAAATTCTTGTCCCTCCTGTAACAATGACAAATATTGTCCCTCGAACTTCTCTTGAACAAATTTGAGTCTACACCTCAAAAGAAAGCTGTATACCAAATATCAAGTCTCTGCTACAGCTGGTTCATGAGAAGATTTAAAAAAAAAATGAGGCATTTTGGCCCCACCCCATCCTCAATACGAGCAGAAACCCAGTTTGAAGAAAAACCTAAATGCCTGTATGTAACCACTACTCATGTGAAATTTCATTAAAATGTGGCCAGTGGCTTGGGAAAAAAGACCCAAACACCACCTTCACAATGGGTGATGCACCACAGACAAAAAGAGATCAGAATAGCTCACCCTGACTTTCAGTCAGGTGAGCTAATAAACAGCATTAATACTAAAAAGAATACTACTGTTATCTTTTTTAACTCACAACACTTGCCTGTATTAGTCATGCATTCAGAATAATACAGTAAAACCCTGCTAATTGAACAGACTCTTTGCCAAAGAAAGGTATTCAGTTTACAGGAGTATAAAATTAAGAGGAATTGGATAATTTTCCTGTCTTCCAGTTATAAATTGAGCAATTATTCTATTAAATTTTGTTTGACAGAGCTCATGGCATTCAAAAATTCAGTGGATGTTGGTGTAATTCTTCGAAAGATATCCGAATGTTTTATTCAATTAACAGGAGTTTACTCTGTAAATGATATGCAGTAAACAGGTTAAATTTGGACTAAAGGTATGGTAAATGGTTTGGTGTTTGTAAATTATATACAATTAACAGAATTATTCAATCAAAAGCTATACAATAAAAATGTGTGGGCAGTTATTTGATACATTTCTGGACAAAATTCAGAGTTTTGTCATGGATGCAGCACAGAATTATAACTATCACTGTCACTAACCTAGAAACAAAACAATTATAAGATAACAGGCTCTATCATTAAATAGGTTCTCTCCACCTGATTCCACAGACTCTTCTACGCTGTCCAGACTAATATGAATGACTTCTGGTTGGTATTTATTGTGGAATTCATTGTTTATTTAAGAGCATGCATTGGTTGATATTGTGATGCAACTGAACAGCATTGTCAAAGTGGGCGGTATTGGAATTTTGAGTTCAGTGCTGGTTTCGGTAATTTTAGAGGGGTATACTTCAGTATCAGTTCGGCATCTGACTTGACTGAGATTTGGTGATAGTACCAAAGAGGAATTCACATCAGTGAAAACAGAATAAGTTGTTGCAGTATCATTCTACAACAACACTATAAATGACACAGCCAATGAGCTCAATAGTGGTATTCTTTTACGACCACAAATCATATCTACAGTAATTTTGTGACTTGTTCTGAAGAATCATTAATGTTTAAAGACCTATTTCAGGATTTTTCAATCTCAAAGCATGTGCCTTGACCATGCCATCTTTAGAAGGTCCTGCTGACAATAGACAAAACACCTAGGAAGTGATTTCTAGTCAGGCCTTGGCTGCCTTAACAGAAATCACTGCTACGCATTGCATGGACATGTGCAAGGTTGTAATTCAGTACAGTTGTCCTATCCACTGAGGATTAACAAAACTGAAGAGAAAATCAGTCACTTCTTTCATGAAAATTAAAATTTTATAGTAAATTTCCTTTCTTATTATACCTACTGCAATTGTTTACAACAGGCTTGCATTAAAGTGGAAGTCCCTAACATGGAAAAATACTGTCTATTTTCTTCTTTCCCAAGTGATTTGGGAAAGAAAAGTAGTGCAAAAGCACCAAGAAAAAATAAGCCAAAACTGGGTCAAGTGTGACCGGCACATACCCAGTAGGGGACTCCCTCCTCCTAGTATAACCTGCGGCTTCCAGAACCAGAGTGCAGATGAATAACCAACATGCCATTCTATTTGAATCCGTCAACATTGGAGTTATGTGATCAGTGGGAAGGAAGGATTCTTACCCAAATAAGAGGACGGGAGAGCCTCCATGTAAACAACTGTGGTAGGTATAATAAGAAAGGAAATTTACTATAAAATTTAATTTTCTTATCAACCTACCTTACAATTGTTTACAACAGGCTGAACAGACAAGAGGAGGAGGGAATTACATAACCAATCCCCAAATAACCCAACTGCGCTGGAACCGTGGACAGAAGAGTCCTCAAGGCCTATAAAACCATAGCATCACAACCATTAGTAAATGACAATGAGAGATGAGGTGTATGGCCCTGTGTGACATACATACAGAAAGGACAGTACCAAGAACATGGCTGGAACTGACCTTGCAAGAACCCTAATGGCTAGGGCTGATGACAGCCTGAGCAGAAGAAAGAGGGCCTAAAGAAACAAAGGTCCTCACACTGCTCCTGCAACTGACGTAGATAGAAGGTGAAGAAAGTAGAAGCATTTCTCCAGTCACCTGCCAGCATAACATCTGACAACTTGACAGAGTTAGCATAAGCCCAGGAGGTAGACAGTGCACGCCCCTCATGGGCAGAAAAGTGATTGGTAAAACAATCGTCAGTCGCTAGATGATCGTATGACGTGCCAATAGCAAGACAAATCCATCAAGAAATGGATTGAGGAGAGATCTTCTGTCGACCAGGGATAAGAGACAGGAAAAATCTTTTCCTGCCTTTCCTAATGAACTACATTTGGTTGAGGTAAATGCGAATTGCACGAACTGGACAGAACAAAGGGGGATTACCCTCAGCAGAAGGAAGAGCCCTGACACAGATAGGAGGTAGAGTAGTTTCTGGCCAGAAAGGAGCAATCAGTGGTAAAGTAACACTATTGGCGGAGCTCCTGAAAAGGCCGGATCAATCGAGAGGGCGTGAAGCTCACTAACCTTTCTGTCTGAGGCAAAAGCCATCAGAAAAGCCATCTTGTACCTGAGAAAATACACATCCACCTGGGATAAAGGTTTGAATGGCACCTCCCCCCCACCTCCACCCATCCCCAAGCAAAGCAGCAGCCAAGAAAGATACCATCTTGGGGTATACCATCTTGGGGTAAGCTGCAAAATCCTAGGCCTTTTCAAAGAAAAGTGCCGAATAAGCTTGGAGAGGTACAAATTAGTGCCGATATGACACTTTCCCACATACGAAAAGGTCTCCGAAAGCATGGACCTGTACACTTTGATGGTAACAGGTTGGAGACCCCAAGAATCAAATAGATATACCAGAAACTCCACGATCTGTGTTATTGAAGGATCGGCATAATCAAAAAAGTGATCAGCACTCCATCGAAAGAAGACCTTCCACTTAGCCGCAAAGGCTAATCCAATGGAGTGCTGTCTTGAAGAAGAAATGCACTCCACTGCTCGTCTCGAAAAACCTCTACGGAGACAGGACCTGACCAAAGATATGCATGAAAGCACAATGAAGTCGGGTCGTTGTGAAACCTCCTTGAGTGACCTTGGCAAAGAAGGTTGTGATAAGCGACAGTGGAGCAATCAGAATAATTCGACAACTGCAGGCTAGAACCTGAGGCAGAATTGGAGCCACCGGGAAGGCGTAGCCGACTAGACCTCTCCAATCCAGTGACAGAGCATCCACGGCGAAAGCCAAAGGATCTAGACATGGGGACACGAAAGTGTCCACCTGAAGGTTCCAATGGGTCGCAAACAGACTGATGTGGGGACTACCCCAGAGATCGCAAAGCGACTGGAACACTACCCTGTGAAGCATCCACTCGGTGGAAATGACCCTGCCCCATTGGAACAGGGAGTCAGCTAGGATGTTAAAATGACTGGGAATGTGATGAACCACCACCCTGGTATTGACATCCTGAGCAGGCAGTAGAAGATCCCGAGCCAATTCGTACATGGGAACCCAGTGCGTGTCATCCAGGTTCCGAATGTAAGCGACCACTGTTGAATTGATTGACAACAGAAGGACCTGATGATTCGAAAAGTGGGGGATCCACTGCCGAACACTCAGAAGAGCAAGAAGCTCCTTCTGATTGATGTGAAGAGCTGCTTGATCCTGGTCCCATACACCATGAAGGGAAAGACCTAGAGGATACAATGTCGTGCACCATCCAAGATCATTGGCATCTGCCGTGGAACATGATCAGACAAGGGCAAGTCCAATGGAACTCCCTGCATAATCCACTGAACATCTATCCAGGGAAGAAAGTCACGATGAAGAGATGCTGGTAACTGAAGAATCAGATCCAAAGGATTGACATTCGGCCTCCAACAACTGAGTAAAAAGTGTTGGAGAGGTATGACATGCAGCCGACCTAGAGGAATGAGATTGTCACCAAACCGCAGAGACCGAGCAGCCAGAGAATACTCCGAGCTGTCGCAGACGTGGACTGGGTCAGAGTCAGGGTGAAAGCCGAGAGAATCACAGCCCTCACCAGGGGAACTGGTAAATTCGCCTCAGAAAAGTAAACCTGAGATACTTTCGCAATGTGAAAGTAAGTGTCTTGCAAGTCGATGCTGGAAGCAAAATCTCCCTGGTAAATGGAGCGGCAAACCGACCTGAAAGTCTCCATGCTGAACATGGGAGCAATGATAGCCTGGTTCAGGATACTCAGATCGATAACCGGTCGGAGTCGGCCATCCTTCTTCGGCACTAAGACGAGGCAGGAATAAAATCCCACTGAATGAATGTTCTTGATGACCTCGATCACCCCCTTTGTCTATCTCTGTGATCAAAAGTTCCCGACGTGAAATGCATGAAGGAACTTGGGTTGGAAGAGGAACTTGGGTTGGAAGAGGCACTCTTGATACTTTCGACAGAGTGGGGTGCCTCTGAAACGATATCCACAGACTGGACTGAACAACATCTAACACCCAAGGATTGAATGTGATCGTGGCACAACAGTCTGCAAACTCTGATATCCTTCCTGAAACGATGAATGTAGGTGAGAACCTTTATTTTGAGCCCCGGCAAGCCCTGTGAGAGGAGAAACCACCTCCTCTACTAGATAAAGGATCCTGAGACCTCCCTCTGGATTACCAACGCTTACCCTTACCATGTGAGTAAGAGAAAGAAGCAGAAACAGGAGGATCAGCCCTTGGCTTCACAGAGAAAGCAGAAGGCCATTTGTTAGGCTTGGAACGGCTCCGGTCTCCAACAGAAGGCAGATCAAGTTGGTGAAGCAGCGGCTGATCTTTGGAATGATGCACGACATCATCTGGACCATCACCACTGAATCAGGGAATAGTCGCGGACCCACCAAAGAAGTGGATCAGCGTGCTGCCCTTCAGGAAGGGAATGGCTTGTTCCAACACAGCATCCCGGTGAACTAGTTCCAAATTAGGTGTATTACATGCATTGCATGCATGTGAGTAAGATGCATGAGCACCTTACAGATCACACGCAAAGGAGCCTTATGTCGTCAAACTTATCTGGAGGCAGATAAGCAGCCAAGGCAGAGACGACATGATCCGAGAGAGAAGGCATGCCTAGCATTCCTCTGGTTAAGCCCAACATAGACTCCAAAGTTACCATAGGAATAACAGCAGGCTTGGGCTTGGAAAGCGTAAGGGAGGAGTCCTGATCCAAGAGTGTCTGGCAGATGGACAGATTGGCGGAATCATAGGAATGATAATGCACAGGGGGCAAGAAGGTATCAGCCTAGTGAAGAACGAAGTCTTCATAG
Organism: Pictodentalium vernedei; assembly: GCA_031216915.1. Lineage (NCBI taxonomy): Eukaryota > Metazoa > Mollusca > Scaphopoda > Dentaliida > Dentaliidae > Pictodentalium > Pictodentalium vernedei. The sequence continues at coordinate 306,339,035 of CM062295.1, read as the reverse complement.
CCTTAGAACTCAGCTTTGAGTCCAATGCTGCAAAAGCTTCGACCACTTGTACCGACTGGTCGAAGGCACTCAAAAGCAGGTTGCTCCACAGGCTGTAGGTGCGTGACTGATGATCATGGCCTGGCTGAAACCTCTGGCTGGTCTGATGGTTTGAGATCCTGAAGGAACTCAAACACAAAATCAAGAGCCACCGCTAAGTCAGAAGACTGATGGCTCTCAACGTCAGGTGTGTCTGACCCATTGCCTGAGTCGGAAGACACATAGCCCATGTCGGGCATACCAGCAGATGCCTCCCATGGTGCAGGAACACCAGGGGGATCTGAATGCGGCCTGCTTCCAATTCCAGGAGGTGGTGCCACAGAGGGTGTCTGGAAGCCACTAGAAGCCTTGCTGGAGGCAATTGGAGGCTCTTAGAAAGAACTTGCGTGAGCATGGAGAGGGCCTCCATAAGTTCATGACCCGTATCTGCCGGTTCAACATGGAAATGGCCCGGCAAAGTGGCTTCACATCTGAACCTCTAAACCAACAAAGAGGCACTATCCTCTAGAACACCCGACGCGGGGCGATGGGTGGCAGACGAAACATCTGAATACAGATGCTTATAGGGGTGTGAAATACCCCGAGGATCTGAAGTGGAGGAACTCAGGAGAGTCGCCATGGACGTCTGATGGACAGGTCCAGGCTGCACAAAATGTGCCGGTCCGCAAAATTAGCCGAAGGACCAGAGTGAGTGGATGGAAGCACATAGTCCATGGTGACCCCACCATAGGCATCTGAATCCAAATCAAAACCTGCTGGGCTCAATGGTTGAGAGACCACAGCAGAGGAATTGGCCCGCAACCACTTTTGACTTTGCGAGTTGAAGCCAGGGAAGGTTGAGGATGATATCCCATGTCCAAAGAATTAGAAATCCTTGCAGACCCCTGCAGGGATAAGCCGAGGCCGACTGAAACAGAGACCAATAATGTCACCGATGGAGCAGCAGCAGGAGCAGGTACATCAGTAGCTGTTGACAAAGGTGGAAAAGCGGAGAGAGCAACCAAGCTCGGCTCCAAATGAGGAGTCACAACCCTAGTGACAGCCTCAGATGTTGACTGGAGGGGGACAGTAGTCCCGGAACCAGGCATCTCTTCACCAGAAAGTCAGCAGCTACAGCGGTATCCACACCACAAAAAGACTGCAAAACCATGGATGCTCCAAGCGACAGCATTCCCCTTCCCACAGGCATGGGAGGAAATGGCACCTGCATGAACTACACAATAGACTGAAGCCCAAAAGGAGAAGACCACACAGCCCACAGGATCTTTCAACCGAATACCCATATAAAGTGGAGCATGAATAATGGGAAACTTCAAAATGCTAAAACAACAAAAATCGCCCACAAGGTGTCATCCTAGGCCTATCTGGTTAGAGCAATGTAGATGGGAAGGTGAACCCAAAGAAAAAAAAAATCAGGACACCCCCAGCTAACAGAGTATGGTGGCAGGAAACAAAGGCCCGACAGGAACAGAAAAGTATCCCGACAGGAACAGAAAGGTACCCCAACAGCCAAAAAGGGAACTGGCAGAAATTCTACCCTCAACAGAGCGGAGAAAAGCTGCCACAACAGCTCCCAGTTGACACCTAACTCGGATAAAAGCAGAACCCAAAAGGTTAGCATTAATGAACACAAGAGGCCCCAGGGGGCCTGAGGGCGCTCACCTGACATGGTAGTCTAAATATCAAACCAGGGACTTGACTTGAATAAGCTGCATACGCCCCTCCTAAGAAAAGCATATACCAACTAGATGAAGCGATTGTGCCCACACAATACATAGGATTTTCCTTCTATTTTCAGTTCCTGCACTTTTACGTCCCAAAATTGAGATAAATGCATAAAAACAGATTTTTTTTTTATTTTAGTTTGGAAATTTTCGAAGTCCCAAACAAAATATTTTCATCCTCAAATTTTTTTTCTTCTTAAAATTGATCAAAACGAATAAAAATCTAAAAAACTCATTTCCGGAGTTCATTCCCACCCAGCCCCTAAATTTTCAGGGTAAAAAAAAAATTCTTTTTGTCTTAAAATTGACCGAAACGCATAAAAAAAAATAAAAAAAAAAATTCCGGAGAAGATTTTGAAAGAAAAGTCCACATATTGCACTAAATTAAAATTCGGGCTCCCATAGGGAGCCCAAATGTAAACCCAGGAACTTGATTTGTACAAAATTGAATCTGACCTCCCTGAAGAAGTTGTATATCAAATACGAAATGATTCTGACCGGTGGATCTGAAGAAGAAGATTTTGAAAAAATAATCCTTATTTTGCACTAAGTTAAAATTTGGGCTCACACAGGGAGCCTAAATTTGAACCCAGGGACTCAATTTGAACAAACTTGAATCTGACCCCCCTAGAGATGATGAAAACCAAATAGGAAAGGATTCTGCCTGGTGGATCTAAGAAGAAGAAGATTTTTTTTAAATTTTGGAAAGAAATTCATGGGTGCTATCAGAGTTATGCCCCTTGTGGTGCCCCCTGTGGGTGCAGCAAGTTTATTTGTATAAGTTTGAATTGACATATGATAGGAAGTATGTACACCAAATTTGGTTCAATTTGATCCAGTAGTTTGTGAGAAAAAGTTGATAATGTAAAGTTCACGCCTGCAACCGGATGATGGCGATGGATGGCAAGTGATAAATTAAGCTCCCTTCAGTGAGCTAAAAATACTGGAACAGCACAGTACATGAAAATCACGTGCGAAATCAGTATAGAGATTTATCACGAAAAATACAGTGAATAATTGAGAGAATATATAAAAAAACACAGCCTTGTATGTCTGGATTGTGAAGAAACAGCCATGAGTCCACAATTCAGAACAGGAATATCAACAACATCAAGTCAAAAGGTATCACTGTTGATGAGCAAAATGATCCGCATCTTGACAAGATGGCAGAAGAAAAAAGAATGACATGTTTATACGTCTGCGCACTGGTTCTGGAAGCTCGGCCCAGTTTTGGCTTATTTTTTCTTGGTGCTTTTGCACCACTTTTCTTTCCCAAATCAATTGAGAAAGGAGAAAATAGAGAGTATTTTTCTGAGTTAGGGACTTCCACTGTAATGCAAGCCTGTTGTTAACAATTGTAAGGTAGGTTGATAAGAAATGAACCTTTCAATTCTTATTAAGCCTCAACAAGAACTTATAAATAGTGAATGTGGTTAAATTTGAAAATTCAGATGGTATCGGTATTCAACGATTGGTTTTGTTTTCTTTTTCGGTATATTGCCCATCTCTAAATTACTTCAACAAAGTTGTCATGTCATTGCTCTGTGTGATGTGCAGGCTCATTATCATGTCATACTGATTGTCAAGCACATGCTCAACTTGGGATGGGTGGATGGAGAGGGGACCTGGGTGTTCTCCCCTGGGTAAAATTTGAAAATGTGCTATCAAATCAAGTTATATTTACAATACCACACATACCAACTTGCAGTAGTCAGTCCATGAATGACAACTCATTCTATGATAGATGCTAGGGCCCTGCAAATCACACATTTTTGATTTGAATCGAATCTCAAATTGAATCAGGTCTATCATTCAAAACTCAATCAAACCCTGAATCATTTCAGGTGCACTTTGTAGATGACCAATTAGGGGAAGGGGATGTTGTAAACCTGATTTTTTGTGACTGTGACAGCTCAAGTCCCAACTGATAAAATATTCCAGCTACATCATCAAGGCATGCCTTCACTGAAGGCATGCCTTAAAGTAGCTGGAAAATTACCTAGCATGGGTTACAGTTCAAAAACAAAAATTACACTCAATCCTTATTTTAAACATTACTTAACCCTTAAGCCCCCATATAGCCCCAAACCGCCACTTTTATATTGCATTGAAGCAGGTGCTCCCTTGTGTAATCTTTTTTATTACTCTTGTGTCTAGACTGAATTTTCCCTGGCAGTGGTTCTATATCACTGCTGGCTGCCTGTCTAGGCAGCCAGCAGTGATGTAGAACCACTGCCAAGTCATCAATAACTATGTAAGCAGAAAAAGGCCATAAATACTTTAAAAATTAATCTGAGGACTTAAGGGTTAAGTATATTTTCCATCTGAACCATAAGACAACGAATATGATCGATAACTAGCTATATTTCACTGAAAGGATTTGAAGGGAAATGAATTGAGAAACTGATTTCGAATTGAACTGAATACTCACTTGATTTGATATTTCAATCAAATCAAATCTCAAAGCTACACTGTGAGGGCCTTAATAGATACTATTAACTAATTCACTTACCAGCATTGTTGCTATGTAATTCAGAATCGGTTGGTGGTCTGTATGTTGGAACTGTAAAAACATAAAACCAAATTAACACTAATCGCTGCCACATCAAACACATTATACAGTTGAATGGATATATAGTGGAGCCCAGTAAATTGAAAATCCACTTTGCCAGTGAAAATTATTCAACTGACAGCGATATTCACTTAACAGGGATTTGGTTACATCCCTGTCTTCTAAAGATAATCTGGGCATTTATTTTATTATATCTTGTTTGACAGAGCTCATGGAACTCTGTCAAATGATATAGACAGAACAGCATTTGTATTCGAACTGTCATTTTTTACCACATGAGATGGATTTTGGCGGTGGAATAATATTGAAGGAGAAGCCAAAGACTCCGAGTTCAATATTATCCCTCAGCTAAAATCGATCATGTGTGGTAATAAATGACAGTTCGAACGTGTATGCTGTTCTGTATTTACTGCACACCTCGAGAGTACTAAAAGATTATTAAAAACACAAATTATTGCCCAAAATAACCAAAATGTAAAAAAAGAAATAGTTAAATAGTCCACGCATGTGATCCGTATTGTTCAAGGACAATACAAAAAAATGTATTGTTCGCTTTGGTTTTTGCAGAACAAACATGTATTTTATGTAAATAAAAGCATAGATGCAATAAATACATTAACCCTTTACTCAATGCTAGGGCTGCACAGTATACCAGTAAACCAGTAATTACCACTATTGAGAATGATACCAGATGAATACCGGTATTGTTTTAAAAGTACCGGTATATCATAAGAAACAGTACTGTATCAAATTATCAAAGTTAAAGTCAATATATTATTGGAGGAAAAAATAGTCACTGTATTCTATCATGTCCATCATTCCCCAAATGTCAATCATAGAAAACAGATGAATACAACTTGAAACTCCTCCCAGACTGACAACTCCTGTTATGAAGTCCATGTCATCAATTTTCATTCGACTAATGAAATACAAATAAGTATACCCGTACCAGCAATTTGAAACTGAAAGTTGAATATTTCGGGAGTGCGTTGAATTCAGGGAAAGAATACTTTTACACATTTATGTTCGTAATCTCACATTTTCCCATGTGGATAATAAAATTACTTGCAGAATCATTATAGGGATTGTTTGTTTTATTCATTTTATCCCTCTCAAAAACAGATAAAACCTGAAGACAAGTTGATCAACACTGTCATTGTGAACTTTGAACTTATGAATGTTAACTGGTAGAGTGCTGAATTATTTTTAGCCATCAAAATTTGTTCACAAGTCTTTGCCATGTTACAATTTATGGGAGAGGCACTCTCCCATAAATTGTAACAAGGAAAATCCATATGGACTAAATAATTTACATTCAAAGATAATATGAAGGACATTCACTTAATTTGAAGCCTTCAAGTTGCAGTACGTACACTATGGAGTAAAGCCCAAATATGGGCTTCCAGCACTCTACCAGTTAATAAGCAGTTCATTCACCCGAGTTTTAAAACAACAAGCAATCTAAAACTTTACTATTTTCTGTAACTTCAAATACAGTTTTTTTTTTTTATAGATGTTATCCCAGAAATTAACAATGAATTCAATAAACCTACTATTTATATCCTAACCCTATAAGAACTGTGCTAATCATGCATCACATCAGGTGTCGTTTTGGGGCTATGTACACAAACATGATGCAGAAACAAAAACAAAGGGAAAGGGAAACCTGCACAATAATAATCCATTCAGATCTTAATAAAGGTAGCTTTTGTGAAATTAATTACTAAACAAAAACATATCACTGACCACATCTATCAGCACTTAAAAATAAAATAGGTCATAAGAAGAACCAAACAACAGAGAGGAAAATGCAGGGTGCAAAGTGCAAACACAAGCTAAAACAAAGATATGAATCCATACAGTTATCTTTTTGCTGGTATTCTTTGAGCTTGTTCCATTAACAGCCACATTTCTATCATTTCATTGACAAAATACATTTTACAAAGGTTCATTTTAATGCTGAAGATATATATTTTTTTGTCAAAGAAATGATAGAATTAACTTTAACAGCCACATTTCTGCCGTTTCATTGAATGACAATGTTGTTTGTTAGTTGGGTTAAAAATTTCAACTTCCAAGCGGGTGTTGACAAATGTGTTATGAAATTCATATGAACCTTATAGAAAAAAATATATGTGCAATGGTGGGGAATATACTTGAGTGCTATTAAAATGAGATTAAATGGGTTCCTATTGTATTGATGTGCTATTATGTATTATAAGTAACTGCTTTATTGCTCAAGATTATGTACCTGTATGTTATTGCTGTTATTTGAAACAATTCTGTTTTGTAAATAAATCAAATTGACACCTTTTGACACTTTTAGTTTTTATTATTAGATGTGTCCAAGGTGTATAAACCAGCAGGGGGGCAGGTGTCCACGGTATAAAAATTAACTGGGGGACAGGTGTCCTGTTAATAAAATTTTGTAGGAGGGCAGGTGTCCAGTCTTAGAAAATCATAAGGCGGGCAGGTGTCCTCTTCTGTCAATTTTGACAGGGAAGGGAGGGGGGGGGGGGGGGGGCAAACAGCCGGGGGGCAGGTGTCCGTATCCCATATCTTCTAACAAAAAAGTCATGGCACTTAATTGTTTTCCCTCAGGTCTCAGCTGTCTCTGTGATGTGATTTTAAATGAAAAACAAACAATGCTGTGCATGTTTGTAAAAAAATGCTTTATTAAAGATATAGGTATCAGCTGAAAATAATCATTTGACGACCATTACGATGATTCGGATTCACTGTTGATCAGCTTGGACGCTCACTGTACTCTCCGCTAGCACCACTAATTACAGCCAAAATGATTCTACCACACAAATTATTGGGCATGCTAAACTGCCTAAATGCAACCAACACCAGAGATTGGTCCATCCATGTCTCTGGTAATACCTGCCAGGTGATACTGGACTTTCAGATACTACCAGGAACGGCACCAGAAAAGAACCCCGCCAGAAATCAAAGAAGCAGCCAGACCATCGGCTCCTCTGGGGAGTGGTAGTACCTTAGCCCAATCAGACTCTGGTGCACACCCAGGGACCCTGAAAAGGCCAAGTGCAAGGGGAACAAGACAAGCCCATCCACTAAGCACCGAGACGCCAAGTGCCTAGAGGCCTGGAGAAGAAAGTCTAAAGAAAGCCGCAAAGAGAAGGAAGAGGAAATGGAAGTCCACTCCCCCATCCAGATGGAAAAAGCAGCACCAGGCACCACCCAGTCATCATCATCAAATGCCTCCACCTCCAGTTCCATCTCAAGCTTGGAGCCCACGCTGAGGCAGAAGACGACGAAGAAATAAGCAAGCTTGCCCACGAACTGGAAAACCAGAAGTGGGCACTGAAGAAGAAGTGCCAGTACCAACAAAAGAGTCCTTGGATAAACAGCTAGCAGAACTTCATGTCAACATCGCTTTTGCATACACACTAGTACAAGAAAGGATGATACCGCAACCTCCATTGCCAATAATCAAGGAATTGCCTCCTCCACCTCCAAAGAAGAAATGGAGGAAACACAAGAAGTAGAAAGGAAGACCAGCTGAGCAGCCACCAGTCCACTACAGGCAGTATGCATACAAGAAATGAAAACACCGACGTCCATCCACTTGTGGGATGCACATCGCATCCCCAAGTGCAGAATCTTTCGAAGCTGAACATAAAGTAGTGACTTATACTGGATGGATAAACTTGACTTTATACATGTATTGCGGTCAAGAAATAGCAATAATGCAGAAAGTTACAAGTGTTTCACAATCAAAAACTTTTTTTTTACACAAATCTAACAAGATTCACATAGATATGGACAAATCTTTATGCAAATCAATTCGTGGATTCACGTCAAAGTGATGCCCCTGTATAATTTGTTAATTAGTTCAGCAATCTGTACATAATCCTCAGTATCAGTGACTATCAGTCACAGGTACTGATAACTTTGTTCAGGTTCTGAACTAGTCTATGACATACTAATATATTGTGGTATTTTTTTCAATACCAATACCAGTATTGAAACCTGAAAACCGTGCAGCCCAACTCAATGCAGATGATATCAAAATTTATTGTATTTCAAATGTTTCAAAAAATTTCACCAAAACAATATCACACGATATTGGTCACACGATAAAGAGTTTCATTTTTTGAAAAGTAATATATTTTCAACTGCTGAATTTGCATATTACATGGGTAGATTTGACCAATTTATTAGGTAAAGGGTTAAAGGCCTGTATTGGAAAATTGGACTTATAACAAGGGGAATTCAAACAGCTATTAGGGTAATTTCTGGACATAGTCTGCATGATTATTTTATTCAGTTAACATGAGTTTACTCTCTAAACCCTTTTTCAACTAACAGGTCAAATTGGTACTGAAGATATGGGAAATGGTTTTGTGTTTTGGAAGTTATATCCAATTAAAAGGGCCCGCTGTGTCAGAATAAATTTATTGACTCATTCTCTTCTAGAATTGTAACAGATATTTTATGCATCCCTTTTTTACTGATGAAATGCAGTATTGTGATGAACTGTTTGCAAAGATATCTTTTCAACTATATGTCACACGAAGTACTATGATATGAACAGTGAACAGAGAATTTCAGCTGGTTTGCAACTGGTTTATGATCTGATCAAAATTAACTGTATGCTGACCACCACTTCAATGGATAAAAAAAAAGTAGAATAATGAATCTTTAATTTGCCTTTTTTTATTTGGTCTTCATTTTGGAGTATTCTATTTACAAAATCTTGACCCACTGGCAGAAGTGTGCCACGTTCAAATTGTGAAAAAGACTACTTTTGTGATCACAATAAAGTAACAGCACACTATCTGCTTAATGGCAACAAACTCCAAGAATGATTTGGAAGATTCGTGTACTAACTGATTGAACCAAAACAGGAAAATGAAGAAAACAGTTCAGTTCAAAATCCTTCGAAACTCATTTAAAGACAAAAAATAAAAAGATAAAAAATTTATAGTAATTTATATATTTTTTATACTTACCAATGACCCAGACTTAGCTAGTGCTAAACTCTTTAATTCAGGGCCAAACACAGATTTTGTCGCCCCAATCCCCCAAATTTGCATCAAAAATGGAAAATTACATGTCCTATATGGTCCTCCATACATTTACTCCTCTGCGCATGCATAGTGTCAAGGAGGTCCCGAAATTGGCGCTAATTATCATTCTTACAACCAGTGCCTGGTAAGCGTTATGTACTCAGCGGGGAGGTATGAGTTCCCAACTCATGGGAGGGCCATCCTCGTCTGGGTCATTGGTAAGTATAAAAAATATATAAATTACAATAAATTTTATAACATTTTTATACTGTACCAATGACCCAGACTTAGCTGAATAGTAAAGAGGCTGGAGGGCCTAGGACATAAGGGAAAATCCAGTAAGCTCAATTATCTAGAACAGAATATCCCCTCCAGGAGAAAAGGAGAGATAGGCTTTACATGTATCTTTCTTATTTATATTAAAGAAGAAAGACACAATACCGATCAGTAATTGAGCATAATAATCATCAATGATCTCTATTAACATCCAGTATAACCCTTTATACTAATATTTTTAAAGGTAAGCCAATAAATAAAGGAAGTACAGAGAAATGAGACTCTTTATATTCATTAAAAGTGTCCGAGGATTGTATATTAATGCCCGTATGACATGTGACATATACAAATGCTTCACACCGAGCTACTCTTTATAAATATTACATAGATGAGTAAACATTAGCTTTACACTTTAAAACCATCCCGGTACCGACTCAGAATTACTGACTCTAGGGGAGGTATTCCCTTGCTTTTCAAAATAAAGCAGGTGACCTAAGGGAACACCCCCTCCCCCCCCCCCCCCTGCTCTGGGTCAAATACCCCAGAACGAAGAGGGCAGCAGGACAGAGTCACTGCCGGAACAGAAAGCCTACATAACCATAGTTGCAACTGTTTAGTGGATGATATTCTGAGCAACTGATAACGGACCTAAAGAATGGAGGTCTCCAGAAATGGACTCAATATTTTTGAGATAGAAATTAGTGAATGTGGAAGGTTGAGACCAATATGCAGCCTTCATTAAATCAGTAATAGCAATACAATTAGCACAGGCCCAAGAAGTAGAAAGAGCTCTTACTTCATGAACTGAGATCTTGAGTGCCGACTGCTGAGAAGAAAATTTTTCATAAGCAGTACGAATAGTTAATTGAATCCATCTAGCAATAGAATGAACCATGATATCCTTTCTATTAGGCATCAAAGACAGAAAGAAATGCTTATGTCCCTTTCTGATGAACTCAGATCTACGTTTTAAATACGTATTGCTCTAACAGGACAAAGTAAAGGCCTGCGCCCATCAGATGATGAAAGGGCCTTAATAACAATAGGTTCAGGATACTTATTAGGAGCCTGATTCTTAGCCCAAAATCCAACATTGGTGGTAAAGGTAATAGTATTGCCAACACTATGGTAGTGAGAATCATCCACAGATAGTGCATGAAGCTCACTAAGTCTTCTAGCAGAAGAGAAGGCTAAGAGAAAAGCTGTCTTATATGTTAAGAATTTGAAGTCCACTGTGTCACGAGGCTCAAAAGGCGCTTCTTTTAGATTAAGAAGAACCCAAGCCAAATTCCACTTGGGAATTAATCTAAGGGTTCTAGGCCTATTTATCTAAAAATTTCTAAATAATTCAGATAAAGAGACATTAGTTCCAATCATTAAGCTATCATGATGTGCATAGGTATCGGATAGCATAGACCTATAACCCTTAATGGTGATAGGCTGCAGTTTAATCTCATCAAACAAGTATACTAGAAAGTTTGCAATGTCTGGAATGGAAGGATCATAAATATCTACGGAATGATCCCCACAACACTGACGAAAGACCTTCCACTTAGCAGCATAGTTTAGCAAAGAGGAGGTCCTCCTACAGTTAGAAATCGTGTCCACTGCTTGTCCTGTAAAATGTTTTCCATGCAAGAAGGACCGCAAAACAGAAATACGTGAAGGTTTAGACCTTGCGGATTCTGATGGAGGATACATGATTTCCCCTGCGAAAGAAGATCTTCCCGTTGAGGAAGCTTCCTTGGTATGTCCCACAACAGACACCTGAGTAGATTTATCCACGGTCTCTGTGGAGACAGAGATGCTACCAACAGAATCTTGCATTGCGATTGTTTTATCTTAAGCAATATCTGCTGAATCAACGGCACTGGAGGATATGCATATCCTATCATTCAGTCCCAAGAGATCGAGAGAGCATCTACTGCAAACGCTCGAGGATTCGGACAAATCTGATTGAATACTTGCTTGTTGAGAGTCCATTCTGATGGCAACAGGCGACCCCTCCGTGAAAGGGAGTCTGCTGGGGACGTTCAGACGACCCGGAATATGATGGACTGAGAGAAGAATCTGATGTTCTAGTACAAACAGAAGAATTCTTTCCATTAGATTGAGCAACGGAATGGAATGAGTGCCACCTTGGTTCCGAATATACGCAACTACTGTCGTATTGTCGGACAGAATTTGCACAGGTGCATTCTGAATAACATCTATCCAATGACGTAGAGCAAGCCAAATCGACATCATCTCTTTGATGCTGATGTGCTTGCTTAAAAACTGCTGATCCCAAAGACCCTGGCACTTCAAATCCGATGGGCTCAGTGTCGCGCCCAACCTGTCTGACTGGCATCCGCCATAATCGTAAAACTTGGATTTGGCAATTGCAGTGGAACTCTCTGACTTAACCATTGTATGTCAGCCCAAGTCTGAATCTCGTGTTTCACTTGGCTTGACAAGAGGATGTCCGTCTTGAGCGAATGAATCTTAACTCTCCAATTCTGAGTCAGATAGACCTAAAGAGGACAAGTGCGTAGCCACCCCATTGGAATGAGATCCGCGGCAGCTCCACACAGACCTATTAGTCTCATGAATTCTCTCACTGTAACTTTGTCTGAGTAAAGACAATAGCGAGCGTAACGACTGACTAATTTTGCTCTAGTTAATGGCAGATGAACGAGATTGTTGTGCGTCTCGAAGCTCATCCCCAGGTGGGTGAATGACTTGGACGGCACCAGATCCGACTTCTCTTCGTGTACTATGAAACCGAGACGTCGGAGCAATAGAAGCAGATTCTGCATATCGTTCTGAAGCGTTAACTCGTTGCCGTACCTCTGAAGAATATCGTCCAGGTAAGCCGACGTTACCGCAGACGAATGAGCACAGAAATAAGTCATTACCGAGTTCATTACTCGAGTGAAAGCCCAGGGTGCTAGATTCAGACCAAAGCACATCGCTCGGAACTGATAAACAACACTTAGGACAGCGAAGTGAAGATATTTTCTGAACGCCGGATGTACCATGACGTGAAAGTATTCATCCTTGATGTCTATGCTCGCAGCATAGTCGTTCACTCAAATGCTCGCTCTGACCGATCGAATGGTCTCCATACAGAACTTTGGAGCCACAATCAGCTTGTTTATCCAGCTTAAATCGATCACTGGACGGAACGAGCCGTCTGGTTTCGGAACCAGAAAGAGATGGCTGTAGAAATCTGGAGATTCCTGGTTTTCTACGACTTCTATCGCGTTCTTCTTTAAAAGAGACTGGACTTCTGATAGAAGTGCCATTCTTTTCTGAAAATTTGACGGAAGCTGAGTCCATCTTGGACTTCGAGTTAACGGAGGTTTGGCTTTGAAGGACAGTTTTAATCCTTCCGAAATAACCCCTCGAACCCAAGGGTCCTCCGTAATTGATTCCCAATTGCTTGAGAAACTCAAGTCTTCCGCCCACTGGAACGCGACAGAGGTCTAAACCATCACCTCCTGGATCTGTGAGGCTTGCGGGAGGATAAACTACGTCCTTCGCAATCCGCACCTCGCCCCGTCAGCCTAGGGGTGCCTGACCGGTTATTTCGGCCAGTATTATGGCCCCTACTCAAGTCGCTACTCTGACAGTCTCTAGAGTAAGACCTAGAGGACGCATAGAAACCTCTATAGGAACTTCCCTTGGACAAACTCATCCCAGAAGTGCCTGGCCAACTCTTCTCTGCTGGTTCTGACTTCTTGGAAGCAGACTTAAATAGCAGAGAGTCAGAAGCTTTCTTAGTTAATTTATCATATGTTGCAGAAAGCTTGCCGCTGAAGAGAAACCGGAGACTGGAGCGACTCTAAGAGAGTTCTTCACCTTACTGTCCACGCATGTGGAAGTAGCTAGAGCCGCATCACGTCTAGCTAACTTCAGATTCACCACTGAAAGGGTGGAGTTATACATGGAAAAAGCCATGGCCCTGCAGGGAGCAAACTGACCGGAATCGCATCGCAAAATGCGATGCAATATCCACACATAGCGATGCAAGTTTAGGTCTATGAATCGCATTTCCCAAATCTGTTAACTTTGCACACTGTCGCATTCACCAGCGGGGAAGCCGGAAGAGTCTCCTCCATGACGTATCATGGTTATTTTTAATGGGACATCTGACGTCAAATTACTCTATATAGACTATATAGAGTAATTTGACGTCAGATGTATTAGAATATGACTCCTGACCTGAGCCTCGCTCACCTTCAGTTAATTACAGTACTACATATTAGATGTTTACAAATTACATGAGACAGAACCGAAAACACGCCACGTGTGTGTGTACATGCATTTTCAACTCACTGCCCGTCACGCCAGCAGTGAGTTGAAAATGCATGTGTACACACGATGACATGAACAAAATTACACATTTTGGGTCGATCAATGAGTGAATGCCATTCATTTGTTCAGAGCCCCTCTAAGAGACAATTGTGCTGTACACATGCACAGTTGCGCCGGTAACCAAATATTGACTGGGATTTTCCAAAACGCGCACACGTTTTGGGAAATCTCTGACTCAATATTTGGTAACAGACACAACTGCGCATGTGTACAGCTAAATTGATGGAACAACTATTCTTTTGATTCAAGGGATTATTTATCGAAAAACTGAGGTAATGTGAACGTTAAAATTTTAGAGAATAGGATCAACTTTGGAAGTACCTAATTTGCGGCATCCCTGATGTGTTCGCAATCTGAGTTGTGCTCGCCCAAATGATTATCGAGGCGTGAATAAAATTGCTCACCCCATTTTAACTGTAGGCACGTTTTGGGGCACAAGCGCAATGGCGCACCTTTCCCGCATAGGCCTGAATCTCTAATAACATTGATTCATTCCTCTCTCATCTGATCACATAACATTTTTTTATGCTCTCAGAATCAACCAGAATGTGTCTCCTGTCCTCTGAAATTTCAAATTTTCCTGGGGGAGGACCCCCGGACCCCACACCAACGAGAGGGGGACACCCCCTCTTGGGCTCACCCCCAGCGAACAACTTCGCAGTTCGGATGACGCTTTGCGTCATCTGCTGTGATCGTCAAGAAAAAACTGCTATGCAAAATTTTCAAAACAATTTGCTCCCTGCTCTGGAAAGAACTCTTAAGGACGTCTGTACATCTTGGAATTCTGGTCCTTCAAAGCGTAATGACAATGCTCTAGTAAGGTGATCTGCGGATGAAAGAGCGTCTAAACTAGCTCTGTTAGACGATATTGTCATTTCCATCGTTGACGAGGGAAGTGACATAGACGACGGCATGGATATTTCAAGGTCTCCAGTCTGGTCGTCTAAATGCAGAGGAACTCTCTGGATGCCCTGACCTGCCATATCAAATTTATTCCTTTGATTGATGAAAGGCAGCTGTAGAGCAGATGCTGGTAGGAAGGCTGACCTGCCCGTCTTGTTGGCAAGTTTGTCAATAGCATCATCTAATAATTCAAATATCCGAGAGACATTCCTGGACTGTGATGGAAATTCCGGGACAATGTCCCTAAACCGATTAAAAAAGTTGGTGTCCAGTGGCGCTATCACCCTCCTATCCGGCTGCGCAGCATTTTGGTCCGGCGGAACAACTTCTGGAAGGTAATGCCAGATGAACTCTACGACTATTTTATGTTGTTCCGAAAGGGAAAAATCTAACTCATCGGAATCCCTTTCGCCATCTTGCCGGACCTCTTGCAATTCTCGGTCGTCCGCACCTGATCCAGCGACGGAACATACCGGCCCAGCTTCGTCTGAAACTTCATGTTCCGACAAAGGCTCTGCCGGTTGCTGGGATGCTGCGATGATCTTGCTATCTGTGATAGCAGGTCTGTTACAGAGGCCTGGGAAGCCGCGGTCTTACTGGATTTAGCCACCGGAAGCTCCCTGAACATTGCATTCTGCATACATCTTTTATGCGAACGTCCGGATGTAGAAGGCCTCGTATCCCTGGCTACCGGATGGCATGACCTGGTCGCTGTGGAATCCCTGGTCGGCGAAGCTGACTGTATATCACTGGTCAGGTAGCCAAGGTGCGGTCGTGTGTGCTGCCGTGAGGATGAGGAAGCCTTATAGGTAGCCTCGCCGGACTGCCTATATACCGGAGCATCCCGAGCGGCAGACGTATGCTCCGACTGCGTAACGCTACAAACAAAAACATCTGGTCCCAGATGTTGCTGTATGAGAGAGGGACCCCTCTCGCTTGCAGCTCGTGCAGAGCTGGACAAGCTAAAATCCGGACTATCAGGCTTCCTCCGATCCATCCTCCTTTCTGTCATCACTGGGTGTGCACGTGGAAGTTTTATAGTGCTCGCAACACCCGACTTTCTCTCCTGGACCACAACAGACGAACCCGGGTGCTGACCCATTCGGTGAATGGACGCAACACCGGGCGAGCTAGTAGATGTCAACCCCTTCGATCGAACTTGCGAACTCCCGGGTAATTGACGGATCTCCATGAGCACTTTTGCCGCTAGCTCTTCGGTTGTTTGTGACGACGAAGGCACACTTCTGGACGACATCATGGAAATATCACACTGTTCTTGTTCATCTGAAAAAGAAATTGAAAGACTAGAGTCACTCTGCGGAGAGAGGACCGGCATGGCCCTCTCCCCAGTAACAACATACCGTGACACATGTTTCCAACGTTTGTCATCCCAATTGAAACACACAGAACAAAGATCAGTGCGAGTACATTGAGTACCGTATTTACTCGATGAATTGATACAGTTTAAAATAAATATTTTTTCAACTGTTTCAATTCTTAGGAAATGTCTCAAACGATGTGTATCAATTCTTCGAAAATGATAAATACCTGTGAGTGGGCCACTTGAAAAGAATATTCCAAGTGAAAACGTAAAACACACATTAAAAAAACCCCAGCTGATTTCCAATTCGCCAATTGAATGAAGGTCAAGTATCTCGAAGAGCGCACTTGATTGACAATTTGACGTGCTTTTGACAAGGAATTTGGGACAATGGCCATTTCGTAGCTTATAATGATTACATATACAATGTAAGATGTTAATATTTCCCTTCAATTTGTTTTCGGTTGTAAAAACAACATTGATGAAGTTCAGTGGTGAGTATCGATTACGTTTAAAAACAACACAACTGAAAAGAAACAGGTGTTACCCCATCAATCGAAAAGCCGCCAGTGACTGGCCCAAATAAAACAATGCCGTAATCACCTGTTCAAGTGTTGTTTAAAAATGTGATGGCTTGTGTGTGGAGACAAAAATAATAGTAAAGAAAGAAAAAAATTCAATAAAGCATCAAAGTGAGTACCGTGTTGTTTTTTTTAAAATCCCAAAACTGTATAAAATATCTGGGTTTGAACCCAACGACATTCAGTTGTAAACAGTTGTAAACATGGATAAATTTGTGATCAAGTACCGGACATCAGAGGAAGCGCGACCCAAAGTAAAATTGAGCCCACTGAAACCTGTTGTGAAACGTCCAGTGGGTAGACCAGCGAAGAGAAAAATAGATTTGGTAACAGCCCCTCACCTCTGATGTACGGAAATAAAAGAAAGTAGCTCCCTATCACCTGTTCACAAATATTATTTTCTTATCATAATTTGAAAATCACACCCAGTGATGTCCAACTCATGATAAAAAATAATATCCGTAAACAGTCCCCGTTAAATTTGTGGAGTACCCCAGGATTTCGTTCTTGGTGTATGCCTATTCACTTTTGTTGAAATTTCACAACCGGCAATTTGTAACAATCTAAGATGCAGCCCCTCCCCTCTGATGTATGAAAATAAT
Source organism: Pictodentalium vernedei (assembly GCA_031216915.1). Lineage (NCBI taxonomy): Eukaryota > Metazoa > Mollusca > Scaphopoda > Dentaliida > Dentaliidae > Pictodentalium > Pictodentalium vernedei. The sequence continues at coordinate 306,321,622 of CM062295.1, read as the reverse complement.
AGAAAGTAGCCCCCTGTCACCTGTTCAAAAATATTATTTTCCTATCGTGAATTGAAAATCATTGCTGGTGATTTCCAACTCATAAATAAATAATATTTGTATACAGCACCCCCCACCCCCTTCCGATGTGATGAATGGAAATACCACCATATACTTGCCAACGTTTGTTAAGGCCTAACTGAGGTTCACCCATGGTGCTCCTGAAAGTCAACGGATAAATTAACCAGTAACCAGGTGGCTCTATGTAATCGTACATCGTGTCTGAAATATTCACTTGTTTTGCTTTTATGAAATTATATTGTACTTTTATGGAAATATTGTTATTGTTGATTACACCGATGCAAATAATTGAAAGAATAAAAAAAATATTTTAAGCTGTGTCCTGTTTTCTTTGTCATTGTGTTGCTTTCACACAGAGACCCAAATGATTTATTAGATTTGCCATGAATGGCGAAACATATCTGTCTAAAATTACTGAAAGGTTCAAGACATAAAGGTGTTATTAACACCTTTTTGTATTGAACCGATAAGTAATTTGCGACAGACACATTGATTTCCCGGGTTAACCCACACACACTACCGGTACTACGTGAATGCATTCTGTTTACCCAAACATTGAACTTATGGAAAAGGGCCGAGTTGTCCTGCCCGTTTTGTACAAAGCCCCATCGATAAGTAATTTGCGACAGACATATTGATTTCCTGGCTTAACCCACACATACTACTACATGAAATCATTCGGTTTACCCAAACATTGAACTTACGGCAAAGGGCCGAGTTGTCCTGCCCGTTTTGTACAAAGTCCAATCTTTTCGTGCAGATATTCACATTCTCAGTAGTTCTCGCTGCATTTTCTAAACTGCGAGAGAGGAGGAACCGAAATCTAGCTACCGGTAACTTGACCTACTTGATTTGATTCGCACGTGCAGTTTGCTTGAATGACAAGGAAATAAAGCCCTTTTCTTTTCTGGATTTACAAGGATTTACCATTCGAATTCAGCTTACCTCGATCTTACCTTGAACACATGCTTTGGATCTTTCTTTCTTTTACCGGCGTGAGTAATAAAAAAAACATCTGACACATCTAAAATATCAACAAAGTACATACATGAACCTACCTGGCGATTATTAAAAACAAACACGGTTGACATATATATTTTAATAAATCTGGTACATCGAAAGTATCAACAAAGTACAACTGTGCTCAAAACGAAATCTGCAAACAAATGTTCAGCCTGTATCAATACTTAAGATAAATTCGGAAAAATAATTTTTACACTGTCTCAACTATTTGAGTAATTTTAAAAATTATTTTTCTTAAAAATTCAGGTGTATCAATACAAAGAGTGTTTCAATTCATCGAGTAAATACGGTACAATTAATACAGAGATCATGAGAATCAGAGGAAGATTTCCTCATATTACAATTTGAACAATAATCATTCATTGTAAAAAAAAAAAAAAAGTAAACAATCATAGTACTCGCACTAATACTTGAAAATAAAGATACATAATAAAACAATCCATTATAATCATTACGAAATAATGAATTTTTGAAAAAAAATTTTCAGAAGAGCCCAAGTTCCCAATGGGAACCCTGAGCCCAATGGATCCCAAAAAAAACCTAAGTGTGGACAAAAATTTAAATTCATTTTGAAAAATTAATGTAACACTTACGGACAATATTAATGTATCTTGCTATAAAATAAGTGATGCAGAAGACAAGTAATCACTATCAGCAGTAACTGTTGTCAATCTAAGCAAAAGTGTCAACAAACCGGAAACATGACTCCAGGCACTGAAAAAACCTGCCCCGAAATCAGTTACCAATTTAAAACACTATCCGATGCAAAACAGAGGCTTCCAGAGAAGAAACTGTAGAACATCAGATGGTAGATGCAGACCAAAACGCCTAAACACCCTAGGGTGAGGACATAAACATGGGGAAAAAACAGAAAAACTTCTGTTACCAAGCCGAAACTCCCAAGAAATTTTAGTAATAAACATTACAAAATATAAGCCAAAACATGGGAGAATAGCTAGGGGGAATAAGGAAGGTAGAGAGGAAACACTGTTCAAACAAGAGGCCCCACGTGGCCTTAATCGCTCACCTGACAAAGTGACTCTAAGAAGTATTTTAGGTCACCTTCACCATGTCATGCTTCATCAACATTAACTGGTTGAGTGATAGATTTTGTTTGAAGTTCAACATTTGTTACCTAAAATTAGTTTTATTTAAAATCATTGGTGTGTGGACACTCTCCAATGATTTTTAATAAAGCAAATTTATCTCTGCAGACAAACTGGTTTAGCATGAAGCACAAACAAGGAATGTGAAGAGATAGCCTTGGACATCTCTCCCCAACTGTGGATATCTTCCATGTGCTACATGTATATATTTGCATGCAAGAAAACAAAAATTTTCACAAATTTTCCAAAATATTAGTTTTTTTTATCATCATTGGAACTAGCTCAAATAGCTTATTTCAATAGGGGTATGGGAAGATCAGGTATATTTTTGAGACAAAAATGTGAACATATAAATAATGGTGTTTTTTTGTGAATGATGCTGGAGAATTTTGCGTAAAGATATGGTAAATGGTTTGTTCTAGATACAGAATGATGCAAAAGTATTTAAATTTGATTAGGCAAGTTGTTCCTATAATGCATTTAAAAATTGAAGTAACTGTTTTTTTGCTGACGAACTTTTAGATGTGTGTGTCTGTGTTTGTGTGTGTGTGTGTGTGTGTGTTTGTGTGTGTGTGTGTGTGTGTGTGGGGGGGGGGGGGGGTAAGAGTGTTCTTGCAAACAAAATTCCTGAATAAATGGAAAATTTTATTTTTTGTGTGAAAGACATAGTGCGTGAATGTTGATTGGAACAAGCTTAGAGAGCTCATTTTAATGTGAAGTCATAAAGCTGTGTTTTACGTACGAAATTCTGGAATAACTAAAAAAAATTGCTTTTTTGACTCAAAAAGCATGGTGTGCGACCTCTCATTGGAATGAGCTCAAAAAGCTCATTCCAATGGGGTATTTACAAGCGATAAGTACATGTATGTTTAAGAGACAAAAATTAAAATTTGAATAGCGATTTTTGCGAAGAATGCTGACAAGTTTTGGCAGTTATGCTGGTAAAAAGGTAAGATATGCAAAGTGGTTGTTTTTTAGAGGCGACATTTAATTAAGGGGAATTAACCCTTGATTACTGAGGTAACTTCTAAAAGTACTGAAATTTCATGAAGCAGTGTGAATAACAGACAACAGTTGCCTAAAAATTTCATGAATAACTAAAATTTTTATTCTTTTGTCTCGAAAACATGGCATATGACCTTTGTTGGAATGAGCTGAATGCGTGTGTTCCAATGAGGGGCCATAAAATTTGAACGGAGATTTGTGTGAATAATGCATTAGTACTGCTAGATTTGGGTAAACGGTTCACCCTGGATACCACCCCTTCTATAGTAGATCTTTTCTGCAAATTTTGTCTAAGATTCTATCAACTTTACAAATAAATACGTTCATGAATCACAATCAGATCCACCCCACAATGTTGCATACCAAATATCAAAAGATTCTGCCTGCTGGATCTGGAGAAGAAGATATTTTAAGAAATATGCCTTAAATGCACTAAGTTAAAATTTGGGCTCCTATACGGAGCCCAAATATAAACCAAGGGGGACGATTTGAACAAACTTGAATCAGATCCACCCCACAATGTTGCTTACCAAATATGAAAAGATTCTGAAGCTGGATCTGGAGAAGAAGATTTTTTAAGAAATTTGCCTGATATGCACTAAGTTCGAATTCGAGCTTCTATACTGAGCCCAAATATGAAACTAGGAAGCCGATTTGAACAAACTTGAATCAGATCCACCCCACAATGTTGCATACCAAATATCAAAAGATTCTGCCTGCTGGATCTGGAGAAGAAGATTTTTTAATAAATTTGCCCGAAATGCACTAAGTGCGAATTCGAGCTTCTATATTAAGCCCAAATATGAATCCAGGGGGCCGATTTGAACAAACTTGAATCAGATCCACCCCGCAATGTTGCATACCAAATATCAAAAGATTCTGCCTGCTGGATCTGGAGAAGATTTTTGAAGAAATTTGCCCGAAATGCACTAAGTTTGAATTCGAGCTTCTATAGTGAGCCCAAATATGAATCCAGGGGGCCGATTTGAACAAACTTGAATCAGATCCACCCCGCAATGTTGCATACCAAATATCAAAAGATTCTGCCTGCTGGATCTGGAGAAGATGATTTTTTAAGAAATTTGCCTGCAATGCACTAAGTTCGAATTCGAGCTTCTATAGTGAGCCCAAATATGAATCTAGGAAGCCGATTTGAACAAACTTGAATCAGATCCACCCCACAATGTTGCATACCAAATATCAAAAGATTCTGCCTGCTGGATCTGGAGAAAAAGATTTTTTAATAAATTTGCCCGAAATGCACTAAGCCCGAACTCGGGCTTCTATATTAAGCCCAAATATGAATCCAGGGGGCCGATTTGAACAAACTTGAATCAGATCCACCCCGCAATGTTGCATACCAAATATCAAAAGATTCTGCCTACTGGATCTGGAGAAGAAGATTTTTGAAGAAATTTGCCCGAAATGCACTAAGTTTGAATTCGAGCTTCTATAGTGAGCCCAAATATGAATCCAGGGGGCCGATTTGAACAAACTTGAATCAGATCCACCCCGCAATGTTGCATACCAAATATCAAAAGATTCTGCCTGCTGGATCTGGAGAAGATGATTTTTTAAGAAATTTGCCTGAAATGCACTAAGTTCGAATTCGACCTTCTATAGTAAGCCCAAATATGAATCTAGGGAGCCGATTTAAACAAATTTGCATCAGATCCATCCCACAATGTTGCATACTAAATATCAAAAGATTCTGCCTGCTGGATCTGGAGAAGAAAATTTTTTAAGAAATTTGCCTGAAATGCACTAAGTTCGAATTCGAGCTTCTATAGTGAGCCCAAATATGAATCTAGGGAGCCAATTTGAACAAACTTGAAACAGATCCACCCCACAATGTTGCATACCAAATATCAAAAGATTCTGCCTGCTGGATCTGGAGAAGAAGATTTTTTAATAAATTTGCTTGAAATGCACTAAGTTCAAGTTTGGGCTCCTATACTGAGCCCAAATATAAACCCAGGGGGCCGATTTGAACAAACTTGAATCAGATCGACCCCACAATGTTGCTTACCAAATATGAAAAGATTCTGCCTGCTGGATCTGGAGAAGAAGATTTTTTAAGAAATTTGCCTGAAATGCACTAAGTTCAAATTCGAGCTTCTATAGTGAGCCCAAATATGAATCTAGGAAGCCGATTTTAACAAACTTGAATCAGATCCACCCCACAATGTTGCATACCAAATATCAAAAGATTCTGCCTTCTGGATCTGGAGAAGAAGATTTTTTAAGAAATTTGCCTAAATGCACTAAGTTCGAAATCGGGCTCCTATACTGAGCCCAAATATGAACCCAGGGGGCTGATTTGAAAAAACTTGAATCAGATCCACCCTACAATGTTGCATACCAAATATCAAAAGATTCTGCCTGCTGGATCTGGAGAAGAAGATTTTTTAAGAAATTTGCCTGAAATGCACTAAGTTCGAAATCGGGCTCCTATACTGAGCCCAAATATTAACCCAGGGGGCCGATTTGAACAATCTTGAATCAGATCCACCCCACAATGTTGCTTACCAAATATGAAAAGATTCTGCCTGCTGGATCTGGAGAAGAAGATTTTTTAAGAAATTTGCCTGAAATGCACTAAGTTCGAATTCGGGCTTCTATAGTAAGCCCAAATATGAATCCAGGGGGCCGATTTGAACAAACTTGAATCAGATCTACCCCGCAACGTTGCATACCAAATATCAAAAGATTCTGCCTGCTGGATCTGGAGAAGAAGATTTTTTAAGAAATTTGCCCGAAATGCACTAAATTCGAATTCGAGCTCCTATAGTGAGCCCAAATATGAATCTAGGGAGCCGATTTGAACAAACTTGAATCAGATCCACCCTACAATGTTGCATACCAAATATCAAAAGATTCTGCCTGCTGAATCTGGAGAAGAAGATTTTCAAAGAAATTTGCCTGAAATGCAGTAAGTTCAAATTTGGGCTCCTATACTGAGCCCAAATATAAACCCAGGGGGCCGATTTGAACAAACTTGAATCAGATCAACCCCACAATGTTGCATACAAAATATCAAAAGGTTCTGCCTGCTGGATCTGGAGAAGAAGATTTTTTAAGAAATTTGCCTGAAATGCACTAAGTTCGAAATCGGGCTCCTATACTGAGCCCAAATATGAACCCAGGGGGCCGATTTGAACAAACTTGAATCAGATCCACCCTACAATGTTGCATACCAAATATCAAAAGATTCTGCCTGCTGGATCTGGAGAAGAAGATTTTTTAATGTTTTTCCCATTGCCTACAGTGTTAAAAAGTGTTGACTCAGCACTTTTTCAAAGTCCCGAAACTGTACCCTATGATAAAACCGATGGCAATTTTTTTTTACCAATCCTTTCTGTTGGTCCTAAGAAAGCTGCACACCAAATAAAAATTCTCAGTGCCGTGCAGTTTTGGAGATATGGGCGTTTTAATTTTTTTCTATTTTTAGCTCCTGCGGTTCCCACGGGGCTGCGGGAAAATTTTTTTTTGCATAAATCAAGTACTCATGACCCAATAAGCCCTCACATAAAATTTGGTTCAAATCAGCCTCTCGGTTTGGAAAATTGAAATTTTGGGCGGGGCAAAAAATTTTGCCCCTCCCATATCGACGCCAAGTATAGCCCCACAAACTTCTCTTGAACAAATCTGAGTCTACACCTCAAAAGGAAGCTGCACACCAAATATCAAGTCTCTGCTACTGCTGGTTCATGAGAAGAAGATTTACAAAGATTTTGGTGCCCCTTGGGGGCGTGGCACCACCCAGGAGGAGGGGCAACTTCATTTGAACAAATCTGAATTGGCATTAGGTAATAAACATTTAGCCAACATTTGAATAAAATTGGGCTAGTGGTTTAGGAGGAGAAGTCGATAATGTAAAGTTAACGCCGGACGACGACGGACGACGACGGACGACGGACGGAAAGTGATTAGTAAAGCTCCCCTTGAGCTTCGCTCAGGTGAGCTAAAAATGGTACATTCATAGCAAGAATGACAACAACAGGGCCATGCCTCAAGAATAGGCAACATGAAATAATTTCGTAAAATAATTATAAGTTACAGCCCTGAACATTTTCTTGCACTATTTTTCCTCTCCTCATATTTCCTCTTTATTTCCACCATTTCTCTCATCAAAATGTGTCTGGCATCATGAAAACTGAGATTTGGAAGCACAAATAACAGTGAAGTATAACTGTTTTGAGGGCCAAACAAAGAATGATAATTGGTGCCAATTTCGGGACCTCCTTGACACTGAGCATGCGCAGAGGAGTAAATGTATGGAGGACCATATAGGACATGTAATTTTCGGTTTTTGATGCAAATTTTGGGGATTGGGGGGACAAAATTTGTGTTTGGCCCTGAATTAAAGAGTTTAGCACCAGCTAAGTGTGGGTCATTGGTAAAGTATAAAAATTTTCCCCTCTACTTGTAACAGTCCCTGTCTAACAGGATATAATGGATTGAATACTAAATTGTCACCAGTGTACAGGAAATTATCCAATCTCAGGTTAGGGTAATTAAATATTCCAAGCAATTTTCATTGGAAAAATTGGTATTCAATAAACTGAGTCAAACTGAGTCAAACTACCATATTTGCTTGCAATGGGAGAAAAAAAAGAAACTCTTCCTGTCCTCTGGAGAAATTGTATTCTGAATGCTCAGTTGAGATAAACCTAAACAATAGGTACCAAACAAAGAAGTGGACTTCTCCCATCTGATGCAGATGGAAGGAGGAATAGTTCCTATTATTTTATACTGAGCCAGAAATGGGCAATCAGTAATAAAAGTAACATGGTTAGCTGAATTCCTGAAAAAAACACAGGCTCAATGGAGGGAGCATGTAGCCCAATAATCCTTCTGGCAGAGGTAAATTCCAGCAGAAAGGTCATTGTACATGTGAAAGTACATTTCAATCTCCGATGTAGGTTGGAACACTGACGGCCACCAAGCAATGTAACCCCCAAATGATATTTCATTTGAATGTAAAGTGCATCACTTGAGGCTTTTTCAACGAAAGGTGCTGAATGAGCTTGGAGAGAAATCAGTTAATACCATGGATCTCGAAAACCTTGACATTGATAAGTTGAAGCCCTTTTAAATCAAACAGAAAGACCAGGAACTCCCCAATGTATATGATCGATGGCTTGCTTTGGTCAGCTGCATGATCAGCATACAGTACTGCTGTCATGGACTAGTCACTTTCAAAGGAATAATCATCAAATATTTAATTAGTGAAGCACCGCATGCAACCTGGTGCTTCATTGATTAAAATTTTGCTGCTGATGATTTTTATTATCTGATGAATGCATGTGTGGACATCACTGCCCACACATGGATTATGACCAATCCACGGGGACTGTACTGTTCCAGCTGCAAACTCAAGACAAAAGCAATTAAGTGCCTCTATGAAGAAAAAATGCAGTTTACTGCTGATCTAGAAAATTCTCTACATATGAAGCTGGCCCTGGTAAAAGATTAGCGTGAATGCACAGTGATGGCTGATTGATGTGATATTTCCTTGAATGACCCAGACACAGAAAAGTCATGAGGTAGGGGGAGATGAACTGGCAAATCCAGAGGAAAGGCATAGCTAAGAAGCCAATTCCAGTAGAAGTAGAAACCAACTACCATACAGGCAAAAGGGTATGGTTAGACAGAAACAAACATCTTAATCTACTAGTTCCAAGGAGTTCTAAAGAGATTGATCTGTGGATGGTCTCAATGATTGCATAGCAGCTGGAATGCCACTCTGTGAAGCATCCACTTGTGAGAAATGATGTTGTCCCATTGGGACAGGAAGTGGGCAGGGCATGTTAATGACTTGGGATATCATGAATCGGATATCGGATGATTCAGACCTTGGACAATTCGGACCTTGGATGATCAGGACCCTATTCTTGGATGATTCAGACCTTGGATGATTCAGATTCTGGATTATTCAGACCTTGGACATTTGACAATTTGGATCTCAAGTATGGACAATTTGGACCTCAAGAGTGGATGATTTGGACCTCACATGTAGATGATTTGGACCTCACGTGTGGACAATTCAGACCTCGAGACTTTAGAACATTGTTGCGTTTATTTTATCAATAAATTCTAATAAATCCATTTTATAGAATTTTCATGTAAAATACAAGGAAACAGTTTAAAAATCCCAGTGGATCTTGGAACTAAAGGTGAAGATGGCGATTGTGTAAAATACAAATAACAACTGACACTAAAAATCCATTAATTTATTTTCAATTAATCCAACCCAATCTTCATCCATGTTTTTGAACATAATAATAATTGAAACATAAAATATAAATAAATAAATAACAGAGATGTATAACATATAAAACTAACAAGGAGCATACAGTTGTGCACAACCTTTTAAAAGTTTGTTTGTTGAGATAACCTGATTGTTATATCCTTCCCACAGCTGCATCAGCTTTCCCTCGGTTTTGTCTTGCTTTCTTTCTTTAATTTCTTCTCAACTTTCCTTCACTAACCATCTTTACTCTGGTTGGAATATTGCTGCTCTCTGAGTAAAGAAGATTTATGAGAAGATAAAATGGCAATTTAGCTTTTTTTGGCTCTCCTGTTAAGGTGGCTGTGCCATCCCTCCATGTTGTTATTCGTTCTAATGCTTCTGCCAAATACTGACCATGAAGGGATGTCCCATGCTGGATTCTGAACCATGTTTTTTCCACATATGTCATGAATTGGTCCAGTGCTATTGCATCCTGGTGGACTTTTTCTTTCAGACGGTTAAAAACTTCAGGAATATCATCAGCAGGAAGAAACTTGTGGGTGTCATCTTTGCTACTATAAGCTGTTTGCAGACCCGATTGTTGGACTTTGCACCATAATGCCTGCCCAAAGTGGAAAGCATACCCATGGATTTCTGGCTCTTGGAAGACTTGTTTTAGTACCTGCCATATACCGCTTTCATAATCTACCACAAAAGACACTACCTCTGTTGATGTTGGCAGCAACTCCAATATTTATACCAATACTTTCTTATAGTTTTTTTTTCTTTTACCAGACATTATGATATAACACAATGGTAGGTATTTCATATCATCTCTAGATTTGATGAATGAGACTTTGCTAAAGGAATCTAGGTCACATGATGGCTCAGCAGTCACGGTTGACCAATCATGACCAAACTAGGAGAGTCTCATCTAGATATCATATAAGTTATCCCACCAAGTTACAATGAAATCCCTTCATAAAAACAATCATAAGCAGTGCTAAAGGAATCTAGGTCACAAGACCAGGCAGAGGTAACGGCTGACCGATCGTGACCATAATAGACAAGTCTCATCTAGACATCACACCGAGTTATCCTTCCAAGTAACAATGATATTGCTTCATAAATATGACTGTGTTAAACAAGTCTAGGTCACATGCCTGTGCATCTGTCACGCTTGACTGATCATTGCCAAAATAGGACATTCTCATCTAGACATTGTACTGAGTCATCCTGCAAATTTGCAATGAAATCCCTTTATAAATGCAAGCTGTAGACTATGGTAAAGGAATCTAGGTAACATGCCTCTGCAGCCATCATGGTTGACTGAACCTGACCAAAAAAGGACGGTCTCATCTAGACATTATACAGAGTTATCCTACCAAGATACAAGGAAATCCTTTCACAAATACTACCTATAGACTGTGCTAAAGGTTTTGGGCTCTCGCAGCCATCACAGTTATTACGACCAAAAAGGGATGTTCTCATCTAAACATTATACAAAGTCATCCTACCAAATTACAATGAAATCCCTTCATAAATACGACCTGTAGACTGTGCTAAAGGATTCCGGGTTTCTAGCTCTAGATGCCATCATAGTTGATTGATTACGACCAAAAGGAGACATTCTCATCTGAACAGACTTACAGACTGACAGACTGGCACACTCAGAGACTCACAGACTTCCAAATGAGTGATGGCAATAGATTATCTTGACTTTGTCAAGTTAAGCTAACAATACTTATGTTGAAAATAACCTTTGAAAAATAATGTAGCACTCTACTAGTTAATTACAGCTTGCTGGAAGAAATTAGTGGCTGGCCATGATTTGGGAGGTTTGTGGGTAATAGTGACAGTGACTCATAGTAGTGGCTTCTAGGTCTAGTGCATTGAAAAAGCATAAAGAATGAAAGGCATGGATCCAAATACAGAGCATTGGCTGACCTGTATTTGAATGTGAGTATAGATGACAATGAGTCATTTATGAAAATACCCTTGGAATGATTTAAGTTTTTGGAAAATCTTTTTGGGGCAAGGGCTAGAGATAATGGCAATTTTTAAGTATATATAAATAATGTTTACAGAATTTAGGTAATTGTTTTGCCTTTTCAGAACTTGGTGGTGCACAGCATGCCAATCATTCAGTCACAACGTGGACTGCTTGGTGTGTCATGTGCCAATAAAACGTAACATCTTCTTTACACTCTCAGTCTGCCATGTGTAATTTTAATGTATATATGGAAGATATGGAGTTTGATACATCTTTTTTTTAGGGGGGATGGTGGTAGTTTGAGGGGTAAGGTTGGGGTTGACATGAGAGGGTTAACAAAAAAAAGATTGACAAATGGAGCAATCCACCCAGCAACTGCATGAAGGTCACCATTTAAACTGTGTTTTTATTCTTTTTCATTTTTTCCAAATTATAAATAATAAATCACCAGTGGAATGAGTCCAACATGCTCATTGCAATAAGAGAACATGATTTTGAAGGAAGATCTTTTATATATTCTGCAAAAATGATCTCATTTCTGCATGCTTTTTTTGCAAGGTGAATAAAAGGTTAATTTTTGGACATTGCTAAAGATTTTTGCTAGAAGAAATGTCATCAATACTCCAGCTTCCTCCACCCATAAAACTGCCAACACATGATGTGATCCTGCCTGTTAGAAGTATTGTTAAAGCCCAATAAACAAACAACCAATATTCAAGATGGGAATAAAATGGCCTTGATGTTTTACACTTTAATGGGTCAAAAAGGTTTTAGTTTTTTTAGTTGAAAAATGATAGTACAAACCTCCACAAAATGAATAGAAGCTATTACATGACTTTCTACAGTTCTCTCTTGCCCACTCTCTGTAACGTGGGTCCGCACAAGTTCTGTTAAGGTCATAAACATCACAGTTAGACAGTTTATCTTCACATGGAGGTTCTTCACCTGTGAACAGAATAGTATAATCTTCTTTTAAAAAAATCAATCAAAACAGGGTTCCTGCGGGCAGGGACTGATGAAATTCAAGGCTATTCAAGGTTGTTTCACAATATATTTCAGCATTTTCAAGGCCCTACAATAGCCAAATTCAATGATTTCCAAGGACCATTCCTTCACTTGTCCTAACTAGGACCTCCAGTTATTACGCAAACCCCACACTTCCCTACAAGGGAAGTGGGATCATGGGGTAATGACCGGAGGTCCCAGTTAGTACTATGCCTTCACAAATTCTGGCCTATAAAACTATATAATTATGATTAAAAGTTTTGTCAGCATTTTTATTTCATGAATATTCAAGGCTTTTCATGGCCACCCAACCCAATTTCCAGAGTTTCATAGCCTTGAATGACCCTTAGTCAAATTCAAGGCACCACGAGAACCCTGCAAAGAATAGACCAAGATCTGAACCCCAGTTGTGGAATTTTTTGTTAGCAAAATGTTACATTTTTGATGTTGTTAAATCTCTTCTGTTGTTTTTAATCTGCTTGCATTACATTTACTGTAATATCCTTTCTTTATATCATTGACCATAATATTATTCCACTACATCAGAATGTAACTAGAGATGGTCTGTCACCCGGAATACTGCCACCGTGGCATACCGCTTAGTGTGGGTGACTGAAAAGGGGAATTCAATTATTCTAAGTAAAAAAATATCCAATATGGCCACCAGTCAGCCATCTTGAATCTGATTGGGAAAAAGATTATGTCACCCACTGCTCCTCATCATGTTGATCATTTTGGTGAAGTTTCATGAAAAAGCGACTGAAACTGTGGAAGTAGTTTGATGCACAAGTATTTTGCAAAATCCAATATGGCCTCCAGACGGCCATCTTGAATCCAATCTGGAGAAAATTTATGTCACGCACTGCTCCTCATCATGTCAATCAATTTATATTGAGTTTCATGAAAATACAGCAAAAACTGTAGAAGTAGATTGCTCCACAAGTATTTTGCAAAATCCAATATGTCCACCAGACAGCCATCTTGAATTTGATCTGGAAAAAAATTATGTCATGAACTTCCCCGCATCATGTTGATCATTTTTGTGAAGTTTCATGAAAATGTGACTAAAACTGTGGAAGTAGTTCATTCCACAAGTTTACATGTGTAACAGACTTACAATGACGACAGACCAACCGACGGACAATACCCCCCCCCCCCCCCCCCCCCCCCCCCCCCCCTAAACTTTGTTTTGTGGGGTATAACAAAAAAAACAAGATTCAATGCAGAAACCTTGTGTTTTTTTCATGGTGGACTACAATTTTAACTTAGTGGAGCCACTGAAAATGTGGCACATTTTTATAAAAGATCTCACCTCACAAGAAATAAAAATTTTCTGGTACAATGTCTTCAATTTATACCTACCATACTGATATATGTGCTTTATTAAATATCTAAAATGATTGATGGAATAATATACCCCTAAACATTTCCGATGGAAAGAGTCTTTGGAGAGATGAAAACAGTCAAAGACAGGAAGTTATGAAAGAAGCGAACTGGTAGGTTACCGACAAAGCAGGGTAAGGAAACCCAGAACTATGTAGTGTTCATTATAATCTCTCTCCCCATCCTATTTATTTATTGCTGTTAAAGGTCAGTTTCAGCATATATGGCTATATCATGACTGCAACATAGGTATGAAGTCAAGATTAGTCAATTGCTTATGCTTATGCTGCCCACATCAGATAACTTCACCCCAGGCATTGATTACAAAGTCCTATTTTATCAATAACACACAACTTGTTTACCACAGCAAACAAGCATTGCTCCACCTCACAGGTTCACATGGGGTCCCTCATCATCAACATCTGCCGCTTTGCAAGATATGTATGAAGAAGGGAGGCATGATCAATGTAAATATCATTGATTGTGAGGGACATCTGGTGTATTACTATGGTAGGTATAAGAAGAAAGAAACTTTGCTGTGAAATTTTATTTCCGTACTATCATACGAATACATGCACTGATTAAATATGTGGAGGACTGGGGATGCAGACATATCTATGACATAGCAAACTTATAGAGTTTACTTTTTACCGTCTGGTTTGCTAATGCTGTTCGCTAAGTTGTAAATAACACTTAACTGACAAATAAAGAGTATTTCACATGTAAAGTAGATAGCAAATGAAATAATTAAGGAACCAGCTGTACATTAACATACATATATGCACTTGCATATATGTGATTCTATTAAAATTACCATCAACTGGTAGTGTTAAAAAATTATTTTTCAAAGGTCATTTGAAACATTAATGTTTTTTTCAAAGATACCATGCTACCAGCAAATGGAACCTTAATAATAGTCCTAAAAATGATTTTGTTACAATTTACTGGAGAGAGCCTGCTGGCACTCTCCAATAAATTGTAACAAAACAAATTTATTCATATTTTTTCTTCTGCTGAGCAAACAATCTAATGCATAGAGTGTAAAGCCACTAAAGTGACTTTTAACAAATTTTTTAAAAGAGGCTGATAGTGGCTTCTAAAACACATCTATTTTATTAGTGTGCTTTCATAATCAGCCATGTTAAGTCTCACTATATTAGAGGGAGACTCCCTATTTTCAAAAATAATTTTTTTGTCAAATGAGCTTAAAATTGAGATTTTTAACAGAATCTCACCATTAATCCTTGAAGGCACATTTTAGACTTTATGCTCAAAACAGGTACCCTTAACATGCAGTCATGAGGACATCCTGCTGAAGATAGACATATTACTTTGGCAGTGGTTTCTAGTCAATCAAGTCTTGGCTGTCTAAATGGGCAATCAAGCCTTGACTAGAAATCACTGCTTATCTACTGGCAATGTGCAGGTGGTGGTCTAACGGGTATTTAAGAAATTTGTTCAGGCTTAAAGACAATAAATTTTCCTCTTTTGAGTCATATCAAAATTAAAATCTCACTATTTTTGCTTAGGAATCTCACTATTCTACAGTTCATGAGCTTGACATGTCTGTTTAACCCTTTACCCAACGCAGACGATATCAAAATTTATTATTTTAAATATCGTTTTTTTTAATTTTTCAAAAAATTTTGACAAAACCATATCATGTGACCCCTCGTTGGAACGAGCTCATCGAGCTTGTTCCAACAAGGGGTCACATGATATGGTTTTGTTGAAATTTTTTGAAGAATCATATTTTTTCAACTGCAGAATTTGCATATTACGT
Source organism: Pictodentalium vernedei (assembly GCA_031216915.1). Classification (NCBI taxonomy): domain Eukaryota; kingdom Metazoa; phylum Mollusca; class Scaphopoda; order Dentaliida; family Dentaliidae; genus Pictodentalium; species Pictodentalium vernedei. The sequence goes on along the minus strand of CM062295.1, from coordinate 306,306,029 downwards.
GGGCGGATGTGGCCGATTCGTTGGGTAAAGGGTTAACATATTCAACTTTTCTTCAATAACATTTTCAACTTTTTTTTAATAATCAGGGAAAAGTTAGTATGGTCTCTGTACCCATCATTGAGGCTATTTATCTGCCAGGAGTCATGATGTCAGTGTTTAGACTAGTCAAATAAAAGAAAGATCAGTAAAAGTGTGAAGAACAACAACTTTATATACCTGGACAATATCCACATCTAATGGGGCAATATACTCTTGCATAATCCTCATAGATTCCAAAGCAAAATTTATCATCCATCCTCATGCAGTTTTCTGCCTGTTCATCTTTACTACATCTTTCATTCTTCTGTGTCGTTATGACTGGTGCAACAGTTGATACAGTAGTCTGGCTTACGGTTGATTTTACTGTGGTAGACTGAACAGCTAAAGTTGATGGGAAGACAATTGAAAATATAAGAATTGTTAACACTTTAACTAACAGGTATAGTGGGCAATTGTACAAGTAATTCTAATAGACTGAACTGCTATAGTTGATGGGAAGGCAATTGAAAATATAAGAATTAAAACTGTTGTTAATACTTTAACTAACAGGTATAGAGGACAATTGTAGAAGTAATTCTAATACTCAGTCCTAAATAACAATATTTGCTTTTAAGACATAGTTTTCAACCCCTCATTGGAATTGGTACATCATGCATTTTTCAAATGAGGGATGAAAGGTGAGATTTAAAAGCATAAATTGAAAAATATGAAAATTTAAAGGGTGATTTTTGAGGATAAGACTGAAAATTTGGCAGTTTTGCGATGTAATAGGTTTAGAAACTATAGTGCTGGAACTCCAATTGACAAAATATTTTGACCTATGTTAAAGTATTCATTTTTGAATGCTGGCTGTAAAGTAGTGCATATTGAGTCATGATCATGTGTTCCTTGGTTTTGTCACTAAATGGTACCAGTAACTGAAAAGAGTTTTTTTCAACCAAAGTAAAGTATGGTAACTCATTTTCATGACGGACAAAGAACTTTTTCTAAAATCGAAGACACGGCATATTACTTCAGTTCTCTAATTCAAGCTGCAATGATTTTACCAAGATGCACAAAATGATGAAAGGCATTCAACTGATTATCAAAATGGGCCACAATTTAAAACATCATATTCTTGATACAGCCAAGCTTGATATGAATGGGCCAAAATGTGTTTAGACAGCTTCCAAAAAATTTAATCAACTGAATCGTTCAAAAAGTATGCTGCAGCACTGCAAGCATGCACCAATGCCAAAGATTAATGCAAGTGTTGTGGTTTGAACAAAATTGCATAATTTATGATGCCAAATATGATTGTTAATAACTGTGGAAGTTTTTGAAATAGAAGGCCATAAAGAAGATTATTTCATGTTTTACACAATCATTGTCACATGATATCTAACACATTAGTTACTTAAATACTAAAAATAGAACATGACCTTCCTTTTGCAATAATAAAGAAAATCTTAGGCCATATACTACATTATTCCCATAAAAAGCTGAATAGAGAATGTGACCTTCCTTTAGAAATGACAAGTGAAAGTATAAAATTTCAGGCATTGTGTCAAAAATCCCTAATAACAAAAGTTTTGCACAAATAAAAGCCATAATCATCACATGAAAAGCCTGAAATAAGGAAGTTTTTGCACAATTAAGGGCCATAATTACCATTTTTCCAGAAAGAATAGGCTGGAAATCAAACCTGGTAATCATAAAAAAAACTTTGTGATTTTAAATCATTATACCAAGAGACCCAAAAGTTACCTAGCAGAAAACAAAAAATAATGTTCTTGCAAAATCAAGTAAGATAACTCTGAAATTATTTGTACTCAGAATGTGAAAATTCAAGTCTGCATTCGATTTGTGATCATAAGAAAAATTGCCATATTTTGATTCATTCTGTCAGAGGAAAGGAAAATTAGTGTTCAGAAATTCCCCAAATATCAAAGTTTTTTGCACACTCAGACAATCAAGGCCATAACCACAGAATTTTTTGTTTGTTTATTGGGGATTAAGAATACTTACAACAGCCAGGGTCACATCATGTCAGGCAGTTTTACATGTATTAGAAGCCAGAGTTCCTGGAAAGAACCACCGGACAACAGAGAGCAACTACCAACTCTCTGCTGCACATGCAGCTAGTTAGCAGCAGTTGAAGTAAAGTGCACCATGTGCAGTATGCCTTAATACACACTGCCACCATGCCCCCATGGGCAATTGGGATTAAGTATCTCGCCATGGGACACAACACCACACTTACTGCTGGTCAGGAGTGAACTGTTAACATCATTTATCCCATAAATAGCCATTTATTCGAACAATAAAAGCCTTGGATAAATTTTTGCTTTATTCTCCTAGTAGGGTGATAAATTATCCCTGTAGGTGAAAGAATTTATTTCTATAGTAGAGACAGACTTGTTGACCTCTACCGCATTTGAGTAGCATAATTAACAGTTCAATTGTTATTTTCCTTAAACCTTTTTGAAAGTATCACACAATACCAGTAGAAAACACAACACATTGTTCATTTAATAAAGTAAGTTTAGCTCAAGTTTGTAGGGGGATTATTTTTAGTCAGAAATGTATCGCTGTGCCTTTTTTTATTTTGGATATAATGCTTGTCATCGAATTGGAACTATGTGCTCCTCACTTTTCGATGTGTTTTATAGGGAGTAACAGCACGATTTTGCCATGACTGACCTGTAAAGGATTTATGGCATAAACAAAATAAATGCGTAGTGTTTTCAAGTAAAAAATGTATTCTATTCGTAGAATTAAGAATGAAACCAACTCACCAGAGGCTCGTCGGTTTCATTCTTAATTCTACTCAGAGAATAAATTTTTTATTTGAAAACACTATACATTTATTCTATATATACCACTATATAACCACTGAGTTACTGCATTCCCCTAACTATGGAATTGTGTCCACTAGAAATTGAAAATGAAACATAGCTTCTACTTTGTGATTATAAGAAAAAATGTAAAATTTCAAATCAGTTTGACAAAGGTAGTAATGTTATGATGTGTAAACACATAACATCAAATAATAGTCTGCATAATCAAGGGCCTTAATTTTGGAATTATGTGACTTGAAATCTGAAAATCTAAACTGACCTTTTTATGATCAGAAAAAATACTTCATTTCAAATCACTCACCAGAGAAAGTAAAGTTACCACATGAACAAGAGAGTCTAACGACGTCCATATCCCCCGCCAACTTTTATGATATGATAGGAATAAGCATATGAGGTGATCAAGACAGATAATAATTCTGGTAAAAAAATGCAGACTAATCTCATTATCAACCTGGACATTTCTTCATACCCAATAATGTCACTCAATAAATATCATTTATTTCTTTTATCGCAACTAAAGATATCCTCCAAAAACCTGAAATTTTACAGAAATTCAGAAGAATTCTAAGTACAGAAAGAGCCATAAATCTGGTAAAAAGATGCGGACCAATCTCATTATCGAACTGGACATGTATTTATACCCAATAATGTAACTTACCAAATATCATTTAATTTCTTTAACCCTTTACCCAACGCAAACAATATCAAAATTTATTATTTTAAATATCTTTTTTTAAATTTTTTCAAAAAATTTCAACAAAACCATATCATGTGACCCCTCTTCGGAACGAGCTTGATGAGCTCGTTCCAAAAAGGGGTCACATGATATGGTTTTGTTGAAGTTTTTCGAAAAATAATATTTTTTCAGCTGCTGAATTTGCATATTATGTGGGCGGATGCGGGCAATTCGTTGGGTGAAGGGTTAATCACAACCTGAATATATCTTCCAAAAACCTGCAATTTTAGTACTGCAGACCAAGTTTCGTAAAAATCTAGTAAAGAATGCAGGAGTTAAGAAGGACAAGCCTTTGAGTTGGAATTTTTGCTATTACCAAGGGCTGTAACCACACAAAATTTGTTGCATTAAAAATTCCTGACCACATGCACATCTACAATTGATACTGATACTTCAGTAAAAATCCAATAAAAAATGTTGGAAGAGTTAAGTGGACAAGCCTTTGTGATGAAATTTTGCTATTTCCAAGGGCTGTAATCACACAAAATTTGCCTCATTGAAAATTCCTGACCACATACACATCTACACTTGATACTGATACGTCAGACCAAGTTTTGTAAAAGTCCACTGAAAACTGTTGGAGGAGAGGAGTTAAGCAGACAAAGTTTGTGATGGATGGATGGATGTATGGACAGATGGATTGATGGACATACGGATGGATGGATGGATGGAAAGATGGATGGACAGACACCATTTCAATATCCCCCTCCCTACTTCGTCGACAGGGGATAAAACCCAAAAATAACAGTGTTTTGCATAATCAAGTCCATAACTATGGAGCTTGATCTACATTTATAAATATACGAAAAATTGTCAAGATTTCAAATCATTGTGCTGAAGGGAAGTAATATATCACAGAGAAACTTAAAAATATCAAAGTTTTATACAGTGAAGGACGATAACTCTGAAACTAATTGTGTAAAAATTCAGAAAATCAAACTTGATCTTTGGGATATGGTTATAAGAACAGTTACCAAATGATTAATGCCATTTTGAGTAAGTTAACTGCTTTTATGGAGCTTTACAATAATTGAAGTTAGGCACTTACTTGGAGTCGTGGAGTCTCCTGAGCAAGTTGGAACTGCAAAAAAGATGTAGCGACAATAATTAATAACATTCAGTTTATCCTGAATAAAAAAAAGATTTTAGATTCATTTGTTAACAATTTTACGATTAACAATTTTAGGATTACATGTATAAAACATTTGATGATTTCTTGAATCCCCCCAAAAACCCATAATTTCTATGAAGACCTGTTCTTGAGAGGTACTGGAAATAAGGTACAAATCACTCTGCATCTGCCTGCGTAATTTACAAATTTAACAGTTGAAAAAAACAAAAAAAAACTGATTAACCCTTTACCCAATGTAACAGCCAGTGCTATTCACAAAAATCATCATTCAATTTTCATCATTTTTTGTAAAAAAAAAACACAGCTTATGACCCCCATTGCAATGGGCACATTGAACTCATTCCAATGAGGGTATAACCTATGTTTTTGAATGAAGCAAAAAATAAAAAAAAAAAAAAAAATTATTCAAGAATGTTGTTTGCAAGTGTTGTCTGCTTTTCACATTAGGTAAAGTGTTAGTGCACACTCATGACAGAAATGTGGAAATATTTTATATTGGTGGATTCAGGCAACGGAACCTAGGTATTTTACACAAAAGTTTCAAACGTTACATTTTGAGTTTTTCTCATTATCTGAATCCATTTATAACAAGCTATTAATTGAAAACAGAATATGTTCTGATTTTGGGAATTCACTCTAAAAAAATTTCCACAATCTGGTGTAAGTATTTCTATTAGCTGCTTGAATCCTGCATACTATGTAACATGTAACCAACTAAGTCTATGCATTTTTCAGAGATATTTTTCTACCAGATACGTTGGTTTCGGTACAGTAATCGGTATTCACATCAATGGATTTTTAATAAATCAAAATGTCACACTGGACCCTTTGAAACTTGTTTAATTCGGTATGAGCAATTCCCACTGTGTTCACACGATACTTGACAAGTTTTAAAAGACAAACTGTATCACTGTCGACCTCTTTTGATTCATTTCATTTCAAATCAGTTCACATATGGATGACTGTAGTCTGTATATGTGTGTGTGTGTGGGGGGGGGGGGGGGGGAGGTTGGTGTATGTGACTATGTGTGTGTGCCTTTCAGTTTGTAATATATCACTTACCTTAAATTTGGCTTAAAATATTCCCTTGTGGATTGATAACTTGATACCGCCACCGATTCATGCACCTTTGCTGAATAGTACATTTTGGACATTCTTGGGAGTAGGGATCTCTAAGTTGATTATTAGTTGATGTCACATGACACTTTCGGAAACTGGATCTATAATGCAAATGTCCTGCCCCCCACACCACAAATGGCCATAATAAACTATATATCTCACTCCCACTAGTACTCACCCACCTCTTATAAGCTTCTCCCCATCTGGTGACCAGGTCACCCCAACCACTTGTGAATGTTTGAGTGTATGACTGTCTGTGTGTGTGTAACTGTGTCATTCTGTGTGTCTCTGCGACGTGTGCAATTTGGCAACTAGTTTTGCTGTCCCAACAATGGTCAATGTTATTTGTCTGTGCAATTGTCTATTAACAGCTGTTGGTGAAAGGCGCAATCCACCATTCACAAAAATTGAATGCTTGAAGTCGTATGTGTTTTTCATTTTTTAAATTAACAGTTACATTTTATATTTGTTTTTTATTCATTTATTCCCATTTCATGTAGAGAGTTTGGATTAGAGTCAGATTTTCAACTAAGCAGCCATGTGCTGTGTCACTGTTTACACTGCAACAACTTACCTATTTTCATTTTAGAGCAGCAGTAGCCTATTTTGGATTTCTTGGAAATGGAAGTTTATGGGGGGAGGGGGGGGGGGGGGAGGCCCAGACTAAAGGCATGGAAAATTGTGCCCATTGACTTCTTGCTTCAGACATTTTTTGTCAAGGCAAGCAAAAGCGCAATTGGCACTGTGCATATTTTACGTTTATGAGGGATTTTGCCAGTACCAAATTTTTCGGTAATTTCTTAACCCTTTACCTAACCTGAAAAGCAGACGACACTTGCAAAAATAATTCTTGAATAACTAATTTTTTTCATTTTTTGTCTCAAAAACATAGGTTATGACCCCTCTTTGGAACGAGCTCAACGAGCTCGTTCCAACAAGGGGTCATAACCTATGTTTTTGAGACAAAAAATGAAAAAAATAATGAAAATTAATTGCCGATTTTTGAGAATAGCGATGGCCGGTTTTGGCCGTTACGTTAGGTAAAGGGTTAAACCCTTGGTTCAACATTTTCGTAAGATAGTTCGATATTTTCAGTATACCGCCTATATCTAGCATTTTTACAGCCTTAGTCATTGTATATTTTCATGTAGTGTGTGATATGGCAGCCTGTCAACTAATCCTCTGTAATGCTTATGGTTAGTCAGTGTAGGTTAGCTTATCAACTAACTCTGTGCAAGACACAGGGTTGGTCTTGTCTTTTCTTTCTGGTTATAAATAAGATCATCTCTGCTGTATGATTAACCCTCTACATTGCACAGCCTTAGTGTAAATCTCATCTACAGCAACTCTTTACCCAATGCAATGCCAAACACCAGCTCATAATATTCTCAAAAGGCATTATGAACCCTCATTGGAATAAATTGTAGAAATGATTTTTTTAAATGAATTTCCAAAATAAAAACATATTCTATTTTCAATTAATAGATTGTTTTATACAAAATATTTCCATCTGGATCCTGACTACAATATCTCAGTCTAACACTGCATATTCTCTGCTCCAAAGTAATGGGTGGCTAACACTGTTCTCTATACAACTGGATTTCTGGAATGTTCAATGTTCACATTTAAAAATGTGTTTCATCTGCCACCATAGGGTAGGAGAGGGGCAATTGTTACTATAAAATGTCAGTTCTCAACAACACAATTTTCTCAGAAGTTTTCAATTTTCTAACACCTCGCAATTACCAAACTTTGTTTTAAAGAATATACTTTAACCCTTTATCCAACGTAATGGCCAGCGGTATCCACAAAAATCACTATTTAATTTTAATTATTTTCTCATTTTTTGTCTCAAAAACACAGCTTATGACCCCACATTGGAATGAGCTTATTGAGCAAAAAAAATTAAAAAAATAATTATTCAAGAATTTTATATATATTTTTCCGAAAATCGAATTGACTTCGATACTAGTCGACTAATCGTTTCAACACTACTTTTAATATGCCGCCAAAAAATTGTTTTCATTTACTGAACCCTGATGGGTTTCAAACATGATAAAATATACATAAAATTGATTTACACTAAGTGATGAGCTTAAGAACAGGTTAAACTGACTGACAATAATTGATGTTATTCATTGATGGGCTCTAATTTAGTCCTTACAAGAATGTTACGCAAGCTTTGTTTTTCTTATAGGCAATGACAGGTCGAAGATTCAAAGGTTCATTTAATTTAGCATTGGTTAAATTGAATACAACCCAGTGCTTCATTAATTAAAATTTTGCTGATGATGACCTTTATTACTTGGTAAACACATGCATGGACATCACTGCCTATGCATGGATTACGACAAGTCTATCACTGTGTACTGTACCTAAACTACCTGTCCTTCTCCCCAAAGAGGCATTTTTCAATGGTATCTTTCAAGAGCCATGAGAAAACTGATTATTAGCTGAAAGTACCAGTACGAGGATGCACATGGTAATTTTGATCACTTTGGGAAAGGAATCAATGGAGGATGCAAGTTGTGAATAAAGCATGAGACGGGAATCTCATGAGATATATATGATAATATATTCATAAAATAACAATTTGTTTTCAAGCTCTGAAAGTTGTGTTTAATTAACCCTTTACCTAACATGAAAAGCAGACGACACTTGCAAAAAAAATTCTTGAATGACTAATTTTTTTCATTTTTTGTCTCAAAAACATAGGTTATGACCCCTCGTTGGAACGAGCTCGTTCCAACGAGGGGTCATAACCTATGTTTTTGAGACAAAAAATGAAAAAATAATGAAAATTAACTGGCGATTTTCGTGAATAGCGCTGGCTGGTTTTGGCCGTTACGTTGGGTAAAGGGTTAACAGGGGTGTACTCTATAACCAATGAGCAATTAAAGGTTCAAATATGCACTGAACTTATGGTAAGTGGTTTGGTGTTTAGAAGTTAAATGCAACTAGATACGAAGTGATTGGTGACAATACTGCGGGCCCTGCATTTGAAATGGTTTGCAATTGGAACAGTGTACAGTACAGTAAAACTTTCCTGGAGAGTCCTGTCTTGCGAGACCAGTGAAACGCTGTACCGAATAGCCGATTTGGATTCCAAGGTCCAGGGTAATTATATCATTATTATATTATTATTTACAAGAGATATTTATAATGTCAAGTCTTGTTTTCCTATCAAAATTTACATCAACAGCTGACTATATTATGAATGAGGAGCTATAACTGCAGCTCTTATGTGAAATTTCCAAGTTCAAAGACAATCACCCTTCAATAAACGGAGTACTCAGAATGAAATTCAAACTGGATGTGGCGGTATCCATCAGGGAGATATATACAAAAAATTATTTTTATATTTCCATCCATAACTTAAAAAAGTGTGGAACTTGTTATAACTATCAAATTTCCAAGTTCAAGGGCAATAACTCAGTAACTGCATGAAAAACTGAGTGAAGGAAGCAAAAACAGAACTCCATCTGTAAGTTGCCACAGGGAAGGTACATACCAAAAATCATTCATGGTTTGGTTGTATTAGTGAAGACAAGTGCGGAAAGTCTGCTGTAACTGTCAAATTTCTAAGTTCAAGGTCAATAACTCTGTAACAAACCATGCGAGTAGAATGGAATTCAAACTTTATCTGTAAGTGCGCATCAGGAAGCTAGGTACAAATGAAAATGTCAAAGACACTGCAGCTCAACTTGACAAACTTGAACTTGAATGGCAAAATTGAAGATCACTGGTATCAATGTTATTTGGTGAAATTTAAACATAACAGCATTGTGTGTGTACAACAACACAGTAATCCATCCATTTTTAAATGGAAACTGCAAGGCTGGCTAAAGGAAGAATGTTGATACACAAATGCAGTAAGTTCAGAGGTTATTGTAAACAGCAACGTTTTTCACAGAAATTAATGCTAATCAATAGCTCTTATCTAGAGGTCCCACCTAATGAGCACACCAAGGAAAACAAGAGGCCCCAGGGGGCCTGAGGGCGCTCACCTGACATGGTAGTCTAAATATCAAACCAGGGACTTGAATAAGCTGCATACGCCCCTCCTAAGAAAAGCATATACCAACTAGATGAAGCGACTGTGCCCACACAATACACAGGATTTTTCTTCTATTTTCAGTTCCTGCACTTTTATATCCCAAAACTGAGATAAACGCATAAAAAACAGATTTTTTTCCCCAAACAAAATATTTTCAGCCTAATTTTTCTTTTTCTTCTTAAAACGCATAAAAAACAAAAAAACTAATTTCCGAATTTTGGTCCAAAATTTTCTAATTCCCACCCTGACCCCAAATTTTCAGTGTAAAAAAAAGAATTTTTTTTGTCTTAAAATTGACCGAAACGCATAAAAAAACCCCAAAAAAATATATTCCGGATTTTGGTCCAAAATTTTCTAAGTCCCACCCGGACCCCAAACTGTAAGTGTAAAAAAATGAAAGTGTCAATGACACTGTAGCTTAACTTGTGTGTTGTGTTTGATGAAAAGGATAATGTTCAATGTTTATGAAAGGATTATGAAATAAGACAAGAATTGTGATAATTGGGAATATGTTCATTTATGTTCCCTGTATGCTATGTTTTTGATAAAAATAATATGAGGCGTACACTGTACTAAAGAGCTGAGGGGTGGGTTAATATGACCTCACAGTTAATGTATGTGGCCCTCACAGTTAACGTATATCAACAAAAGTTACAAGTTACAGTGTAATTATTCCAAAACGAGTCATCCTGTCAAGTTACATTAAATCCCTTCATAAATATGGCCTGTAGACTGTGCTAAAGGTTTTCGGGCTTTGGGCCCCTGTAGCCGTCAGTTTCCAATTGTGTCCAAAGGGAACGTTCTCATCTAGACATTATATGAAGTCAACCTATGAAGTTACAATGAAATCTCTTCATAAATATGACTTGTAGACTATGCTAAAGGTTTTTGGGCTTTGGGCTCTGGCAGCCATCATGGTTGAATGATCGCAACCAAAAGGGGACATTCTCATCTGGGCATCATCTGGAGTGATCCTACGAAGTTACAATGAAATCCTCTCATAAATATGACCTGTAGAGTGTGCTGAAGGTTTTCGGGCTTCCGGCACTTGTAGCCATCACAGCTGACCAATCACGACCAAAAGGGGATGTCATCATCTAGGCATTATATGGAGTCAACCAAACAGGTTACAATAAAATCCTTCCAAAATATGACCTTTTGCCTATGCTAAAGGTTTTTGGGCTCGGGCACCCATCAACACTGAATGATCGCGATCAAAATGGGACATTCTCCTCTAGACAATATTCAGAGTCATCTTACCAAGTTATAATGAAATCCCTTCATAAATATGACCTCTAGACTGTGCTAAAGGTTTTTGGGCTTCGGGCCCCTGTAGTTGCCCAATCACATCCAAAAGGGGACTTTCTCATCTAGACATTATATAACGTCAACCCACCAAGTTACAATGAAATTCCTCAATAAATATGACCTGTAGACTGTGCTAAAGGTTTTCGGGTTTTGGGCTCGGGCAGTCGTCATGGTTGGCAGATCATGCCCAAATGGGGAAATTCTCATCTAGACATCATAAGGAGACATCCTACCAAGTTACAATGAAATCCCTCCATATTAAACATGACCTGCAGACTGTGCTAAAAGTTTTTGGGTTTCAGGCTTGGGCAGCCATCACGGTTAACAGATCATGACCAAAAGGGGACGTTCTCATCCAGGCATTATGCAGAGGCATCCTACCAAGTTACAATGAAATCCCTCCATAAATATGACCTGTAGACTGTGCTAATGGTTTTCGGGTTTTGGGCTCGGGCAGCCATACCAGTTGCCCGATCATGACCAAAAGGGGACGTTCTCATCTAGACATGACCCCAAACCTGCATATGAAATTTCGTGACGGTCAGACAAGAACTGTGGGGTGTAGCCCGTGCTAAAGGAAAATGTGTTAAAACAGACTCACAGACTTCCGCACGCGTGATGACAATAGCTTATCTTGACTATGTCAAGTTAAGCTAATAATACTTTTTTGTCTTAAAATTGACCGAAACGCATAAAAAACAAAAAAAAAAATTTCAGGATTTTAAGTCCCACCCGGACCCTAAATTTTCAGTGTAAAAAAAAAAAAAATTTTTGTCTTAAAATTTTTGACCAAAACGCATAAAAAACAAAAAAAAAATTCCGGATTTTGGTCCAAAATTTTCTAAGCACCACCCAGATCCCAAATTTTCAGTGTAAAAAAAAAATTTTTTTGTCTTAAAATTTTTGACCAACTCACAAAAACAAAAAAAAAATTTCTGGATTTTGGTCCAAAATTTTCTAAGTCCCACCCGGACCCCGAAATGCATAAAAAACAAAAGAGAAATTCTGGATTTTGGTCCAAAATGTTTTAAGTCCCACCCAGACCCCAAATTTTCAGTGTAAAAAAAAATAAAAAATTTTTTGTCTTAAAATTGACTGAAACGTATAAAAAACGAAAAAAATTTTCTGGATTTTGGTCCAAAATTTTTTAAGTCCCACCCGGACCCCAAATTTTCAGTGTAAAAAAAAATAACTTTTTTTTGTCTTAAAATTGACCGAAATTCATAAAAATTCCGGATTTTGGTCCAAAATTTTCTAAGTCTCACCCAGACCCCAAATTTTCGGTGTAAAAAAAAAAATGTTTTTTTTGTCTTAAAATTTACCGAAACGCATAAAAAAACAAAAAAAGAAAATTCCGGATTTTGGTCCAAAATTTTCCAAGTCCCACCCGGACCACAAATTTTCAGTGTAAAAAAAAAACAAAAAAACTTTGTCTTAAAATTGACCGAAACGCATAAAAAAAAAAAATTCGGATTTTGGTCCAAAATTTTCTAAGTCCCACCCGGACCCTAAATTTTCAGTGTGAAAAAAAAAAAAAATTTTGCCTTAAAATTGACTGAAACGCATTAAAAATGAAAAAAAATTTCCGGATTTGATTTTGGTCCATAAAATCCCACCCGGACCCCAAATTTTCAGAGTAAAAAAATAATTTTTTTTTGTCTTAAAATTGACCGAAACGCATAAAAAAACCAAAAAACTCATTTCCGGATTTTGGTCCAAAATTTTCAAAGATTTTTAAAGAATATTCCTCAAACTGCACTAATTTAAACATTTGGGCTTCCATAGAGAGCCCAAATATGGACCCAGGGAATTGATTTCAATAAACATGTGAAACAATCTTCCAAAGATGTTATATGTGAAATTTTAAAGCTTTTGGAGCAGTGGTTTGGGAGAAAAGTAGTCTTACATGTTTTTCCCATTACCCACAGAGTTAAAAAATGCTGACTCAGCACATTTTCAAAGTCCCAGAAAAGTACTCCATGATAAAACCGACAGCAATTTTTTTTTACCATTCCATTCTGTTGGTCCTAAGGAAGCTTCACAACAAATAAGAATTCTCAGTGCCGGCTAGTTTTGGAGATATGGGCATTTTAATTTTTTTCTATTTTTAGCTCCTGCAGTTCCCATGCGGCAACGGGAAAAATTTTTTTTGCATAAATTAAGTACTTATGACCCAATAAGCCCTCATATCAAATTTGGTACAAATCTGCCTCTCGGTTTGGAAAACAGAAATTTTGGGAGGGCAAATATTCTTGCCCCTCCCATTACAATGCCAAATATAGCCCCACAAACTTCTCTTGAACAAATCTGAGTCTACACCTCAAAAGGAAGCTGCACACCAAATATCAAGTTTCTGCTACTGCTGGTTCATGAGAAGAAGATTTTGTAAGATTTCAGCACACTTTTTGGGTGTGGCCCTACTAATGGGCGAGGCAACTTGATTTGAACAAAATCAAATTGCAATGTCATAAACTATTATCTCAAATATCAATTAAATTGGTTCAGCGGTTTGGGAAGATAAGACGCAAACACCATGTTCACGGACGATGGACGACGACAGACGACGGACGATGAGTGATCACAAAAGCTCTCCTGACTGAAAGTCAGGTGAGCTAAAAACAATCCTGAGATAAATGTGGCCTGTAGGCCATGTCAAAGAATACTGATGTACAATTGCAATAAATTCAAAGATTGTTGCTAAAAGCAATAGTTTTTGGTGGAAATGAGAAGAAAATCGATAGCTCCTATCTTTACCACCCTGCATAAGAATTCAAAGTTTCCACACTACCTGATAATGAATGTGCCCTCTGAGGCATGCCAAAGGAAGATGTTAATGCACAAATGAACTAAGTTCGAAGGCCATTGCTTGTGGCAATGGTTTTCTTTTCTTTTTTATGGAAATTCATAAATATACCCTGAAGAGAGTGCAAAAGGAAATAAGTTGCTGCACAAATGTAGTAAGTTCAAAGGCTGGTGATAACAACAATAATTTTTTATGGAAATGAAAAAAAATCAATAGCTCACATCTAGAGGTCACCCCGAACACACATATCAAGTTTCAAAGTAATCTGATCATAAATGTGCCCTGAAGGGTATGTCAAAGGGAAATATTGAGGTCTGACTAAATTAAGTTCAAAGGTAAGCAGCAACATTTTTCGACAGAAATGGAAGAAAATTAATAGCTCCCATATAGATGTCACTACACACAAGCACACCAAGTTTCCAAGCGATCCAATCATAAATGTGCCATGAAGGTTGTGTCAAAGGGAAATATTGATGCTTAACTGTACTAAGTTTTTACTAAGTTCATCAAAGGTCATTGCCAACGGCAACTATTTTTGACGGAAATGGAAGAAAATCGACAGCTCCCATCTAGAGGTCACCTCAAACAAACATACCAAGTTTCAAAGTGATCTGGTCAAAAAAGTGTACTGCAGGGTGTGCCAAAGGGGAATACTGATGCATAACTGCACTAAGTTCCTCGAATGTCATTGCGAGCGGCAACATTTTGAGACGGAAATCAAAGAAAATCAATAGCTCCCATCTAGAGGTCACTCCAAATAAGCATACCAGGTTTCAAAGCAATCTGATAAAAACTATGCCCTGTAGAGTGTGCCAAAGGAAAATATTGAGATCTGACTAAACTAAGTTCAAAGAACATTGCCAGTGGCAACATTTTTTGACAAAATTGGAAGAAAATCGATAGCTCCCATCTAGAGGTCACCCCGAACAAGCATACCAAGTTTCAAAGCAACCTGATCATAAATGTGACCTGTGCAGTGTGTCAAAGGAAATTGTGGACGTACGTACACACATACATACACCCGTACGGACGAATGTACGTAAGTACACTGATGGACGGAAGTGATGGCAATAGCTCAGCTTGACTTTGTCAAGTTGAGCTAAAAATCATTTCAATATTCCATCCATAGCTGAAAAAAGTGCGGAAAACCTGTTATAACTGTGAAATTTTCAAGTTCAAGGACAATAACTCTGTAATAAACAACTGAGTGAAATGGAATTGAAACCTGATCTGTAACTACCCATCAGGAAGCTACATATAAAAAACTCATCTCAGTTTTTCCATCCATAGGTGAAAAAGTGAAACATTAGTGAAGAAAAATGTGTAAAGTCTGTTATAACTGTCAAATACCTATGTTCAAGGTCAATAACTCTGTAATAAACCATACAAGTAGAGTGCAATTGAAACTTGATCTGTAAGTGCTCATCAGGAAGCTACATACAAAAAGTTATTTCAATATTTCCATCCATAACTAAAAAAAGTGTGCAAAACCTGTTGTAACTGTTCAATTTCCAAGTTCAAGGGCAATAACTCTGTAATAAACCCACTGAGTGAAATGGAATTGAAACCTGATCTGTAACTGCCCATCAGGAAGCTACATACAAAAGGTAATTTCTATATTTCTCCGTCCACGACTGAAAAAAATGTGGAAACCTGTTTTAATTGTCAAATCCTAAGTTTAAGGACGACAACTCTGTAATAAACCAACTGAGTGGAATGGAATTGAAACTTGAACTGTAAGTACCCAGCAGGAAGTTGCATACAAAAAATCATGTCAATATTTCTATTGATAGCTGAAAAAGGTTTGGAAAACATAGAACAGATGGATGGCAAATGGATGGACAGGTTGATCATTGAAGGGCACCCACTGTTGACAGCAGGTCCCCAATTAAGTTATTCAATTTTAGAAATATCCAGTTAGATGGGTGCCATTATACTGTATATTTTACACCCTGCTTCCCTCATTACGTTTCACTGTTATTCCCCATTGTGCTCTATTCCTGCATACTTACTTGCACAGAAGTTGCAGAATTTTCGACAATTTACCCTCATGTAGGGTTTGTATTTTGAATTATTGCATAATGCAGCTCCGAATGCGGCACAATCAGAAGTCAAATCCTGACATTTGGGTGGAACTGTAATAAAAAAAAATAACATCTAAAAATAAGAAAATTACTTTTGCATATTAATATTCTGTGGAAATATGCGCATTATTACTAACACCATTCTTGTGAGCTGTTTTATATTACTACTGTCTTATTTTGACCCAAAAGAAAAGAAAAATTATGCATCAAAAGTTTCACACTTTATGGTCCAGTAGGTAGTTCAGCATGTAAATAGCATTCTGTCATGGTCATTGACAGTCTCAACTTGCATGTTTGACAGGCACCTTATCAATTCACTGGTGCCTGACATAATGACCAATCCAATTTCTTGGGACTGAATATGAACCTGTCAATTAAAAACATATTACATTTTTGTAGGCTTTACCAATACATTTGTACCAATTTTTTGAATTATCATCATGTTTGGAAAGCTCTCAGTGAGAGAGCTGTTCAATAATAAAAATAAGGCCCCACTATGAGAATCTTCTGTTTCTCGGGCCATTTTTTTAAAAATTGCATGTTGGCGGGCATTTTTTTTAAATTTTTTATTTTGTAATTATTTCTTTGCTATCAAAAGTTCATATTATTGGTTTGTTTTATGTTCTAGGCCTCATAATCTACAGAATAGCATGGGTGGTGGTGTATTTTGTCCCTTGAGTGCAAGATGACTTCGCAATGCTGAAGCACTGCAAAGCTTTGTTGCAATGAAGAGACAAATTTATAAATTTTATTAACTTGGGTAAAATATAAACCATTTAATTTTATTAATTTTATTAGCTTGGGTAAAACATAAACCATTTAATTTTTATTTTTTTTAAAAGTTTGTATTACTTATAAAAGGAGACAATGCAGCCAAAATGACCATCTGGGAGGGCCCGAAAAACATATTTTTAACTTTTTTAGGTTTGAATCAAGATTATTCTCAGATCTACATATACAAATAATTCTTTACCCAATGCACACAATATCATGATTTATTAGTTAAATTATTTCTTTTCAAACATTTCACAAAATTTCAACAAAACCATATCATGTGAACCAAACATAGGAAACATCTCCATGATATTACAAACTGAACATGCAACAGAATTTAACCTTGGAATTTAGCAAGAGAAAATGATAGGTTGTATTTGATCGCAATTCTTTGCCTTTCAAGGTGACTGACATCACTTAAAAATACTTCTAGGCTTCAATCAATAAATCAATACCAACATGTTCTTCTGTGGGGGCACCTTCACACCCAATTTTGCCTCATTCAGCTTACAGCTATCACAAGTCATAAATATCTATTGAGTGAACAGATTTCTCTTTATTTTGTACTATATAAAGAAGGTCAAATAAACAAGAGGCCACAGGGGGCCTGAAGGTGCTCACCTGACATGGTAGCCTAAACATCAACCCAGGGAATTGATTTCAACAAGTTGCATCTGCCCCTCCTAAGAAAAGCTTATACCAAATATCCAAAGATTCTGACCAGTGGATCTAAAAAAAAAGATTTTCAAAGAATATTCCTCATATTGAACTAAGTAATAATTCAGGCTCTCACAGGGAGCCCAAATATAAACCCAGGGACTTGGCTTGAACGAATTTGAATCTCACCTCTGTAAGAATGCTGTATACCAAATATCAAAAGATTCTGACTGGTGGATGTGAAGAATATTCCTCATATTGAACTGAGTTATAATTTGGGCACCCACAGGGAGCCCAAATATCAACCCAGGGACTTAGCTTGAACAAACTTGAATCTCACCTCCCTAAGGATTCTGTATACCAAATATCAAAACATTCCGACTGCTGGATCTGAAGAAGATTTTTAAAGAAAATTCCTCATTTTGAACTAAGTTATAATTCAGGATCCCACGGTGAGCCCAAATATGAACCCATGGACTTGGCTTGAACAAACTTGAATCTCATTCCTAAGGATGCTGCATTCCAAATATCAAAACATTCCAACAGCTGAATCTGAAGAAGATTTTCAAGAAAAACTAGAGGGAACTGCTTTAGTGAACTAAAACACATGTCTCCCCTTCGATTAGTTCCATGCTTCCAACTTATGACTAACAAAGATCAAGCTAAATGTCAAATGTCAAGATTATGGAAGTTCAAGATAGAATGTGACACATCAGCCTGGCTGTTGCATTCATATGCCAAATAACATAAACCTAGCTGAACAATTCAATAATTTGATCTTGATGTCAAAGATCAAGGTCATCTGTCATCACAACAGTACATGACACAATGTCTTATGTTGATACACCCACATGCCAAATATCATAAGTCTAGGTGAAAAGATAAAAAAAGTTCTTGCCCCAACAAGCTTCCTTGCCAAAAATTCAATAATTTGACCTTGAGGTCAAAGGTCAATGTCATATGTGGGCCATGATGGTACATCATCTCATGGTGATACACCCACATGCAAAATGTCATAAGCCTAGGTCAAAAGATGAAAAAATCAATAATTTGACCTTGAGGTCAAAGGTCAAGGTCATATCACACATCGTCTCATGGTGATACACCCACATGCCTAATATCATAAGCCAAGGTGAAAAGGTAAATAAGTTCTTGCCTGGACAAGCTTACTTGCCAAAAAATCAGTAATTTGACCTTGAGGTAGAAGGTCAATGAAATATGTGAGTCATGATGGTACGTGACACATCATCTCATGGTGATACACCCACATGCCAAATATCATAACACAAAAATCATATGCCTAAGTCAAAAGATTAAATAAGCCACATTGTCTCATGGTGATACACCCACATGCCTAATATCATAAGCCAAGGTGAAAAGGTAAATAAGTTCTTGCCCGGACAAGCTTACTTGCCAAAAAATCAGTAATTTGACCTTGAGGTCAAAGGTCAAGGTCATATGTGGATCATGATGGTACATGACACATCGCTCATGGTGATACACCCACATGCCTAATATCATAAACCGAGGTGAAAGGGTAAAAAAGTTCTAGCCCGGACAAACTTACTTGCCAAAAATCAGTAATTTGACCTTGAGGTCAATGTCATATATGGGTCATGAAGGTATATGACACATCGTCTTATGGTGATACACACGCATGTCAAATTTCATAAGCCAAGGTGAAAAGGTAAATAAGTTCTTGCTCGGACAAGCATACTTGCCAGAAAATCAGTAATTTGACCTTGAGGTCAAAGGTCAATGTCATATGTAGGTCATGATGGTACATCATCTCATGGTGATGCACCCATATCCCAAATATCATAAGCCTAGGTCAAAAGATAAAAAAAAAATCAATATGACCTTGAGGTCAATGGTCAAGGTCATATGTGGGTCATTATAGTACGTGACACATCATCTTATGGTGATACACCCACATGCCTAATATCATAAGCTGAGGAGAAAGGGTAAATAAGTTCTGGCCCGTACAAGCTTACTTACCAAAAAATCAGTAATTTAATCTAGATGGCAAAGGTCAAGGTCATATGTGGTCATGATGGGACGTGACATATCATCTCATGGTGATACACCCACATCTTAAATATCATATGACTAGGTCAAAAGATAAAAGTTCTGGCGCAGACACGGTTGTATGAGAAGAAGAAGAAGAAGAAGAAGAAGAAGAAGAAGAAGAAGAAGAAGAAGAAGAAGAAGGAGAAGAAGAAGAATAAGAAAAAGAAGAAGAAGAAGAAGAAGAAGAAGAAGAAGAAGAAGAACAACAACAACAACAACAACGAGAAGGAGAAGAATTCAGGGTAAAACAATATGTCTCCCTTTGGTGAAGGGGAGACATAATTTCTCATATTGAACTAAGTTATAATTTGGGCTCGCACAGGGAGCCCAAATATCAACCCAGGGACTTGGTTTTGAACAAACTTGAATCTCACCCCCTTAGGATGTTGCGTACCAAATATCAAAACATTCTGACTGCTGTATCTGAAGAAGAAGATTTTTAAAGAAAATTCCTCATTTTGAACTAAGTTCAAATTCGAGCTCCCACAGTGAGCCCAAATATGAACCTAGGGACTTGGCTTGAACGACTTGAATCTCATCCCCCTAAGGATGCTGCATACCGAATATAAAAACATTCCGACTGCTGGATCTGAAGAAGAAGATTTTTAAAGAAATTAAATCTCATCATCAATTGTGTTTACTAACCGTTTTGTATTTTCCTTAAATTTTTCAATCGATTTTGATTTGTCTAGAAGAGCAGATGAGTTGTGATGCCATGCAAGGGGAGAAACCCATCTTATTGATCACCAAATAAATTATTAATTTATTACCTCTGACATTTTTTTGGCAGCATTTACAATTCTGTCTACATTCCAGCATTTTGAACTGAAAACAAACTTTTCAAAAGTGCCAATTAGCTGAATTCAGATTGTGATTTTTTGTGATATAAACAAAATAGCGGACAGTGACAATTAATATACCACCAGTGTGGGTATATTGAATTAATATGTCACTGTTGACCATTATTGTCTGTGTATTCCTCAGCTGTCTGTCACCAGATATGACCGTTCATTGATTAATCTATTTGGCTGATGTAATAACAAGGCATATGCAATCAGCTGAAATAGATCTGTTGCTATAGTTCCTGGACAAACAAGAGTGTATGCACAGAACCATAATATTCTAAATATTAGTTAAATATAAATATTGGCCGATTCTGAATACTTATTGAATAATAACCAGAATAAACTTTCTTAAATGAGGAGCTGTTCATGACATCATACTTCATCAAGTGTAACAAAAGTCACAGATTTAGATCAGTCAGCCTGGCATAACAGTTTAGGCTGGTACAAATGAAATGTTATAAACAGCTCCTTGTAAAAATTACAACCATTTTTGTTATTAAGGCTATATCCAGTTAACTCAATAAAAAATCAACCTTCACATAGAATATTAAGTTGAAAAATGTACTATAGCACCTTAAGTGATGAATTTTATACCAAAATCGAAATATATGTCCAATGCACATAAGTGGGAGGTCAAAATGATTTTCCATTTGAATTTTAGTAACTTTTATGACTTTGGGAAAACCTGTTTCTATTTCTTTGTCACCTATTTTTGAAAACAACAACTGGTCGATTGAGATATGGTAAAAAGACAGTACAGTTGCCATGGAGTGGTTGTAATCCACGCGTGGGCAGTGATGCCCATGCATGCATTTACCAGGTAATAAAAATCATCATCAGCAAAATTTTAATTGATGAAGCAACAGATTGTACCCGGTGCTTCAGTAATTAAATGTTTGACGAGTATTCCTATCATTAGTGTTAGGGAATCTAATTTTATTGCATCTGTGGAAATATTGCCCACCTGTGGAAAGTGACCAGTCCAAGATGGCTCAACTGTACCTATTATTTATGTAATACATGTTTTGACACATAATATGATAATACAATTACAAACACCTCCACTCCCAAGCTTTTTGCACTTTGAAAAATGGCTGCAACAAGACACATCATTAAAACATGAGGAAGACATGTCGAATAATAGTCATGTGATAATCACATGATAAAATGTTGTTGACATGTTATTCTAACCATGAAGTATTTACAAAATATCACAAACTTGAATTTTCATTAGAAAACATTTTCTATGCATTTTGTTATGATCCCTTCAGCAATTTCATGTTTTGATTTTTGAATAAGTATGTTTGTCCATGTGCAGGACTGTTCATTGACTAAATATGGTATCAATCACAACCTCAAAATCTGACAACAAGGAGCAATTGCGATTCTTTTAAAAGAAAACAAAAAACAAAAAAATTTGAATACTTTGTTCAAACAAGAAAGCTGCTGCTAACTCAACTTTTCTGGTGTCCTAGCTTTGTTCTTGGATATTTGAAGCAACTTCAGCCATAGATAAATTTATATAACTTGCCTCTGTTTACAGCTGTCACCAAACTGCAGTAGTAGACTTTAAGGAATCACTGGGGCCCTATTCAATTACTTCCCTCACTAAGGGATTCAATTACTTCCCTTATTCTAGAGATAAACTGAGTATTTATTCTATTATATATTGTTTGACAGAGCTTAAGGAGCTCTGACAAACAAGATATAATAAATCAAATGCCTGTATTGCATGTACTTATGTCAAACAGGTATATAAACAAAGGGAATCCAGTGACTGTCTAGATAATTTCTCAACTTATTACAAGGTTTTTATTCAGTTAACATGAGTTTACTCCATAACCCATATGCAATTAACAAATTAAATTTGTACTGAAGGTATGGTTAATGGTTTTGTGCTTGGAAGTTATATTCAGTTAACAGAGTTATTTAGATAAAAGACATTAAATGGGTTCCACTGCACCACCTTTCATTACTTTAGAAGTCAGATGACCCAATACTTGAAGTAAAATAAATTTAGTTTCTTAACAAGTGCCCAAACACAAATCAAATTTTCAGCCAATTTTCTCACTTAACTATCACCTTAACCCTTTACCTAACATAACAGCCATAACCACCCAGTGCAGTTCATAAAAATCTCAGTTCAAATTTTATTATTTTTCCATTTTTTCGCTCCCCAAACATGGTGTATGTGTTTGTTTCAATGAAGGGCCCATGAGCTTAAAGTTTTAAAAGCAAAAATGAATATTTTCAGCTATTCAAGATAAAACATTTGAAGATGTTATCATCTACCTGCTAAAACACAAAAAGAGTACGGCTTAATTGAAAGGCCTAGACAACAACCTTTTTTCACTGTTGGCTTAACATATATCCATTCCCAGGGTTCAGAGTGTTATGTGTTAGATAACAACACCTTTGATAAAGTTTACCCATAAAGGCCCACTTTAAACCGACTTTAATCACTTTTTGCCATGATGAAACAGGTGTTCCTACAAGCAGTCTTTGGGTAAACTTGTAAGTAACATTGGTAGTTATTTATAGGAAGTCTTAGCTACCTATATATAGTGCTCCTACAAGCAGTCTTTGGGTAAACTTGCAAGTTACATTCAAAGTGCCTTGGAAGTTATTTCTAGGAAATCTTGGCTACCTTTATAGACAGCCAAGACTTACCTAGAAACAACTGCAAAATCACAGGATATAAACTGTCAAAGTGTAGTAATATCTTCAGGTCCATGAGGGTTAACACCCATTAAAGACGGATTAATTTAACAATATCTGGTACAAACTTACCTCTGTAGTAGCCAAAACATGCTCCTGAAAGCAGTCTTTGGGTAAACTTGCAAGTTACATTCAAAGTGCCTTGGTAGTTATTTCTAGGAAGTCTTAGCTACCTATATATAGTGCTCCTACAGTCAGTCTTTGGGTAAATTTGCAAGTTACATTCAAAGTGCCTTGATAGTTATTTCTAGGAAGTCTTAGCTACCTACATTTGTGCTCCTACAAGCAGTATATGGTATACGTGCAAGTACCTTTCAAAGTGTGTTGGTAGTTACTTATAGGAAGTCTTGGCTACCTTTATAGACAGCCAAGACTTGCCTAGAAACAACTGCAAAGTCACAAGATATAGACTGTTAAAGTGTAGCAAAAGTATAGAAAAATCTTCAGGTCCTTGAGGGTTAACACCAATTAAAGATGGATTCATATAACAATATCTGGTACAAACTTACCTTTGCAGTAGCCACAACGTTGAGGACATGTTTGTTTTGCCCAGGATACATATTCACCACAACAATCTTCATCAGGGTACTTGAAACACTGTTCACTTGGATCTTCATTACATATTCCTAGGAGATGTACATACACATTAGAGGAAACAGTGTGACTGCATTTTAACCACTTACACAATTGGAGAAAATCAGGGTTTTTCTTTTAATTGGAGAACTTCAGAACTTGATCATTCAATATCATTCTGGAAGTAGCCACAGGCATATGTTGTTACATTCTTGTGCAAAATTTCAACACCAAACCCTGTTCATTTATTTAGATTTTGAATACTCTGTATTAAAAAAATATTGCTTTTGAGTTTGAGTTTTGAACTGTAGTTTCGTTCAATTTATGTCATCAAAATTACTTCAAATGAAAGTGTCAGTGATACTGTAGCTTAACTTGACTGTGTGTAGTGTTTGATAAAAAGGATAATGTTCAATGTTCATGAAAGGATTATGAAATAAGACAATAATTGTGATGTGATAATTGAGAATATGTTAATTTCTGTTCCCTATATGCTATGTTTTCAATAAAAATAATTTGAGGTGAAGACTGTACTAAAGAATTGAGGCCTGGGTTAATGTGGGCCTCACAGTTAATGTATGTTAACCAAAGTTACCAAGTTATAGTAACATCACTCTAACAATGAGTCATCCTATCAAGTTACAATGAAATCGCTTCATAAATATAACTCATAGACTTTGCTAAAGGAATCTAGGTCATGTGATGGTTCAGCGGGCATGGTTGACCAATCACGACCAAAATAGAAGAGTCTCATCTAGATATCATACCAAGTTATCCTACCAAGTTGCAATAAAATCCCTTCATAAAAACAAACTGTAGACAGTGTTAAAGGAATCTAGGTCACATGACCAGGCAGTGGTAATGGCTGACCGATCATGACCGAAATGGGAAAGTCTCATCTAGACATCACACTGTGTTATCCTTTCAAGTTACAATGCAATTGCTTCATAAATATGAACTGCAGACTGTACTAAATAAATCTAGGTTACATGTCTGTGCAGCCATCATGGATGACTGATCATGGCTAAAATAGGATGTTCTCGTCTAGATATTATACAGAGTCATTCTACAAATTTGCAATGAAATTACGACCAAAAGCCCTTCATAAATGCAGGCTGTAGACTGTGCTAAAGGAATCTAGGTAACGTGCTCAGCGGCCATCATGGTTGACTGAACCTGACCAGAATAGGATGATCTCATCTAGACATTTTTCAGAGTCAGCCTATAAAGCTACAATAAAATCCCTTCATAAATACGACCTGTAGACTGTGCTAAAGGTTTCGGGTTTCAAGCCTGGGCAGCCATCACGGTTGACCAATCACAATCAAAAGGGGACGTTCTCATCTAGACATTATATTGAGTCATTCTACCAAGTAACAATGAAATCCCTTCGTAAATATGACCTGTAGACTGTGGTAAATGTTTTGGGGTTTCGGTCTCGCATAGCCATCACGTTTGACCAATCATGACCATAATGGGGCATTCTCATCTAGACATGACCTCGAACATGCATGTAAAATTTTTGGATGATCAGACAAGAATTACTGCTCACAGATGGGAATAGTTTATCTTGTCTTTGTCAAGCTAAAAATCTATGTGTTTGGGAATTATTTTCAGAGAGGACACCATGCCAAACAAAGCATTGTTTTTAGCAGCTTAATTCTAAGACATCATTGATGCCTGAGGGCACGCTCTTATAAATTGTTACAAGGCAAATCTTGACAGACTAAAAATAATATCACTTTGAAGAGAATATGAAGCACAACCACTGAATTTGAAACCTTTAAGTTGCAGTACCTGCACTTCAGTCTAAAGCCCAAGTATGGGCTTCCTGCACTCTACAAGTTAACAATCAAGGACTTTCAAGGCTAATGCACAAATTTCAAGTACTTTCAAGGTCTGAAAATGTATTTTTTAATTCAAGGACTTCCAGGTTTTCAAGGACCACAATTAACTCTGGGATCAAGTAATAAATAGAATCTTTATCCTGCCCCCAAATTATAGAAAAATATATCCAAAAACTTATCTTAAGTGAATTAAGTCTGAACCTCAGCAAACGCTTAGTGTAGACTTATTTTACTGAACTCATTTCACATATTTCACTATAATCTAGGCACTTCATGGAGATCCTCGAAATGAACAATGTTTTGACTATCAATGATACTCAATCAGTCCTTGTCTTGAACAATTTCTCAGACTTGGATTTTACCACCACAAAATCATTTGTGAGTGTAATTTGCACTCACAAAATTTCAGTTGCTCAAATTGCATAGTTATAAACACAGTAAAATTCCCAGCTCATCACCAAAATGTCTCCTCAAACAAAACAGAAAATGGGATACTCTTCCTACTGACATATGACTATATCTTAACTCCTCTGCTGGCAGATATTCCTGCCCAGTACAGGATTTCTCTTGCCACTGAAATGAGTATAATTTGAGCACATTTCATCAAGTTGTCTCCAAGTAAAATTTTATTTT
The DNA here is from genome assembly GCA_031216915.1 of Pictodentalium vernedei. NCBI lineage: Eukaryota > Metazoa > Mollusca > Scaphopoda > Dentaliida > Dentaliidae > Pictodentalium > Pictodentalium vernedei. Next base: position 306,279,794 of record CM062295.1, on the reverse strand, counting down.
TACACCATTGCAGTTTTGAGTTAAATATAAATGCATTCATTTTTCATCAAATCTAGTAATGCCTGCTTCACAGCAGCCATGACTAGATGTGATGAAAAATATCTTGACATATTCAGCGGGTTAAGAGTTAATTTGGGTTCATGTTTTAAAGGAAAAACTTCCAATTTCACATTGGCCAGTACGGTATTTCTGATTTTTGGCAAGTGTAACTTTTTTCCCACATAAAACTAGAATTGCGAGTGCTGATGAGTGCAATTACACTTGCTCACATCTCAAAACATGGACTACTCAATATAGCCACAGAACAACTACATGTAAGGATTATAGATCACATAGATTTATATTAACCCTTTGGACCCTGATGGTATATTCCATGACAGTTCAGAGCCATTAACTAGTAGAATCTATATTCGTTACTTTGGGGAAGAAGAATCAATCTTTTCAACGTGCAACCTCTGCAGCCTTGTGGCTGCCCTTTGAAAATCTTGATTAGTTTACCACAATCATTCAATGAGTAACTGTCTACTTTATGATTTATGAGTTCAGCTTGAATCGTGATCCTGGTCTGGAAAAGCGGCCTTTTGGGTTCGAAGGGTTAACACCCTTTACACACTGATGTTAAAGTATCAAAATTTCAAGCAACCATTTCTTGGTTATAATGCAATTGGAAAATTAACCAATTCAGTCTTGTTTGACAAAGCTCATTAACCTCTGTCAAACAAGATTAAATTGGTTAAATTCCTTGTTGCATTGCAATATGGAAAATATTGCAGCCCAGAATTTAGACAGTTCAACATCAGTGTGAAAAGGATAGGATTTATTATTTTTATTTTTTTTTGGGGGGGGGGGGGGGGGGGGGGTTGTGATGTGGGAGACAGAAATATTGGGCGATGGAATACTCTAAAAAGCTTTTGTGGGTCATTAGCAGTTCTACATACTTGATTACAGGCAGTTTTGATATGGGGCACCTTCTAAAACAGTCCAGGCAATAAAATCTTAATCTTTATTCTTGCTTTTACCATTAACCCCCCCCCCCCTCCCCCCAAAGTCCTTCATTTTGAAAATATTTACTACTTATCAATCAGTAATTTTATCAAATACTATTTACTTATGAGTTTCAGTAGAGAGTGTCAGTAACTGTTTAAAGAAATGAAAAAATACTATTTTATAGGTTAAACACTCAATATTTTATTGGGCATAAAATGGTCCTGAACACCTTGTTAGTGCAAAACCAATTAAGTGTGTAACCTTCAACAAAAATTAAAATTTTATAGTAAATTTCCTACCACAATTTTTTACAACAGGCTTGCGCTACAGTGGAAGTCTCTAACTCAGAAGTATACTCTCTATTTTGTTGTTTCCCAAGCAATTTGGGAAAGAAAAAGTGGTGCAAAAGCACAAAGAAAAAATAAACCAAAACTGGGTTGGTGCGCTCCCAGTAAAGGACACTCTTCTCTGTACTAAATCCACGGCTTTCTGGTACCAGTGTACAGGCATATAATCAACGTATCATTTTATTTGAATCCGCCAACATTAGAGTTATGTGACCAGCAGGGAGGAAGGATTCTTACCCAAATAAGAAGACAAGAGGGCCTCCAGGAAAACAATTGTGGTAGGTATAATAAGAAAGGAAAATTGCTATAAAATTTAAATTCCTTATCAACCTACCTCACAATTGTTTACAACAAGCTGAATAGACAACAGGAGGAGGGAATCACATAACCAACCCCCACATAACCGGACTGTGATGGCACCGTGGACAGAAGACCATCCAAGGCCTATAAAACCATCGCATCATAAACACTGAAATGGACAATGAGAGATGAGAGGTATATCAATGTGTAACAGACAGACAGAAAGGACAGTAACCAAGCACATAGCTGGAACTGACCCTGAAAGAATAGCCTAATGGCTAGGGTTGATAACAGCCTGAGCAGAAGAAAGAGGTCCTAAAGAAAAAAGGTCCTCAGACAGCTTCTGCAACTGATGCAGGTAGAAGTTGGAGAAAGAAGATGCATTTCTCCAGTAGGCTGTCTGCATAATGTCCGACAATTTGACAGAGTTAGCATAAGGCCAGGAGATAGACAATGCACACACCTCATGGGCAGAAATGGAATTGGTAATACAATCGTCACTCGTCAAACTAGTGTAAGCTGCTCTAATAGCAAGACAATTCCACCTAGAAATGGATTGCGTAGAGATCTTCTGACGACCAGGGAAAACAGATAGAAAGAATCATTTCCTGCCTTTCCAAATAAACTGCGTCCAGTTGTGGTAAATGCGAATAGTACGAACCGTACAGAGCAAAAAGCAATTATCCTCAACTGAAGGAAGAGCCCTGATACAGATAGGAGGCAGAGTTGAGTCTGGTGTCTGATTCTTGACCAGAAAGGAGCAATCAGTGGTAAAAGTAACATTGTTGGCAGGGCCTGAAACAGGCTGCATCAACCAAGAGGGCGTGGAGCTCATTAACCCTTCTGGATGAGGCAAAAGCCATCAGAAAAGCCATCTTGTATGAGAGAAAATGCATATCCACCTGGAATAATGGTTCAGCAGAAGGCGGATCAAGTTGGTGAAGCAGCAGCTGATCTTTGGAATGACACAGGATGTCATCCCAGACCGTCGCCACAGAATCATAGACGCTGACCCACCAAAGAAGTGGATCGAAGAGCAGCACGTTGCACTTCAGGAAGAGAATGGCTAATGTCCAACACTTCGTCCCAGTGAACTAATTCCAAGTTAGCCATGTTACAGGCATGCATGTGAGTAAGGTGGACAAGCCCCTCAGAAAGAACATGCAAAGGAGCCTGTATGTCAGGCAGATAAGCAGCCAGACAGAGACTGCATGATCCGAGAAAGAAAGCATGCCCCGCATCTCTCTTGATAAGCCCATTGGGACTCCAAAGTCGCCACAGGAATAACCGCTGACTTGGGCTTGGAAAACTCGAGGGAGGAGGTGTCCTGATCCAAGACCGTCAACATATGGCAGACTGATGGATTGGCAGAATCATAGGAACGATAACGCACATGGGCAAAAAGGTATCAGCTTTTGTGAAGAACGATATCTTTGTGGCCTTGGAACGTAAATTAGAGTCCAATGCTGCAAAAGCTACAAAAAACTGTACCGATTGGCATGGTCAAAGATGTCCAGAAGCAGGTTGCTCCACAGGCTGTTGGCATGTGACCAATGATCGTGGCCTAGATGAAATCCTCTGGCTGGTCTGATGGTTTAAGCTCCAGAAGGAACTCAAAAACAAAGTCAAGAGCCGCCCCCAAGTCAGAAGACTGATGGCTCTCAACGTCAGGTGTGTCTGACCCATCTCCAGAGTCGGAAGACACATAGCCCATCTCGGGCATAACAGTTGATGCCTCCCATGATGTAGGAACACCAGGGGGATCAGAGAGTGGCCTGATTCTAATCCCAGGAGGTGGCACCACCAGATACACTTGGAAACCACTAGTAACCTCACTGGAGGCAATGGGAAGGCTCTTCGAAAGAACCTGAGTGAGCAAGGAGAGGGCCTTCCTAAGCTCATGCCAAATCTGTGAGCCCGAAGTGGGAAGGATCAGGCAAACTGGTTTTGCATATGACCCTCTTGACCTGTGAAGGGTCACAATCCTTAAGAACACCCAACACGGAACGATGGGTGGCAACCGAAGCATCTGAAGGCAGATGATTTTAGGGGTATGAAATACCCCAAGGATCAGGAGTGTTGGAACTCAGGAGAGTTGCTGCAGACCTCTGAGAGACAGAAAGTCCAGGCTGCACAAAATGTGCTGGTCCCGCAAAACTAGCCGACAGACCAGAGTGCGTGGACGGAAGCACAACAGAGTCCATGGTGACCCACCATGGGCATCTGAATCCAAAGCAAAACCTGTGTGGCTTGACGGCTGAGAGACCACTGCAGAGGAATTGCTGGCAACTCTTTCCCACTTCGCCGAGTTGAAGCCAGAGAAGGCTGGGGCCGCTATCTCATGTCTGAACGAGTAGATATCCCTGCATATCCCTGCAGGGATAAGCAAAGGCTGGCTGAAACGGAGACTGAAGACATCTTCGACAGAGCAGCAACAGCAGCAGAAGATACGTCAGAAGTGGTTGACACTGGTGGAAAAGCGGAGAGAGCAACTGTGCTCAGCTCCAAAGGAGGAGTCACAACCCACAGTTCAAGAACCAGGCATCTCTTCACCGAAAATGACAACAGCTCCCACAGTATCCACTGCAAGAATAGACTGCAAATCCCCTATGGAGGGGGTAGAACTCTCACCAGACAGGGTCGTGTCAGGAGGCCCCGAATGACAGCTTTCCCCTTTCCCAGGGGTGCTGGAAGAATGGCCACAAGAATGCATCACACAGTTCAAGGAAGCCCAAAAGGTAGGTGACCAAGACCCACAGAGCCCACAGGGTCGATCAGATGAACACCCATTACAAGTGGAGCATGGAAGCATGAGAAGGAGAGGGGAGAAATGCTGCCACAACAGCCCCCCACTGACACCTAACTCCAATAACAGCAATATCCAAAAGGATAGCATATAAATATATATAACAAAGACCAAACCGCATGGCACACAAAAAATGCACATGAAACACAGCATAAAGAAGAATATAAATACGACAAAAAAATGTGGTGAATTTAATTAGAGACTACAAAAAAAAACACAGCCCTGTATTATCCAATGGAAAGCAACAGCTTATATCCAAAATTCAGTGCAAGAACGTAGTGAAGAATGAGTGTATAGGATCACTGATTCAGTAGCGTGTTTTGGATCACTGATTCAGTAGTAAAATTCAAATGCATCTTGGCAAGATGGCGGAAGAAAAAAGAATGACACATTGGTTATACGTCTGTGCACTGGTACCGGAAAGCCATGGATTTAGTACAGAGAAGAGTGTCCCCTACTGGCTGCACTTGACCCAGTTTTGGCTTATTTTCTCTTGGTGCTTTTGCACCACTTTTTCTTTCCCAAATCACTTGGGAAAGAACAAAATACAGCGTATACTTCTGAGTTAGGGTCTTCCACTGTAGTGCAAGCCTGTTGTAAACAATTGTGAGGTAGGTTGATAAGAAATATTAAGTGCCTGTTTTGAAAAAAATAAAAAATGTCAACAATGCCTCTCTTCTAAAAATTGTTGGGGATCAAAACATTAACATTGGGCAACCAAAATTATTCAGAGCAAAAATGGATGGTATGTTGTAGAATCCCTCAATTTAAAGGCAAAAACCACATGGCGGCTTGTCATTTTTGTTCAGTATAGTTTGTAAGGCTACACTAAGTTTCACATTCCAGTAATTCATCACCCAAGTCAAAGTACACTAAGTTTTATCATCAATATAAAGTAGACTGTGGTTCTAAAAGGGCTAATAAATATATACTAAGGGAAATTTGAGTATACATGTATGCTCTTGTCATTTATCAAAGTTACTGAATACTCTCTTTTTATAGCCAATGCAAACTTAAAAAATAAAAAAATTAAATGGTTTATGTCTAATAGTTTACCCCAAGTTTATGAAACTGATAAATTTGTCCCTTGAGTGCAACAAGGCTTTGCAATGCTTTAGCACTGCAAAGCTTTCTTGCACTCAATGGACACAATACACCACATTCATGGACTTTTGATGGCAAAGAAATAATTAGAAAAATAAATAAGAGGCCCCAATCGCTCACCTGACAAAGTGGTTCAAAGAAGTATTTGAGGTCACATTCAGTTAGTAATGGTTCATCAACTCTTCAGAGGAATGATGTTATGAAAAGCAACTTTTATGGAAAAACACCAAGGAATGAATTTGAACAAACTTGAATCTAACTTGCTCCCCTCCTCCTGCCCCCCCCCCCCCCTCCCAACAGAGAGCCCAAATATTAAGCCTGGGACTCAAATTGAACAGACCCCAAGATATGTTTTTTATCAAATATGAATGAATTCTGACTGGTGGATCTGAAGATGGTTTTTAAAGAAATTTAAATTTTATAGTAAATTTCCATTCTTATTATACCTACCATAATTGTTTACAACAGGCTTGCACTACAGTGTTAGTCCCTAACACAGAAAATATACTCTCTATTTTGATCTTTCCCAATTTGGGAAAGAAAAGTGTGCAAAAGCACCAAGAAAAAATAAGCCAAACTGGGTTGAGTGCTACCGGCGCTCACCCAATACGGGATGCTTTTCTCCTAGTACAGATCAATGGCTTCCGGCACCAGTGCACAGACATGTAATTAATGACTCATTCTTTTGAATCCACCAACATTGGAGTTATGTGAACAGCGGGAAGGAAAGATTATTTTCCGAATAAGAAGATGGGAGGGCCTCCATGTAAACAACTGCGGTAGGTATAATAAGAAAGGAAATTTACTATAAAATTTAAATTTCTTTAAAAACCACCTTCAGATCCACCAGTCAGAATTCTTTCATATTAAGTTTCTTATCAACCTACTCTACAATTGTTTATAACAGGCTGAATAGACAAAAGGAGACAAAAGGAGGCGGGAATCACATAACCAACTTCCACATAACCCGACTGCACTGGAACCATGGACAGAAGAAGAGTTCCCTAGGCCTATCAAACTATAGCATCACAAACATTAGTAAAAGACAATGAGAGATGAGGCGTATGGCTCTGCGTGACACACAGACAGAAAGGACAGTAAAACAGCACAGGGCTGGAACTGACCCCGAAGAAGCCTAATGGCTAGGGTAGACAGCCTGAGCAGAAGAAAGAGGGCCCAAAGAAAAAAGGTCCTCAGACTGCTCCTGCAACTGATGCAGATAGAAGGTGGAGAAAGTAAAAGCATTTCTCCAGTAGGCTGCCTGCATTACATCCGACAACTTGACAGAGTTAGCATAAGCTCAGGAAGTGGACAAGGCATGCACTTCGTGGGCAGAAATACGATTGGTAATACAATTGTCAGTTGCTAGACGAGTGTAGGGCATGCGAATAGCAAGACAAATCCGTCGAGAAATTAAAATTTTTTAGTAAATTTTGTTTCTTAACATACCTACCACAACTGTTTACTTTGGAACGAACTCAAGCTTTGAGAAACTTTTCCAAACAAGTTGGAAAAGTAATAGAGCGCAAAAGCACGAAAAAGATTGAAAAAGGGTCGAGCGAGACCAGCGCTCGAAATTGCAGGTACTCTCTCTGCACACCTCTTGTGTTTACCGAGCGCATGTGCAACAACCGTGACGTCAATTCCGTATTTCCACCAACGAGAAGTTTGTGATTTAGCGGGGAGGCATCGATATCAAAGATATCTCCAAGGAGGGTGGGCCTCTAGTAAACAATTGTGGTAGGTATGTTAAGAAACAAAATTTACTAAGAAATTTTCATTTCTTTTCAACCTACTCACAACTGTTTACAACTGGCTGAATAAACAATAGGAGAAGGTGAATCACATAACCAATACAAACAAGAGCAGCAGAAAGAATAAGAAAGGAGGGCAGTGAACAATAAGCGAAACCTGTAAAGAAGATAGAGAAAAGGCACTTGAAAAGAACAAGGCGAAGCACAAACCCGATAAAAACAAATTTAACGAGGGTGCACAACAGCCTGAGCAGCAACGAGAGGGCCTAAAGAATAAAGGTCCTCAGATTGCTTCTGTAGGTGGTGGAGATAAAAGGAGGAGAAGGTAGAAACATTCCTCCAGTAAGCCGCGTTCATAACATCCGGGAGTGAAACAGAATTGGCGAACTCCCAGGATGTAGAAATGGTACGAACCTCATGAGAATTAAACCGGTGTAGCAGAACATCTTCCCCTCATGGATATATCCCCAGGGGGGGGGGGGGGGGGGGGGGTATCTCCACCCCACCCTGGATATCTCCCCCCCCCCCCCCCCCCCCCACACACACACACACACACACACACACACACACCCCCACCCATGACAAAAATTGTTTTTGATTGATTTGACATTATTTGATGATGATTTTTCCCCCACGCCATATGGAATATGATATCTTCCACATCCCACCCACACCTAAAATTTTTAAAATCCAATAGGTAATGTTTTATCTTGTACTATTATTTCACAATATATCCATATTTGATATTAAATAGCTAAATCCTTGCAAAAATCTACTGTAGAGAGAAATACTTTGAATGAACTCTATAAATAAAAAGTTTGAATCACAAATATACTTTGAAATATGTTTCTCTACAAAGCTTTGAAAAAATAATCTCTGCTCTGTGTGGATGATAGAATGCATCAATGATGTTTAGTTCATACTAATCCTCTGCTTAATTGCAAAATAAACTGTGATATTGATGAAGTAGTTATTGCGAAGAGTCTTCACATTACCTCAGTGTTAACACTGCCTCAGTAATCATCAAAATGACACATTTCTTCATTTTTTGGACGGGTGAGGCGGAAGATATGCAGGTTGGACATCTCCCCCACCCCAACCCCAGCGACATGTTTGGAAAAGTCCCCAAAATTGCTGGAAAGGTTCTAAGATTGCCTATTTTCAATTCACTGGTCATTATTCAATGGTATAAGCCAAGTTGAAACTGTTTTTAATTTGTTCTATATTTTTTGACATGGGTGGGGGGGGGGGGAAGATAACCAGGCCTGGATATCTTCCCCCCACCCATGTCAAACTTCCAATAGACATTCATAGAACATTTTGCAGCCATTGTTTGGACTTTGTTATGGTTGGCCCCACGGTGTAAAAAAAACCTATTGATATTTGTGAAATAGTTGCTTCTGAGATTGCCTATTTTCTATTCACTGGTCATGTATTATTCCATAAATAAATGTTCTTATCTTTATCAGTTCAGTTTATTTGTTCAGTTCTTTTTATATTTTATTTTTGAGGTGGGGGGAAGATATCCAGGGTGTGTGTGTGTGTGTGTGGGGGGGGGGGGGGGGGGGGGGGGTGGAAGATAACCTAGGTTATCTTCCGGGGGGGGGGGGGGGGGGTGGAAGATATCCAGGGGGGGGAGATATTGTGGCACACCGGTTCAAAACAAGATCCGAAGTAGACAAGCGGGAATAAGCCAGCTTGACTGCAAGACAGATCCACCTGGAAATAGAATGGGAAGAGAGAGACTGCCTCTTAGGAATGAGAGACAGAAAGAATCTCTTTCGACCCCCTCTGAATGAACTGAGTGCGAGTAATGTAAGTCTTGATTGCACGAACAGGACAAAGAAGAGGCCTCCGACCATTGACAGCAGGGAGAACCCGAATGCAGATGGGAGGAGGTACCGAATCAGGAAGTTGATTCTTGGCCAGAAAAGAGCAATGAGTAGTGAAGGTGACACTGTTAGCCTCATATCTGAAGAAAGCAGAATCAACAGATAGCGCATGAAGCTCACTGACACGTCGAGCAGAAGCAAAGGCTAAAAGGAAAGCCATCTTATAGGTGAGAAAACGCATATCGGTCTCAGATAAAGGCTCGAATGGCGCCCCCCTCCAAACAGTGCAACACCCATGCCAAGTTCCACTTGGGTGTAAGACGCAAAACTCGAGGCCTCTTCAAAGAAAAGTGCCGAATGAGTTTGAAGAGAAAAAGATTACGACCGATGCACCGCTTTCCCACATAAGAGAAAGTATCAGACAGCATAGACCGATAGCCCTTAATTGTAATAGGCTGGAGGCCCTTGGAGTCAAAATGGTATACCAGAAAATCTGCAATTTGAGCGATTGACAAATCACGGTAATCCACATTGTGATCTGTACACCAGCGGCAGAAAACCTTCCACCTTGTAGCATAAATCATGCCAGTGGAATGTTGCTGCGATGCAGAAATGCACTCCACTGTTCGTCTCAAAAAACCTCCACGTCGGAGACAGGATGTGATAAAAAACAGGCCTGAAGGGACAGGCTCACCAGGTTGTTGTGATACTTCCTGGGAAGACCCTGGGAAAGAAAATCACAATGTAGAGGTAGACGAATCGGCCGATCTGCCAACAGAGGCCACAGCAGATTGATCCTCACCCTCTGTGGAGACAGAGCACGAATCTTCGCCAATACTTGAGGAAGAATTGGTGCCAGAGGGAAGGCATAGCCGATCCAACCTGTCCAGTCCAGAGACAGAGAGTCTACCGCAAATTCCATGGGATCTGGACAAGGAGAGACAAAGGTCTCTACCTGTTGATTCCAGCGAGTGGCGAAAAGGTCGACCAGAGGATGTCCCCACTACTCGCAAATCACCTGAAACACCGACTGATGTAGCATCCATTCGGTTGGAAGGACACTGTTGCGTCGAGACAGGGTGTCTGCTAGGACGTTAAGATGCCCGGGAATGTGCCGAATGGACACTCGAGCATTTACATCCCGCGCCAACAGAAGAAGATCCCAAGATACATGGAATCAAATCTGTGCCTCCTTGATTCCATATGTAGGCCACTACTGTTGAATTGTCCGAAAGAAGTAGGGCAATGTGGTCCGACAGGTGAGGGATCCAAAGCCAAAAACTCAACAGAAGAGCAAGGAGCTCCTTCTGGTTGATATGAAGGCCCACCTGCACGCTGTCCCACTCGCTGTGAGTGGACAGACTGAGAGGATCCAACGTCGCACCCCAGCCATGATCGCTGGCATCTGCAGTAATGATGTGATCGGCCAAAGGAAGATCCAACGGAACACACTGTGTCAGCAAGGGAACATCGATCGACCCAAGGGTGGAAGTGACAAAGCAGGGACTGGGGAATAGGAAGTTCCAGGTCCAGTGGATCTACATTTGGACGCCAATGATCCAACAGGAAGTGTTGGAGAGGTCGGACAAACAAGTGACCGAGCGGAATGAGATCTGTCACCGAACTGCAAAGGCCCAGCATCCGAAGGAAAGTCCTGGCCGAGAACGAGAAAGATTGAAGCAGGTTCCGAGTCAAGGCGGAAAGAATCGTTGCCTGAGCATTGGGAACCGACACCACATTGTGAAGAGTGTTGAAATCCATCCCCAAATGACGAAATTGGCGGGAAGGAAGGAGATCCAACTTCTTGTGATTGACACTGAAACCCAGCGATGCTAGAAGACAAAGAAACTGCTGGACGTCTGACTCCAGAACAGCAGCATCATGGTGGCGTTGGAGGATATTGTCCAGGTAGGCTGCCAAAGTCACAGCCGACTGAGTATGGTGAAAAGCAAGCACATGTGACATCAGGCGGGTGAAGGCCCAAGGAGCCAGGTTCAATCTGAAATGGGAGAGCTCTGAATAGATAGACTTGATCCGGAAACCAGAACTGAAAGTATTTCCGTGACGCCAGATGAATGGGTACATGGAAGTAGGCATCCTTCAGGTCGATACTGGCAGCAAAGTCGCCTTGATGAACTGAACTGCGAACTGACCGGAAAGTCTCCATACTGAAACGAGGTGCTATAATGTACTCGTTCAGGATACTCAGAAAGAGGGACAGGATGAAACTGGCCATTTTTCTTTGGCACCAAGAAAAGTCTCAAGGAAAACCCCTGTGAAAGAGTGTTCCTGACCACCTTGATCGCTCCTTTGGAGAGAAGATTGTTGATCTCCTGCACCAGAAGGTACCGATGTAGAGTATTGGATGGGACCTGAGTCGGAAGGGGCACCCGAGATAAACAGGGGTGCCAATGGAAGGACAGTCGCAGACCGGATTGGATGATGTCGAGGACCCAAGTGTCCGACGTTATCTCTGTCCAACAGTCGTAAAACAGCGACAGCCTTCTCCCGACTGGAGGCTAATCGAGGTGAGAACCTTCATTTGCAGCCTCATCGAGGCTCCTGAGAGGAGAAACCACCCATTCGGGAAGCAACCAAGTCCTAAGACTTTCCTCCCGGAGGCTGCCAGCGAACCTGGCTGCGTCGGCACTTCTTCTGTGCAGAAGGAGCAGATGAGCCGAAGGCATAGCTGACATTGCAGACGCAGCAGGACACTTGGCGGGCTTGGAACATCCACCACCCGCAGCAGCAGGATGGTCCAGCTGTTGTAGCAAAGGCTGGTCCTTCGAATGACGAAGAACCTCGCTACGGACAGATTCCACGGAACCATGGAACAACTGAGGTCCAACCAAAGAGGCAGACCTCAGAACAGCACGCTGCTCAGAAAAGGGATGGAGAAGAATCCAACACTGCATCCCGGCGTGCCAGCTCCAAATTAGCCATGTTACAGGCGTGAGCATGTGTCAAGTTCATAAGAGCCTGTGACAAAACACGAAAAGGCACCTGAGCATCATCAAACTCCCCTGGTGGAAAATATTCAGCCAGGGCAGGGACGACATGGTCTGCGAGAGATAACATACCCAGCATCTCTCGGGACAGGCCCACCATAGACTCAACTACTGACATCGGGAGAACTGCCGACTTAGGCTTAGTCAACCCGAGGGAAGAAGAATCCTCATCCATAGTAGTCATCTCTTGGAAGACTGGTGGACAGACAGAATCGTAAACACGAAACTGCGATGGAGGCAGAAAGGCATCAGCTGTAGAAAAGAAAGAACCCTTGAGGGCCTTAAAATGCATTTTGGCGTCCAAGCCCAGGAAGGACTCAACAACCTGAGCTGATTGCAGAGGACGCAAACCCCCAGAGCTAGAAGGCTCAACTGGGTTACGGCGCTCCACAGGGGACCGCGGCCAGACACTCGCAGATGGCTGGTCTGAAGGTTGAATGTCCGGCAATAAGCCAATGACAAAATCCAAAACCTGCCCCAAGACTGAAGAGGGGGCCCATCACCTTCAAGAAAATCATCATCCTCTGTTACAGAAGAGGCGTAGCCCAACTCAGACTGACCAGCAGAAACTTCCTGCGAATACTGCGCAGTATCCAAAGGGCCAGGCGAGACATCTCGGTGACTGACCAAAGGAGATTGTGCCTCAGGAGGCACAGGGAAGCCAACTTGAGAGTTGCTAGAAAGCAACCGGGTGAGCGCCAAAACGGCCTGACGCAGGTCACCCTGAGAATCTGTCACAGCAGCATCGCCCGACAGAGTGTCTTCCCAATGGACCCTTCTGATAGAAGAACCCAAATCCTCAGAAGGGACCGAAGATGAACATCGATCAGCAGACAGAATAGGGAGACGGTGAAAAACACACCAGAGGATAGTATCGATTGTGATGCCCAGGGGCAATCACTGACCTCTGCTGAACAGAAGGCCCTGCCTGCAAATCCTCTAAAGAGACCGACTGCGTACGTCTATCGGTAGCTGGACCTGGGACATGATGAGAAGACACCGGAGGATTGTCCCAAGAATGACAGGAACCTGCCATTGGCCTCTGTGCAGCAGAAGGCCCTTACTGCCCATCCTCTGAGACTGACGGCAAGCATCAATCGACAGCCAGACTCAGAACACAGTGAGGAATCACCAGAGAAAGGTTCCAAGAGTGACAGCTAACCAGAGCTGTCACTGACCTCTGGCGAACAGCAGGCCCTGGATGCCAATGTCCCAGCCCCATCCTGCTAGTCGGCACACTAGCAGGGGAAGGAGGAACAATAAATGATTCACTAGAGGGGCGAGGAATCGTTGCTGAAATGACCGAACGGCTCAACCAACTAGGAGCAAACCTAACCAGATGAGACAGAGCAGACAGCAAACCCGCACAGCTTCGCCGTGAAGCCAGGGGAGGCTGAGAGCTCATAGACACACCATCAGATACAGGCTCGGACCCCTGAGACTGTATACCATCCTCAGAAGAGATGGAAGAGCCACCATCATACAGAATAGGATCTGTAGTAACAACTTCCTCAGCAACTGTCAATGGCATAGGAGGCAAATCGGAGGGTGTCATCGAGCTGACCTCGGAGAAGCTCTCGACGAAAACAGATGCCTCAAGAGTGACATCAGAAGACAAAGAGACCACGGTTTCCACTTCAGGGTATCACCGCACTAGCACCGTCAACAGTTGCAGAGGAACTCACCACAGAAAAAGACAGATCAGCATCCTCTGTGACAATAGTCACCACGTGCACTCACAGAAATGTCTGATAAGGCATGGCTACCCTTACCCCGAGAACGAGGGGTTCTAGCTCTAGACAGAACCACCTTGTTTACAGAAGCCCAGAATTTTGAGGACCAAACCCCACAAATACCACATGATTGGGCCTGTGTTCAATTGTTGCAAGTGACACATGTGGAATGAGAGTCATCCACATGTTTCACCTGCAAGCAAGAGGAACAAGGAATAGTCTTAGGCATTATATGATAAATGAAATCAAGCTTCCCGCCGACGGAAAACAGAACAATGATTGTGTTCACACGCGGGGGAAAAACAAGACTATGTATGAAAAAGCAAGCAAAAATTATCAAAAATATTATCAAATAGTGAATAATTTAGAAGCTGGAAAAGGATACAATCCAATTGCACATAATCAAATAAGATAGCACCATACAATTAAGTTGTTCACGAAGATAACAGCTAAATGATAGCATGTGCTTGGTAAATGCAAGAGGTGTGCAGAGAGAGTGCCTGTAATTTCGGGCGCCGGTCTCGCTTGACCCTTTTTCAATCTTTTTCGTGCTTTTGCACTCTATTACTTTTCCAACTTGTTTGGAAAAGTTTCTCAAAGCTTGAGTTAGTTCCCAAGTAGGGCTTGCACTTACATTACAGCCAATTGTAAACAATTGTGAGTAGGTTGAAAAGAAATGGATTGAGGAGAGATCTTCTGTCAATCAGGAATAAGAGACAGAAAGAATCGTTTCCTGCCTTTCTTAATGAACTGCATCTGGTTGAGGTAAATGCGAAGTGCACGAACCGGGCAGAGCAAAGGACGATTACCCTCAGCAGAAGGAAGAGCCCTAATACAGATAGGAGGTGGAGTTGTTTCTGGTATCTGATTCTTGGCCAGAAAGGAGCAATCAGTGGTAAAAGTAACATTGTTGGTGGAGCTTCTGAAAAAGGCAGCATCAAACCAAAAGGGCATGAAGCTCACTAACCTGTCTGGCTGAGGCAAAAGCCATCAGAAAAGGTGTCTTGTATGTGAGAAAACCTACCATATATCCACCTGGGATAAAGGTTCGAACGGCACCCTCATGGTGAACTTGGCATTCTTTGGTCATTATGTAGAGGGAGACGTGCCATTACCGCTGCCAACAGAGAGCGGAGCTGATTGATCCACACCCGTTGAGGCAACAGGGGAGTGATCAGAATGATTCGACAACTGCAGGTTCGTAGCTTGGCTAGAACCTGAGGCAGAATCGGAACCGGCGGGAAGGCATAGCTGACTAGATTGTTCCAATCGAGTGAAAGAGCATCTACAGCGAAAGCCAAAGGATCTGGACACAGGGACATGAAAGTGTCCACCGGATGGTTCCAATGGGTCACAAAAAGACTGATGTGGGGATGGCTCCAGTGATCGCAAAGTGACTGGAACACTGTCCTGTGAAGCATCCACTTGGTGGAAATGACCCTGTCCCATCGTCGGACAGTGACCCTGTCCCATTGGGACAGGGAGTGATGGGACAGGGAGTTGGCTAGGACGTTCAGACGATCGGGAATGTGACAAACCACCACTCCTGTGTTGACATCCTGAGCTAGCAGTAGAAGATCCTGAGCCAATTTGTATATGGGAACGTGCTGCCCTGGTTCCAAATGTAAGCGACCACTGTCGAATTGTCAAACAACAGTAGCACCTGACAATTCAAAAAGTAGGGGATCCACTGCCGGAAACTCGGAAGAAGAGCAAGAAGTTCCTTCTGGTTGATGTGAAGAGCTGCTTGATCCTGGTCCAATACCCCATGAAGAGAAAGACCTAGAGGAACCAATATCGCACCTCATCTGAGATCACTGGCATCTGCCATCAGAACACATGATCAGACATGGGCAAGTTCAATGGAACTCCATGCATAATCCACTGAACATCCGTCCAGGGGAGAAGGTGACGATGAAGAGAGTCTGGTAACTGAAGCACCAGATCCAGAGGATTGACATTCGGCCTCCAACGACTGAGATGAAAGTGTTGGAGAGGGCTGACGTGCAGCCGACCTAGAGGAATGAGATCCGTCACTGATCCGCAGAGATTGTAGTCCAATAGTCTGCAAACTCTGATATCCTTCCTCCAACCTGGGACGAATCAAGGTGAGGACCTTCATTTCGAGCCCTGGCAAGGCCTGTGAGAGAAGGAATCACCTCCTCTACTAGATGAAGGATCCTGAGTCCTCCCTCTGGTCTGCCGATGCTTACCCTTACCACGTGATCATGAGTAAGAAGTAGAAAGCAGGGTCAGGATGATCAGCCCTTGGCTTCGCAGAGGAAGCAGAAGGGCGATTGTTAGGCTTAGAATGGCCCCTGCCTCCAACAGAAGGCTGTTCAAGCTGGCAAAGCAGCAGCTGATCTTTGGAATGATGCAGGACGTCACCCGTTGCCACAAAACCATGGAATAGTCATGGACCTGCCAAAGAAGCAGATCAAAGAACAGCACACTGCCCCTCAGGAAGGGAACAGCTTGTGTCCAACACAGCGTCCCGGTGAACTAATTCCAAGTTAGCCATGTTACAGGCATGCGTGCAAGTAAGATGCATGAGTGCCTTGGAAATCACATGCAAAGGAGCCTGCACATCATCAAACTTATCTAGAGGCAGATTAGCAGCCAAAGCAGAGACGATGTGATCCGAGAGAGAAAGCATGCCCAGCATCTCTCAAAATAAGCCCAACAGGGACTCCAGAGTCACCATAGGAATAATGGCCATCTTGGGCTTGGAAAGTCAGAGGGAAGAGGAGTCCTGATCCAAGACTGTCAAAGTCTGGCAGACTGATGGATTGGCGGAATCGTAGGAACGATAATGCACTGGAAACAAAAATGTATCAGCCCTAGTGAAGAACAAAGTCTTCACAGCCTTGGAATTCAGCTTAGAGTCCAAAGATGCAAACACTTCAACCACCTGTACTGACTGGCATGGTCGAAGGCACTCAGAAGCGGGTTGCTCCACAGGCTGTAGGTGCGTGACCGATGACACCGTCAGCTGATCTGATGGTTTCAGATCCGGAAGGATCTCAAACACAAAGTCAAGAGCTGCTCCCAAGTCAGAGACTGTTGGCCCTCGACGTCAGGTATGTCTGATCCATCCTCTGAGTTGGAAGACACATACCCATCATGGGCACACCAGCCGATGCTTCCCATGGTGTAGGCACACCAGGGGGATCAGAAAGCAGATTGCTTCCAATCCCGGGAGGTGACGCCATAGGGGGCACCTGGAAATCGCCAGTAGCCTCGCTGGAAGCAAAGGGAAGGTTCTTGGAAAGAACCTGAGTGAGCAAGGAGAGGGCCTTCCTGAGCTCAAGGCCCATGTCAGCCGGTTTGACATGGGAACAAACCAGCAAAGTGGCTTCACTCCTGACCCTTTTAACCAGCGAAGGGTCACAATCCTCTAGTACACCCGATGCGGGGTGATGGGTGATAGCCGAAACATCTGAATGCAGATGCTTATAGGGTTATGAAATATCCCGAGGATCTGAAGTGCAGGAACTAAAGAGAGTCGCCGTGGACCTCTGAGGGACAGAAGGTCCAGGCTGCACAAAAAGGGTTGGTCCTGCAAAATTGGCCGTAGGACCAGAGTGCATGGACGGAAACGCAACAGAGTCCACAGTGACCCCACCATGAGCATCCGAATCCAATTGAAATGGCTGAGTGACCACAGCAGAGGGATCGGCCGCAACCACTTCCGACTTCGCCAAGTTGAAGTCAGGGAAGGCTGAGGCCGATATCCCACGTCCACACAACCAGACATCTCTGCAGACCCCTGCTGTGATAATCCGAGGCCGGCGGAAACGGTGACTGATGATGTTGCAAACGGAACAGCAGTAGCAGCAGATATGTTGGGAGCTGTTGAAACCGGTGGAAAAGTGGAGAGAGCAATTGAGCTTGGCTCCAAAGGAGGAGTCACAACCCAAGTGACATCCACCGATTTCGACTGGAGAGGGACCACAGTCTCGGAACCAGGCATCTCTTCATCAGACAACTCAACAGCTCCCGCAGTATTCACCACTGGAAAAGACTGCACATCTCTCATGGAGGGGGTATAACTCTCACCAGACATGGTCATATCGGGAGGTCCCGAACGACAACGTTCTCCTTTCCCACGGTTGCGGGAGGAACGCCACGAAAATGCACCACACGGTTCACAGAAGCCCAAAAAGTGGATGACCAAGACCCACAGAGCCCACAGTGTCGATCTGAAGAACACCCATTACAAGTGGAACAAGAAGCAGTCCTGGGCATAATAGAGGTGAGAGCAGTAGAAGAAAAGGTGAACTCAACAGAAAGTAGAAGAACACCCCAACTACAAGAGAAACGTGGCAGAAATTAAAGGCACGGCTGGAACACAACTGGACCCATATGGCCGACAAGGACCCAAAAAACAGAAATTCTACCCTCAACGGAAAGGAGAAATCCTGTCCATACAGCCCCCCACTGACACCTAACTCCAATATTAATAATAATATCTGAAAGGATAACATAAATTTATTAACCAATAAATTATATGTCCAAACCGCACGGTATGTGAAAATCGTGCGCGAACATTGAGAATATACAAAATCAAAGAATATGTGGTTGAAATTAATGACGAGAATATATAAAACACAGTCCTGTTATTATACGATACTCAGATCCATAATTCTAGTCACAGGTAACCATTATCAAGGAGTTGAATTATCACTGATTCTTAATGCAAATGGAAGCACGTCTTCCCAGACGGAAGAAGAAAAAATGAATGAGTCATTAGTTACACGTCTGCGCTCTGGTACCTGAAGCTGTGGATCTGTACTAGGAGAAGAGCATCCCCTACTGGGGTGTGTGCCGGTAGCACTCGACCCAGGTTTGGCTTATTTTTTCTTTGTGCTTTTGCACCACTTTTCTTTCCCAAATCGCTTGGGAAAAACCAAAATAGAGAGTATATTTTCCAAGTTAGGGACTTCCACTGTAGTGCAAGCCTGTAGTAAACAATCGTAGAGTAGGTTGATAAGAAATGTCCTCACATTGCATTAAGTTAAAACTTTGGGCTCCAATGGAGATCCCAAATATTAACCTAAGGAAGCGATTTGAACAAACTAGAATCTATCCCACCTAGAGAGGTTGTATACCAAAAATGAAAGGATTCTTACTGGTGGATCTGAAGAAGAAAATCTATTAAGAAATTCCCTCATATTGCACTAAGTTCAAATTCGGGCTCCCATAGAGAGCCCAAGTATTAACCCATGGACACAATTTGAACAAACTTGCATCCGACTCTCCCAGAGATGTTGTACACCAAATATTAAAGCATTCTGACTGGTGGATCTGAAGAAAAAGTTTTTTAAAAAAAATTTCCTCTTATTGCACTAAGTTAAACTTTGGGCTATAACAGAGAGCCCAAATATCAAAACAGGGGCCCGATTTCAATAAATTTGAATCCGCCCCCCCTCCTGGGGATGTTGTATACCACATATGAAAGCATTCTGACTAGTGGATCTGAAGAAGAAGATTTATAAAAATCAATCCTCATATTGCCCTAAGTTAATAATAATACTAATAATAATCAGAGATGGTCTGTTACCCGGTTCCCCCCCTCCCCCCCCCCCCCCCCCCCCCCACCCACACAGTGGCACATCATCTAGTGTGGGTGACTGAAAAGAGGCATTCAGTTTCCCTAAGTAAAAAAAAAATCCAATATGGCCACCAGTCGGCCATCTTGAATCCAACTGGGAAAAAGATTATGTCACACTGCTCCTCATCATGTTGATCATTTTGGTGAAGTTTCATGAAAATGCGACAACCTAAAACTGTGGAAGTAGTTCGCTCCACAAGTATTTTTCAAAATCCAATATGGCCTCAAGCCGGCCATCCTGAATGCGATCTGGAAAAAATTTATGTCACACACTGCTCCTCATCATGTCGATCAATTTATATTAAGTTTTATGAAAATGCAGCAAAAACTGTAGAAGCAGTTCACTCCACAAGTATTCTGCAAAATACAATATGGCTGCCAATGGGCCATCTTGAATCCGGTCTGAAAAAAAATTATGTCACACACTTCCCCTCATCATGTTGATCATTTTTGTGAAGTTTCAGGAAAATTTGACTAAAGTAGTTTGCTCCACAAGTTTACATGTGCAATGGACTGATAACGACAGCAGACCGACCGACGGACAAGCTGACTCCTATATACCCCCCTAAACTTTGTTTTGTGGGGGTATAATAATAATTGCTTTTCTAGAGTGTAAGCCCACAAAAAGTGCTCTAAAACGCTTGAAGAAATAAATATACTTTTCTGAAATAAAGAGTCACATCTGTTTCGGTTGCCTCATAAAGATGTTAAGGAGAATGCTTCAGTAAATAGGAAAGTTTTAAGATTTCTTTTGAAGATATTGGAAGGTTCTGAATTTCTGACACTAATAGGCAGGGAATTCCACAATCTGGGACCCACGAAGGAAAACACACGATCATTAGCCAAATTCGATCTGCCAAAAGGTACAACTAGTTGAATTTGGTTTTAGATCTGAGACTGCATGATGGTGCATATACAGTGAGGAGCTCTTGCAGGTAAACTGGAGCCAGTTTGTGGATACATTTGAATACTAAGATCAATATTTTGAAATCAATCCTCTGTTTAACTGGAAGCCAATGTAGTAGTCTTAAAACAGGTGTTACGTGTTCAGAGCGTTTGGTACCAGTAATTATCCTAGCAGCAGTATTCTGAACTTTTTGAAGCTTCTGAATCAGGTACTGAGACAGCCCCACTAGCACTGAATTACAATAGTCTAGTTGTGAGGTGATGAAGGAGTGCACAAGTGCTGACTCGGTTAAGATAAGGTTGCAGTCTTCCAACATTACAAAGCTGCCAGTAACATTTTTGACATATTTTATTGATATGGATGTCTAGTTTTAAATTTGAGTCCATAATCAGTCGAATACTCCTGGCCGATTCACTTTTCATAGTGATGTTGTTTCCAACCAGAAATGATGTAACAGAGGTTGTAGGCATGCAAACCCCAGATATCACTAAGAATTCAGTTTTAGAGTCATTATAAATTTGGGCCACATAGGGAGCCCAAATATTAACCCAAGGACTTGACTTGAACAAACCTAAATCCGCCCCTCCTAGTGATGTTGTATACCAAATATGAAAGCATTCTGACTGGTGGATCTGAAGAAGAGGATTTTTAAAGAAATGTCCCCATATTGCACTAAGTTAAAATTTGGGCCCCATAGGGAGCCCAAAAATATACCCAGGGATCCGATTGAACAATCTGATCCCCCTAGAGATGTTGCATACTAAAATATCAAAATATTCTAACACAGGGACTCGATTTGAACAACCCAGAATCTCAGTTACCCCCCTCCCGTCCCAGCTATTTTGTATGCCAAATATGAAAGCATTCTGATTGGTGGATCTGAAGAAGATTTTTAACTCCTGTACCCAACGCAGACTATTTCAAAATTTATTATTTTAAATATCATTTTTTAAATTTTTTCAAAAAATTTCAACAAAACCATATCATTTGACCCCTCTTTGGAACAAGCTCGTCGAACTTGTTCCAAAGAGGGGTCACAGGATATGGTTTTGTTGAAATTTTTCGAAAAATAATATTTTTTCAGCTGCTGAATTTGCATATTACGCTGGCGGATGCGGGCGATTCGTTGGGTAAAGGGTTAAAGAAATTTTAAAGGTTCTAATAGATGGTTCTGGAGAAGATTTTTTAATTTTGGAAAACATTTTATGAGAGATACCAGAGTAATGCCATTTGTGGTGCCCCCTGTGTAATTAGTGTAAATCAGTTGCCTTATTTGATTTGAGGCAAAGGATCAAGCTCTCAAGCTACCAGCCTAATTCTGCAAGGAATTCAATGCTGTTATGGCCTGGAAAAAGTCTGGCCATTAAATAGTCCATTGCCTATATTTAGATTCACTTGTCTGGAATATTTCAGTTGGTTGAAAAGTCTGTTAACTGAATAGCCCCTTGCCACTGAAAAATACTCAATTGACACGAGTATTTAGTCAACAGGAATTGGGTTATTTTCTGGTGATAAAATGAATGAATGAAAGGTTTTAGCATGCCAAAGGTGCCCAGGGACGATGTGGGATTTACAAATGCCTTGGAACCCGGTTAACCTTATTTTATTTCACTTGGATCACACAGGCCTAGCTTTTCTATTGCCTCAAATGGGGTCAGAGGGGGTATGCACACGGTTGGAATTCCCGGCGGTTTATGTTGGAGTGATAGATTGTCAATAATCAATCCCTCAACGCCATTAAGACTATTAGAGAGTGGGCTCTATTCGGTTCCAGCTTGGGGATGCTAGAGGTTTGAGTCCCACCATGGAATATAATGCTGTGCGATAGCAAATTTAAGGGAAGAAGAGAAAAGACAACCAAACAGCAATGCCGGTTTGGTAGCAGCCCCGGTATATGACCACAGCAGTTACAAAAAAGGAGTGGAGAAAGCCCCAACAGCTTAGTTTTGAAAAACTGGGAGTCATCCATCAAGCCTTCTGGGATAAAGGATGCCGTATGTGATTAATAGGTATCTGGTTCTCATTCAGGAATTCCAAATGACCTCCCCCAGCCACCCCCCCACCCCCCACCAAAAAAAAAGAAGACCTTAAAAGGGCTGTTTGCTGGGAAGATTGTTTCAATCCTTGCCTTGGTCTTGTTAGGTTTTCTGCACATCTTTGCATGAGGATTGTTTCAATCCCTCATAGTTTGTTATTCTGGTGATAAAGTAAGCATTTATTCTATTATATCTTGTTTGACATGGGTCATAGAGCTCTTTCAAACAAGATGTAATAGATTAAATGCACAATTTACTGAGGCCTGATAGGTCTATAAACATAAAGAATTCAGTGGTTGTCAGACTAATTTGTTGATAGATTACAAGATTTTTGTTCAAATAACAGGAGTTTACTCTGCAACCTGACAGTTGTATTGAAGGTGTGGCAAATGGTTTGGTGTTTGAAAGTTATATTTAATTATCTGGGTTATTTGGTTAAGACATATCCAATTAAGTTTGCTCCACTATCATCTCATTAGAAAACAGATATCTGTTTTATATTGAAATTATATTGAAAGTGTGAATTCAAATTGAGTAAACATGAAGAAATAATGAACATAAAAGAATTTTTGTGAAAAGTGAATTTTTTCCTTGATACATAACAAAGTCAGAAAAAAATATGTTAACCCTTTACCTAACATGAAAAGCAGACGACACTTGCCAAAAAATTCTTGAATAACTAATTTTTTTCATTTTTTGTCTCAAAAACATAGTTCTGACCCCTCATTGGAATGAGCTCGTTCCAATGAGGGGTCATAACCTACATTTTTGAGACAAAAAATGAAAAAAATAATGAAAATTAATTGGTGACTTTTGTGAATAGCGCTGGCTTTTTTTGGCTGTTACGCTGGGTAAAAGGTTAATCTGAAAAGCAGATGATCTATTAACTGTAGAGTGTACTTTTGCCAAAATAAAACCTACTATAAAAGATTAAGTATTATTCCAGTATGATAGAACAGTAGGAGCGGTGGGTTCTAATATGACAAAGAGATATTATGTGTACAGTTGACAGAGAAAGAGTGTGTATGTTCACTCAATGTCAGTATAGGTATCGCAGAACTAAATATTTAGTTTAGAGTGATCTGCCTTGAAATGTTGCACTCAGATATTGCATCATAGTCTAAAATAAGACTCCTAGAAAAAAACTTATTGCTTGAGAAAACTGTTAAAGCATTTTATTAGGATTTTACAACAATACTGAATATTTCCCAAGAAAAAAGAGATTTTCTAAGGTTTTTCTGGGTCTATAAAATTCAGTTAACTATTTGTGTATTTTTGTTGGGAATTCCCAGAAAAAATTGAGTTCAAGGATGGTACTTCACTTCCTGGTGCATTTTCTCTCTTATTTGTTGCATGACCCCATGTTTTCTGGCCAGAGAAAGTTGTGTGAAGGTCTGTACTTTATGTAGGTATTTAAATATTTAATTTAAAGTGATGCGATCATATTTTTTTCCACATAAGTGTTATAATGGTCACCTATGGGAAAATATTTAGTTCTGTGAGACCTAAAGCATTAACCAAGTCAGATGTTTCTGAATTTCAACAGAAAGCAAAGTCCAGAAAAAGAAGAAAAATATGAATATGTAGAATGTCTCTGAGTTGACAATGACCTTGATCTGTGACCTTGACCTCCGTTGAGCAAAAAAAAAAATTTGTGTGCGACAAATCGTCTCCCCATAAGCAACATGTATGCAAAGTTTCAACAATATCTAACAAAGCATCTCACAAGCTATCGAGAGGACATGAAAATCTTCCTGGCGGATGGACGGACAGAAAGACAGATGGATGGATGGACAAACGGATGGAAATGACAAACACTATATGCCTCCGAAAAATTTTTTTTCAGGGGCATAAAAATAATATCTATTATAATACTCACCATAAATGTCAACAATGTTCAGATCTACAAAATAAAAATAAATATATATATAAATGCTAATAGAAATAATGGGCTATGGACCCAGCTTTTAAACACAGGAATCTCAATTAATGGAAGATCCATGAAGATGCAACTGCTTGAATTGAATTTATTCTGCCTATGTCAAGCAGGAATTCCACCAGTCATCGTCCTTACACTGCGCAACTGAATTGAAAACTATAAACTTCTTTGGAAGGTGGCCTCGGTGGGAGTCGATATCAGGGCTATGATACCCAATCACTTGGCCATAAATGGTCTGCCAGCATACCACCTGTGCCAATGACAACCCCAATGATGCCTGGTGGAATTCCTGCTTGTCATGGGGAGTATAAAGGCTAATAGAAATGCAGATTTGAAACAATGTAGTTCCCTAACATCTGTGATATTGATAATGTGAGTGGGGGTACGGTGGCGTCGCGGTAACCGGTTCTCGTCAGATCATCGAAGTTAAGCAGTGTCGAGCATGGTTAGTAGTTGGATGGGTGACCACTTCAGTGACTGATTCACGCTTCTGCATTGTCCTTGAGCAAGGCACTTAACCCCGATTGTCTACATGGGGGCACAATGACACTGTGTACTAAGCCATACTGCACATCGAAGGTGCACATGTCTTCAACCAATCTAACCCTGCCTGTGCCGCGGTGCAGAGTTCAGAGTTTCAATGTTAGAGAGCTGACAGTTGTTCGTCGTTGTTCACTGGTTTTCTCCAGGTACTCCGACTTCCTCCACCCGTAAAACTGTCACCGACATGATATGACCCTGGCTGTTAATGTGTCGTTAAACCCTAATAAAAAAAAAGAAGAAAAAAAGAAAAAGATAATAATGTGAGTGATTTTCAAGACAAGCATGCCATTAGTAGGCCGGAGTCTGGCTGAGGTCAGTGTCAAACGAAAGAGGAGTAATTTTCATGAGTTTTTATGAGATTGAGGTTACTTCGGGCTCACTAAACTCTGAGATATTCAGGGATCTCTTGGTCTGTTTTTCAGAAATTATGCTTTTTGTCCTATTGCCTATTTTCAGAAATATGACTAAACTGAATCATATTAAAGCTTTAATAACATCATCATACACTATATTGATGTAAATGATGTTCTTAATGAAGTAGTGTAATTAATACATGGGAAGGATAAAATGTGTTTTGAGAAAATTGGATTTTTGGCAAAAGTTTGCTAAAAATTGCCGCTTTTTCAAATTTCCGAGGGCAGTAAATCAATTTTAACTCAAAAACCATTGTCCAAATGTGCATAATTAGTATTTACAAACTTCCCTAACCATATCTGAAATTAAATCACATCAGGATACCTTCTGATTATGAATGGATACTAAAATATGTAGGTTTATGTTACCCCTACCCCTAAAATAATGGATATTTTTGGTAGAAATTCTTAAAGTATTGAACTCATACAAAAGAAATTTTCTGACTTACCAATTATTTAGTTTTAAATTTTTAAAAGTTGTGTAACTTTATACTATGAGCTCCATTATGTAGTAGTTCTCTAAAGGTATTTTTCTATTACCACAGCAGTTTTGAGGACAATTTACTCAACATTGTAAAACTGTGTAAGTCAATTCTTTGATGCTGATATATTATGGCATTTCTCAACTGACCGACTTAATCTCACTTTGCTTGAAAGCTTATCAAAATACTGTTAGCAAAGGTATGACTAACCTTGTTATAATCTGTATCAACATCGTTAGTGTGTCTGAATTCTCGTCAGTCACTGTTTGTTAAAGTTAAAGCTAATAAATATATAAATATGTCCAACTCAATTTTCAATGAAACCAACCTCGACCAAAGGCCTGAAGATGGGGACAATCATGAGTTAACGAAACCAACAATTGTTGAAGAGATCATGGGTATTATTAGAAAATGCAAGTCATCTTCATACACCGGAGATGACAAAGTCTTTTAAAAAATACTGAAACAGTGTCCCAACATCTTCTGCGGCAGACTTACCCAACTCCAAAACTGCTGTCTCTCCTGTGGGTACTTCCCAAAATGTTGGAATGTGAATGCAGGAGTCATGATACCTAAACCAGACAAAGACCTTACCGATCATTCTAACTACCGACCAAAAGAATAAGATTCACTGGTCGTATAATGGGGAAGTGGGATGGGAGAATGAAGATGAAGGACATGTGGTTAGTGAGTGATGCAAAGGAGATGCTAATCAGAGAGATTGGGTAGAATGGGGCAAGGGATGACATCAAGCAGTTCGTCTCTGAGTGTTAGGTTGAGAGAAGAAGCGTGGGAAGATGGAGGCAGGTGGGAGCACAGGGGGGGTATTATTATTTACTGACTATGATAGGGCAGCCCAGAATGGTTTGCCAATTGTTTTCCCGATAACAGAATTGAAGGGCTGCATATACTTTCTCTTTGTTTCATATTGTTCTCAAGTTGTGTGTCATATTGTATGGAAATTCTTAACCAACATTGCCTATAATTAGTCAACGTGACTTGATAAGGAGATGATGCCTACAGGTTGGGCACTTTTCTTTGAGCATTTATTGCTTGATGACTTTTTTTTCAGATTCAGAGATAAGTAAATGTTGATGGTAGTGGAGAGTGTTTGGCGTATGTGCCACTGACAGAATGCATACATGAAAGATTGCAAACAGCTGAACAGTTGCAAAGAGAATATGAAGGTGACCATTATCATAAGGAGCAGTGTGACTTTATTCTTGAAAATCTTGACCCTGAAAAACATGGTTTTCATATTACACCATGCTATAAGAAGTTTACCCTATTCATTTCACGGAAACACAAGCTTAATGATAGAGATAGTCTGGAGGATGCAGCACGTGTCTCAGACAAAATGACAGAAGGTTGATTCAGTTCAACTATTCCTAAGGTGTGTTTCTTCTGTATACCTGTACAAAAAAGGTTCAAAGATAAGAGGAAGAACTGTCAATGTATTATGGCAAAGATGCAGAACAGAAGTTAAAAAATGAAGCTCAAGAGCTACAAGATGACATTTTATTACACACACATTTAAAATTATGATTTATTCACGACATTCTAGGATGTTTGATAAAAATAAACTTTTATTGTAAATGTGTGGGATACAGATTTTTTCACTTTTTTAATGTAAGAATGGAACCAGTCATATTTCTGGGGATACATGGACCCGTTTTGATTCAATGGGTCATTTATTTTGATGTTGTAAAGTGGATGTTAGCGGTCTATAGTATATGTGTTTCTATTGTTGCCGTAGAAACTCATGTCCCATATAATACTGACTATTGATTAAATAACCCAATGGGTTAAAGTATAACATGGCAATAACTGACATGCAGTTTGAACTAAAGAACAATGTAGACAGAATATGAAAGCATCTATGAGTGATGTCATTTCAAATAAATGACTTTGCATGCTGTTGCAAGAGCAAGTTTCTAGGTTACCAAAATTGAAATACAAAACAAATAGCATGTCGCTGTACACTGGAATTCGTATGGATTCTGTACCCCTGTTAAAGCCTATAACACAAACTTTAATAAATTTTGAGCAGGCATTGTGAACAATTTCTCTTTGGAAATGAGGATATAAATTTCATTTACATGGGATGAATTGACAATGACTACTGTAATCTTGACTAAAAAAATTTAACCTGTCAATCAATCGAGAAACAACAGCCGTATGGAACTTGAAAGTCAGATAAACATGTGAGTTTTTAAAATAATTTCTCATTCAAGTATTTTCTGAATTTACACCTGTTGTTTGTTGTGAAAGTATGTTAACTTTTTGGTGGGGATCACATCAACCATTTCAAATGAACAGTGTTTCATCGATCGAAGTGGTGACACATTACAATTTGCAAGTTGAAACTATGAATAAAAGTTCAATCAGCATACGAAATATTAAGACTGATCTCCTGCTTGTGAAGATTAATTTGGATTTTTGTCTTATTTTATTTCCTTTAAGTCTCAGAAGGGTAGGTTAATTCTTACTTAATATTACCGTAAAAGGCCTGTTTTAGAAATTTGCGATGGTGTGTAATAAATACAAAACCGCACAAGTGTTTGAATGGGTTAATGTTTATCGCACTCGTTTGGTTTGATACAGAATACCACTCAAGGCTTCGCCTCTTGTGGTATTCTTGCTCCCAACCAAACTTGTGCGGTAAACATTAACCCATTCAAACATTTGTGCGATTCTGTCTATTTATTAAATATTGAACCTTATACCTTGATAGCAAAGGAGTTCCAGTTTCATGTACACATGCTACAAAAAAGATCTACGAAATCAGTTACATTTATTAGAAGGCAAAGACAATGTTTTTCTTAATAAAATGTAAATAGTTGAATTGTATGTAACAAGTCAGGTGTTGAACCTGAATCAGGTGGTTTCAATGTGTGTGCTCCATAAACTTTATGATGATGGTCATCACAGGTACAGAGGATGGTTGAAAACTAGACTACAATGTTGTTTCAATTTTCACTTTATGTTTGTGGAAATTGACTAACATACACCATGAGGTGTTATCAGAAAAGAGGGGTGGAATTCTTCTGTTCTTCAGTGCAAAGAAAGTCTGGTGAAGCAAGCAGCTTTGTATATGTATGAAGACATTTAACATTTTCAAGATCACTGCCTTCAAATACAGAATTGGCAATAAGTTTGCCTAGATCTATTGAACATGGCTTGCATTTTGGCTTCAACTCATCAG
The DNA here is from genome assembly GCA_031216915.1 of Pictodentalium vernedei. Lineage (NCBI taxonomy): Eukaryota > Metazoa > Mollusca > Scaphopoda > Dentaliida > Dentaliidae > Pictodentalium > Pictodentalium vernedei. The sequence goes on along the minus strand of CM062295.1, from coordinate 306,250,784 downwards.
GCATTTGATGCTTAGTCCCTAATTTTTGGTTCAATTTTGCACTTTGAACCATAGTAGCATGACAACTTGACAATTTAGATTTCTCTTGGAATGCAACAACATGAGTTGTGTTCATAAAGGCTTCTTTACCCATTGTGTCTCGGGATATATCAAAGTTATCTGCAGAGAAGACCGTGATGACAGGTGCTTAGTTCAATTTTTGGTTCAATTTTGCACTTTGAACCATCTCAGGAGATGTTTCTTCTAGTAGCATGACAACTTGACAATTTTGATTTCTCTTGGAATGCAACAACATGAGTTGTGTTCATAAAGGCTTCTTTACCCATTGTGTGTCGGGATATATCAAAGTTATCTGCAGAGAAGACCATGATGACAGCCTCTTTCGTGTTTGGAAGGATGGCCAGTTTTTGATTGTCAGAGTCTGAATTCTATGAAGCTTGAGCTCAGCACTCTCAATCTCTCAAATAGATTTGTATGAAATTGAATGTTCTAAATGAGAAAGTATATTGATTGGTGCACTTTGTCGTGTTGTGTTATGAAGACCCACACCAACTAGGAAATGTTTAAAGGTTAACACATCACCTTTGGGTCAAACCATGAAAACATTGTTTGAAAATGACCTAAATAACAACTTCACTCTCATTTGGTTTGGGAGCCTCTCTGATGATTTGATTAGAGTCTCAAAGAAGGTACTGACCACATGTGGGATTCTTTTCTCCTGATATTCTAACTCCTTAATACCTGGAGGCCAATTTATTTCGGGCAATGATTTTGAGAACATTAAAATGTCATCATGCATATACAAAACTGGTTGCTTCACCAGATTTTCCCTGTATCGAAGAACAGAAGAATTCCACCCCTCTTTACTGATAACAACTTCTGGTGTATGCTTGTCAATATCCACAGGCATGATCTGAAAATTGAAACAACTTTGTAGTCTAGTTTTCAACTGTCTTCTGCCAGTGTGGCCATCATCATAAAGTTCATGGAGCACACACACTGAAACTGCCTGATTCAGGTACAACACCTGACTTTTTACATACTATTCAACTATTTGCATTTTATTACGACAAACATTGTCTTTGTCTTCTGATGAATGTAACTGTTTTTGTAGATCTTTTTTGTAGCATGTGTCATGAAACTGGAAGTCCCTTGCTATCAAGGTATAAGGTTCAATATGTAATAAAATGTCATCTTGTAGCTCTTGAGCTTTATTTTTTAACTTCTGTTCTGCATCTTTTGCCATAATACAAAGACAGTTCTTCCTCTTAGCTTTGAACCTCTTTTGTGCACGTATACAGAAGAAACACACCTTAGGAAAAGTTGAACTGAATCAACCTTTTATCTTTTTGTCCGATACACATGTGCTGCATCCTCCAGACTATCATTAAGCTTATGTTTCCCCGAAATGAATAGGGTAAACTTCTTATAGCATGATGAAATATGAATTCCATATTTTTCAGGGTCAAGATGTCCAGGAATAGAGTCACACTGCTCCTTATAATGGTCACCTTCATGTTCTCTTCATAAGTGTTTAGCTGTTTGCAGTCTTTCAAGTGTGCATTCTGTCAGTGGCACTTATGACAAACACTCTCCAGTACCAGCGTAATGGCCTACACACTTCAATGCATCAACATTTACTTAACTCTGAATCTGAAAAAAAATTCATAAAGCAATAAATACTCAAAGAAAAAACACTCAACCTGTAGGCATCATCTTATCAAGTCGCTTGACTCATTATAGGCAATACTGGCCCAGAATATCCATACAATATGACACACAAGTAGAGGATAATCTGGAACAAAGATGAAATATATCTAACCTTAGGATTCACATATTGCGACAGAAATTTCAAAACATTGTATTTGCATCACAATGAAATTCCATCACACATGGAAATATGATGGTCAGTTGAGAAATGCCATAATATATCAGTATCAAAGAACTGACTTACATCGTTTTACAGTGTTGAGTAAAAATGTTCTTCCAGAATAATTGTCCTCAAAACTGCTGTGGTAATAGAAAAAATTCCTTTAGAGAACTACTGCATAATGGATCTCATAGTATAAAGTTACACAACTTATAAAAATTTAAACAAAATAATTGGTAAGTCAGAAAATTTCTTTTGTATGAGTTCAATACTTTAAGAATTTCTACCAAAAATATCCATTATTTTAGGGGTAGGGGTAACATAAACCTGCATATTTTGGTATCCATTCACAATCAGGAGGTAGCCTGATGTGATTTAAGCTCTGAAATGGTTAGTGAATTTTGTAAACACTAACTACACATATTTGGAGAACAGTTTTCGAATTAAGATTGATTTACTGCTCTCGGAAATTTGAAAAAGCATCAATTTTCATCAAACATTTCCAAAAAATCCAATTTTCTCAAAACAGGTTTTATCCTTCCAATGTATTAATTACACTACTTCATTAAGAACATCATTTACATCAATATAGTGCATAGTGATGTTGTTAAAGCTTTAATATGATTCACTTAGTCATATTTGTGAAAATGACCCACTTTCACCTAATTTTACAACAAAGTCATGATTTCTGAAAAACGAACAAAGAGATCCCTGGACACCTCAGAGTTTCATGAGCCCAAAGTGACCTAGTTATTCCTAAAAACACATTAAATTTACTCTTCTTTTGTGTGACACTGACCTCAGCCTGACTCTGGCCTGAAGAGACCTCTTTAAAAAAAAAAACAACATAGGGGCCCTTGGAACTAAGGCAAACATTTGCAAAAAATTTATACATCTTCACAGCTTTTGAAAAGACCTAAATTAAAATTTGTTCATAGAGATAATGGCATCAACCATCCCCACCCCCAGAACTAAGCTAGAGGTTTCCTGATGAGACTAAAGAGGTTGCAAAAAATATTCCGAGTGAAAAAAAGCAAAAACGTGCAATAACTTTGCCAAAGTGAATCCAGACAATCCCCAAACTGCAGGTGCATAGGATCCCAATTTCCAAGCTAGTTAATCTCAATGCCAAGTTTTTAAAAACATGACAAAACAAGCACATACAAAATGATGAAGGTTGCAAAAATACTCGAAAAGTCAGAAAAGGCAATAACTCTGATAAATTGAGGCTGACTGATACAAAAGCTCACATACTCAGGTTCCTATGCCGTCTTGGTGCCAAGTTTAAACTAGAGGTAGCCGTCAGGGGTGGCCAATCCCCCGAAAAATCACCCTGATACAGTAACATTACATTACATTAACACTACCGCTTTTCGTAATATTTTTTCAAATAATACAGAAAAGATTACCAGTATTTGATGACATGGCAAGTTTGGTTTCGATCGGGGCCGATAAAACGTTAAGTTCACGGTGATCTTGACTGTTTGGCACAATGACCTATATATATGAAGGGTTCTTCCTCTCATCATGCTCAACCAACATGGCAAGTTGGGTTTCGATCGTGAATGCATAATTTCAATAATTAAGAGAGCTGAAAGCTCTGACTGATAAAATTTCAATTTGAAGGTCACTGTGACCTTGACCTTAGGCATAATGACCTAGAAAATAAATAGGGTTCTTCCTTTTATCATGCTCAACCCATAAGCCAAGTTTAGTATCGATCGGGCAAGCAAAATTTCAATTGGAGAAGCCAACTCTGGTAAAAGTTCAAGGTTACTGTGGCCATGAACTTTACCACAATGACCTCGAAATACATTGGGTAATTCCTCTCATCATTCCAAACCAACATGCCAAGTTGGGTTTCAGTTGGCCACACGGAAATTTAATTACAGAACGGAAACCAGCACTGATAAAAACTGAAGTTCAAGGTCACTGTGAATAACTCCAAAATAAATAGAGTTCTTCCTCACGCCATGCCTAACCCATATGTCAAGTTTGGCTTCAGCTGGCCAAGCAGAACTTTAATTACAGAGCAGAAACCAACCAACACTAATAAAAATTGAAGTTCACGGTCACTGTGACCTTGACCTTTGGCAATGATCCCACACTAAGCAGGGTTCTTCTCCCTCTCATGATGCCTAGCCCACATGCCACGTTTGTTTTCGGTCAGCCAAGCGGAATTTTAGTTTTTCGGGGGAGATAAAAGTTGTCTTGACCATGAAGGAATACAAGCTCTGACAAAGTTGTGCCCACAGTCTCTTCAACAATATGTCTGATTAAGCTAAAAATGCAGGTGCCTAGTTTCCCATGACGATTAACATATGTGCCAAGTTTAAAAAATGCCGATAGAATCACCGATCCAGTGTCGAGTTGTGACAGCACAAAAGTGGTTTTAATCATTATCAACTTATCGTCTGGAAACCAGTTGTTTACAATTTACTATGTGATGGGTCACTGTGACCTTGACCTTTGACCTAGTGATTCCAAAATAAATAGGGCTCTTTCTTGCACAAATGCCAACCTAACTATGAAGCTTCACAACTCGACTAAAAATATTGACCTGTAAATGACATAGAAAAGCTCTGTACAAAATCGTGTTCACAAGAAGTTACAAAAATATAAATTTTATAGTAAATTTCCTTTCTTATTTCTTATTATACCTACCGAAATTGTTTACTACAGGCTTGCACTACAGTGGAAGAACCTAACTCGGATAAAATACTCTCTATTTTAATCTTTCCCAAGATTTGGGAAAGAAAAGTGGTGTAAAAACACCACGAAAAAATAAGCCAAAACTGGGCCGAGCACCATCGGCGCACACCCAGTATGGGACGCTCTTCCATAGTACAAATCCACGACTTCCGTAACAGTGTGCAATGCATCAATTCGTCATTCTTTTGATTCCGAACAACACAGGAGTTATGTGATCAGCGGGGAGGAAGGATTCTTACCCGAATAAGAAGACGGGAGGGCGTCCAGGTAAACAATTTCGGTAGGTATAATAAGAAAGGAAATTTACTATAAAATTTATATTTCTTATCAACCTACCTCAATTGTTTATTACAGGCTGAATAGACAAAAGGCTGGAGGGAATCACATAACCAACCCACACATAACTCAATAGCACTGGGACCGTGGACAGAGGAAGAGATCCCTAGGCCTATCAAACCATAGCATCACAAACATTAGAAAAGCCAATGAAAGATGAGGCGTATGGTGAAGTGCGACACACAGACAGAAAGGGCAGTAACAGCACAAAGCTGGAACTGACCCTGAAAAAAAGCTGAAAAGCTTGGATAGACAACATCCTGAGCTGAAGAAAGAGGGCCCCAAGGTCCTCTGTCGGCTCCTGCAACTGTCGCAGATAAAAGGAGAATGTAGCATTTCTCCAGAAGGCTGCCAGTATAACATCAGTCATCTGACAACATGACAGAGTTATTAAAAGAGGAAGACAATGCACGCACCTCGTGGCAGAAAAAACAATTGGTAATACAATCACCAGTAGCTAGACGAGCGGAAGCTGCACGAATAGCAAGACAAGTCCATCAAGAAATGGATGCAGGAGAGATCTGGCATGTGAGAAAACGCATATTCATCCAGGATAAAGGCGTGAATGCCCCCACCCCCAAGCAGAGCAGCGCCCAAGAAAGTGACCATCTTGGAGTAAACTGCAAAGTCCTAGGCCTTTTCAAGGAAAAGAGCTGAACAAGCTTGGAGAGGCAAGGATGAGTGTCGAAACAATGCGGTATCACATAGGAAAAAATGTCTCCGAAGCATGGACATGTACCCATTGCTGGAGACCCCCAGAAACAAACATATACCAGAAACTCCGCAAGCGGTGTGATCGAAGGAGTGACAGAAGCAACAGAGTGATCGCACACCATCGACAGAAGAACCTTCCACTTAGCCACAGAGGCTAAACCAGTGGAGTGAGTGCCTCCTTGAAGAAAAGCAACTCCACTGCGTGTCTCGAAAAACCACTACGGAGGAGACAGGACCCGATAAAAGACATGTGCGAAGTCGGGTCAACTTGAAAACCTCCTCGGGCGACTTTGGCAAAGAAAGTCGCAAGGTAGAGGGAGACATGCCGGAACCACCGCTAACAGAGAATGGAGCAGATTGATCCACAGCCACCGAAGCGACGGGTGTGATCAAAAGGATTCGACGACTGCAGGTTCATATCTGGGTGAGAACCTGAGGCGGAATCGGAACCGGTAGGAAGGCGTAGCCGACAAGACCATCCCAAAGGAGGGCCAGAGCGTCCACGACGAAAGCCAGAGCATCTGGACACGGGGACACGAAAGTGTCCACCGGATGGTTCCAACGAGTCACAAGAGATCGATGGAACCCGCCATGTGGAGCATCCACCTGGTGGAAATGACCCTGCCCCGACGGGACAGGGAGTCGGCTAGGACGTTCAGGCGACCGGGATTGTGACGAACAGCCACCCCGGCGTGGACATCCGGAGCGAGCAGTAGAAGATCCCAAACCAATTTGTACATTGGAACAGAGTACGTGCCGCCCTGGTTCCGAATGTAAGCAACCACCGTCGAATGGTCGGACAACAGAAGGACCTGGCGATTCGACAGGTGAGGGATCCACTGCCTGAAACGCAGAAGAAGAGCAAGAAGCCCCTTTTGGTTGATGTGTAGAGCTGCATGATCCTGGTCCCACATCCCTTGAATGGAAAGACCTAGAGGATCCAACATCAACATCGCACCCCATCCGAGATCGCTGGCATCTGCCGTCAGAACGCGATCGGACGTGGGTAAGTCCAACGGAACACCCTGCGAAAGCCACTGGACATCCGGCCAGAGGAGAAGGTGAGGATAAAGATATTCTGGAAACTGAAGCACCAGATCCAGAAAATCTACATTCGGCCTCCAATGACTGAGCAGAAAGTGTTGGAGAGGTCTGACACGCAGTCAACCTAGAGGAATGAGATCCGTCACCGAACAGCAGAGACCGATTAGCCGGAGAAAACTCCAAGCTGTCGCAGATGTGGACTGGGACAGAGTCGGAGCAAAAGCTGAGAGAATCACAGCCTTGGCCTGGGGAACCGCCACCAAATTGAATTGTGTGCAGAAAGCCATCCCCAGATGATAAAACGACTGAGAAGGGACCAGGTCCGACTTCTCCTCGTTGACTCTGAAACGTAGCGACGTGAGCAAGCTCAACAGAGTGGCGACATCCGACTCCAGTAAGGCAGCATTGGAATGCCCCTGGAGGATATCGTCCAGATATGCCGAAGTAGTCACCCTGGACTGTGTGCTATGGAAACCTATCACATGCGACATCAGTCTGGTGAAGACCCAAGAAACCAGGTTGAGGCCGAAAGGCATGGCCTAGAACTGGTAAACTCGCCCCAGAAAAACGAACCTGAGATACTTCCGTAACGCCCAATGAATCGGAACGTGAAAGTAAGTGTCTCGCAGGTCGAAGCTGGAAGCGAAATCTCCCTGGTGAATGAACGGAGGACCGCCCTGAAAGTCTCCATGCTGAACTAGGGAGCAATGATAGACTGGTTCAGGAAACTCAGATCGAGAACCGGTCGGAGTCGGCCGTCCTTCTTCGGCACCAAGAACAGGCGGGAATAGAAACCCACTGACCTAATGTTCTTGATGACCTCAATCACCCCCTTTGTCAGGAGATTGTCTATCTCCGTGGACAAAAGTTCCCGACGTAAAATGTCTAAAGGAACTGTGGTTGGAAAAGGCACCCTGGACAGAGTGGAGTGCCGTCAGAAGGATATTCGCAGCCCAGACCAAACAACATCTAACATCCAAGGATCGGATGTGCTGGTGGCCCAACAGTCTGCGAACTCTGCTATCCTTCCTCCAACCTGGGACGAGTCGAGGTGAGGACCTTCATTGCGAACCCCGACGAGGCTCGCGAGAGGAGAAAACACCTCCTCTACTGAATGAAGAATCCTGGGACTTCCCTCAAGACTGCTGACGCTTACCCTAACCCCTTGAGTAAGAAGTAGAAGCGGTGGCAGAAGGATCAGCCCCTTTGCTTCGCAGAGGAAGCAGAGGGTACTTGTTAGGCTTGGAACGGCCCGTGACTACCCTAGAAGGCTGATCAAGCTGAAGAAACAGCAGCTGATCGTTGGAATGATGTAGGACGTCATCCCGGACCGTCAACACAGAACCATGGAAAAGTTGCGGACCTGCCAAAAAAAGCAGATCGAAGAGTAGCGCACTGCTCCTCAGGAAGGGATCGGCCTGTGTCCAGCACAGAGTCCCTTCGAACTAATTCCAGATTAGCCGTGTTACAGGCATGCGTGTGAGTAAGATGCATGAGCGCCTTGGACAGCACACGCAAAGGAGCCTGTACCTTGTCAAAACTGATCTGAAGGCAGATAAGCAGCTAAAGCTGAGACGACGTGATCGGAGAGAGAAAGCATACCAAGCATCTCTCTCGATAAGCCCAATGTGGACTCCAGAGCCGCCATCGGAATGACGGCAGACTTGGACTTGGAAAGCCCGAGGGAATTGGAGTCCTGATCCAAAACTGTCAAAGTCTGGTAGACCGACGGATTGGCGGAATTGTAGGAACGATAACGCGCCGGAGGCAAAAAGGTGTCAGCCCTGGTGAAGAACAGAGCCTTCATCGCCTTGGAACTTAGCTTGGAGTCCAAGGCTGAAAAAGCTTCAACCAACTGTACCGACAGGCATGGTCAAAGACGCCCAGAAGCAGGTTGCTACATAGACTGTTGGCGCACGACCGATGATCGCGGCCTGGCTGACACTGTCGACTGGTTAGATGGTTTGAGATCCGGAAGGAACCCAAACACGAAATCAAGAGCTGCCCCCAAGTCCGAAGACTGCTGGCTCTCGACATCAAGCATGTCTGACTCTTCCCCTGAGTCGGAAGACACATAGCCCATCGTGGGCAAACCAGCCGACGCCTCCCATGGTGTCGTAACACGTAATCCCGGGAGGCGTCGCCATAGGGGGCGCCTGGAAACCACTCGCTGCCATGCTGGAAGCAACGGGAAGGCTCTTTGACAGAACCTGAGTGAGTAAGGAGAGGGCCTCCCTAAGCTCACTGCCCATACTGGCCGGTTCGACAGGGGAACGAACCGGCAAAGTGGCTTCACCTCTGACCCTCTGAACCAGTGAAGGGTCATGATCCTCCAAAAGACCCAACGTGGGACGACGGGCGGCAGCTGAAAACGTCTGAAGGCAGACGTGTATAGGGGTGTGACACACCCCGAGGATCAACATAGCAGGAACTCATGAGAGTCACCACTGACCTCTGCAGGGCAGAAGGTCCAGGCTGCACAAAAGACGTTGGACCCCCAAAACTGGTCATGAGGCCAGAATGAGTGGACGGAAACGCCACGGAGTTCATAGTGTCCCACTAAGAACAACCGAATCCAATGACAACTGTGTTGCTCGACGGCACAGAGACCACAGGAGAGGGTCCGTCCGGCAGCCACTTCCAACTTCGCCGAGTTGAAGTCAGGGAAGGCTGAGGCCGATACCCCCACGTCTACACAACCAGACACCGCAGCAGACCACTGCAGGTATAAAACTACTGTGCTCAATGGCTGAGAGGACACAGTAGGGGGTTCAGTCGGCAGCCCCATTTGACTTCGCCGAGTGGAAGTCTGGGAAGGCTGAGGCTGAAACCCCACAACCACACTACAGACATCCCTGCAGACCCTGGCAGGGAGAAGCTGAGGCCGGCTAAAAACGATGCCCAATGACGTTGTAGACGGAACAGCAGTAGCAGCAGATACGACGGGAGCTGTTGGAACTGGCGGAAAAGCGGAGAGAGCCACCAAGCTCGGCCTCCAAAGGAGGAGTCACAACACTAGTGACAGCCTCAGATGTCGACTGGAGAGGGCGCATAGTCCCGGAACCAGGCATCTCTACACCAGAAAACCAACAGCTCCCGCAGTATCCACCACGGTAAAACACTGCACATTCCCCACGGAAGGGGAATAACTCTCACCAGACATGGTCGAATCGGGAAGCCCCGAAACAACAGCGGTCCCCACCCCCCGCTGGTGCGGGAGGAGCTGCACATCCCCCACGGAGGGGGAGCAATTCTCATCAGACGTGGTCGAATCGGGCGACCCGAAATGATAGCGTTCACCACCCCCCGCTGGAGCGGGAGGAGCTGCACATCCCCCACGGAGGGGGTCAAACTCACACCATACGTGTTGAGTCGGGGGGACCCGAAATGACAGTGTTCCCCCCTGCACATCCCCCACGGAGGGGGTAAACTCACATCAGACGTGGTCGAGTCGGGAGGCTCCCGAAACAACAGCATTCCACACCACCCGCGGGTTCGGACGAACCGGACACGAGAACGCACCAATGGCGAGGACAAAAGGAATTGCCCTAAAGGAACCGAACTGGAAAGAACAGAGATGAGAGCAGTAGAAGAAAAAGGTGAACTCAACAGAAACAGAAAGTAGAAGAACACCCTCAACGACGAGAGAAGGTGGCAGAACCAGACGGCCGACACCTACTCCAAAAATTTTTATCAACCGAAAAATTCATTGTCGAATCGCGATGACACGATGTCGCAAACAAAACATTCGCGAAAACGGAATAGTAAAAAATAAACAATGAGAATGTGGTTGAAAATATAAACGAGAATATATAAAACACAGTCCTGTTATTATACGATCTTCAGATCCATAATTCCAGTCACAGGAAAACCATTATCCACGAGTTGAATTATCACTGTTTCATAATGCATATGGCGGAAACACATCCTGCTCGTGCTTCGGATAGAAAAAGAATGGCGAATTGATGCATTGCGCACTGTTACGGAAGTCGTGGATTTGTACTATGGAAGAGCGTCCCATACTGGGTGTGCGCCGATGGCACTCGGCCCAGTTTTGGCTTATTTTTTCGTGGTGTTTTTACACCACTTTTCTTTCCCAAATCTTATTTTATCCGAGTTAGGTTCTTCCACTGCAGTGCAAGCCTGTAGTAAACAATTGAGGTAGGTTGATAAGAAATACTTGAAGTCAATGAAGGGCAATAACTCTGCTAAGATGAGGCTGAATGATCTAAAAGAAGATGTAGGTGTACAGGTGAACAGGTTCCCATGCCGGTTAAATTCTGTGCCAAGTTTAAAAAAATGAAGGTGTCAATGACACTGTAGCTTAACTTGACTGTGTGCTGAGTTTGATGAAAAGGATAATGTTCAATGTTTAGGAAACGTTTATGAAATATGAAAAGAATTGGGATAATTGAGAATATGTTAATTTCTGTTCTCTGTATGCTATGTTTTCCATAAAAATAATTTGAGGTGTAGACTGCACTAAAGAATTGAGGGGTGGGTTAATGTGGCCCTCACAGTTAATATACATGTATGACAACCAAAGTTACAGTGAAATTATTCCAAAACGAGTCATCCTATCAAGTTACAATGAAATGCCTTCATAAATACAACTCACAGACTTTGTTAAAGGAATCTTGTTCACATGATGGCTTGGCAATCACGGTTGATCAATCATGACCAAAATAGGACAGTCTCATCTACATATCATACCAAGTTACAATTAAATCCGTTTATAAAACGAACCTGTAGACAGTACTAAATGAATCCAGGCTGCGTGACCAGGTATAGTTAAAACTAGAAGTCTTGTCATGAAATGCGCACAAATAGCACATCAATCTGCACGTTAATCTACGCAGTATGACCATAGTAAGGCTATCAAATTCTGTACATATGGCCTGTGCACAAGCAATGTTTCAGCCAGTGGACTTCCAGGTAATCCGTAGGTCCACTAGCAGAAACACTGCCTGTGTTTACTAGGAGTAACCAGGAGAACCTGCCGTGCTTTGGATGCCATTCAATATGGCAGTTGCGCACAATTCCTGCACGCAATTAAGCCTAGATAAGTGCACAATTCATGACAGGACTTCTAGTTTTAACTGTAGGGGTAATGGCTGACTGATCATGACCAAAATAGGAAAGTCACATCTGGGCATCATATCGAGTTATCCTTCCAAGTTACAATGAAATCACTTCATAAATATGAACTGTGCTAAACAAATCTAGGTCACAGGCCTATGTAGCCATCATGGCTGACCAATCATGGCCAAAATAGGATGTTCTCATCTAGACATTATACTGAGTCATCCTACCAAGTTACAATGAAATGCCTTCATAAATATGACCTGTAGACTAAAAATTTTTGGGTTCTGGGCTTGGGCAGCCGTCACGGTTGACAGATCATGGCCAAAATACGATGTTCTCATCTAGACATTATATTGAGTCATCCTACCAAGTTACAATAAAAACCTTCATAAATACGATCTGTAGACTGTGCTAAAGGTTTTCGGGTTATGGGCTTGGGCAGCCATCACGGATCACAGATTGCGACCAAAAGGGTGAGTTCTCATCTAGACATTATACGGAGTTATCATACCAAGTTACAATGAAATCCCTTAATAAATACGACCTGTAGACTGAGCTGAAAGTTTTTGATCATCGGACCCCTGTGGCCGTCAAGGTCGACGTATCGTGACTGAAAGGGGACGTTCTCATCTAGACATTATACTGAGTCATAGTAACAAGTTACAATGAAATCCCTTCATAAATATGGCCTGTAGACTGTGCTAAAGGTTTTCGGGTCTGTGTAGCCATATGGTTGACTGATCGCAACAATAAGGGGACGTTCTCATCTAGACATAATACTGAGTCATCCTACCAAGTTACAATGAAATCCCTTCATAAATATGCTCTGCAGACAGTGCTAAAGGTTTTCAGGTTTTGGGCTCGGGCAGCCATCATGCTAAAGGTTTTTGGTCTTCGGACCCCTATAGCCATCACAGTTGACATATCGTGACTGAAAGGGGATGTTCTCATCTAGACATTATATCGAGTCATCACACCAAGTGACAATGAAATCCCTTCATAAATACGGCTTGCAGACAGTGCTAAAGGTTTTTGGGCTTCAGGCCTGTGTAGCCATCATGGTTGACTGATCACAATGATAAGAGGACATTCTCATCTAGACATTATACTGAATCATCCTACAAAGTTATAATGAAATCCCTTCATAAATACAACCTGTAGTCTGTGCTAAAGGTTTTCAGGTTTTGGGCTTGGACAGCTGTCATGGTTCAACAATCGTGACCAAAAAGGGATGTTCTCATCGAGACATAATCTCAAAACTGCATACGAAATTTTGTGATGATCGGACAAGAAAACAGGGTATTTGGCCTGCACTAAAGAAAAATGTGAACAGACTCACAGACTTTTGCATACGTGATGGCAATCGCTATCTTGACTTTGTCAAGTTAAGCGAAAAATGGCCGGCAAATGAAGGAATGGAAGCTCAAACGGTGTTGTGTCCACAGATAACATATTGTAAGTCAAAAAGGACAATAACTCAGAAATGACATGTCTACTCAACTTCAAAATAACAAATGCAGAGGTTCCTGTAATTGTTAACTTCTGTGCCAAATTTGAAAAATACTAAATCATAAATAACCGAGAAAAGCTCTCAGACAAAATTGTCCACAGATAGACAAATGGATGGACAAGCCAATTCCAGTATACCCCTCACTCATTCACACACCTTTGATGCATGGGGTATAATGAAACTAACATTTTTAGCTTCTCAGAGATGTCCTTAAAACACAATCTGAATGTTGACAGAATGAAAAAGTGTCCTGTTTATGAAAATCCAAGATGGCTCCCAAAATGTCTACTTAAACGGATGTCTTTCAAAAACAGCCATATATTGATGACTCATGCTTAATACAATTGTATTTGAACAGCAAGTTATATATATTAAGATATATAAGACTGATTTCTGATATTTTTATGTTGAGGAAGGTGTACTGATAGGGCAGACAAAATTGAAAAATCATCTTCTCATACAAGCATCTTATGGATGAGAAGGATTCTTTGAATATAAGCCTATTGGATTTGATAGTTGGACATGTTTATATCATTTAGCTTGTGCAGATAGAAGTAGTAAACAAAAGTGGGTATGAATGGCCTTGGCTCACCACACTACGCCCTTATTAAAAGAGAGTGGTATTACAATCACAGACATATATGGCGTACTACCCCAAAATCATTGATAAAACTAAATGAGCATGAAAACGAGAGAATACAAAAGGCTTAGCCTGAGAGGTGGAACAACTCTCAAAACATACAGGATCATATTCAGAGAATCCATCACCATTTATTTATTTATTTTGAACAGTTTTAAGGGTGGAGGAAGTCAGAGTACCTTGAGAGAAGCACCAAGCAGTGGCGAACAACTGTCAGACTCCCCAACATACTAACTCTGCACAAGCAGGGTTAGCATTAGTTGAAGACAAATGCACCATCGATGTGCAGTATGCCTTAGTTAGTATGCAGTGCCACCATGAAAGGCCTAAAAGTCATATATTTTTGTCTTTTTGCACTGTACCAAATAAATACTATTTGATCGAAGTTAAAAATTGATGTTTATAAAAATGTGTTTGGCAACCCATCCAATCATTTACATGTCCATATTACATGTCCATAAATCCACAAAAGGAAATCTGAGGTATTTAGAAGAGACTCCTCAAGGGCACTTCTTTTATTTCCCCTAGAATTGGAAGAAGTTCTTACTATTCAGTAATGCCACCTCACTGATATAAAATGGATGCAAACAAGATGGCATAAATGTCTGCCATTTTGAACAAACACACATGCTGACTAACTTAGTTAAACTGCCCCTGCATACTCTTTCAATATGGGAGATATAACAATTATTCAATTTACTGCTGCCATTCAGAAAAGATTATACCCATGGACAGTTTTTTCCAAGTCTATGAAGGGGCATAACTGTGGTAAGCTTGTGTACATGAAACCTGCAGTATGCAGTTAGGCTTTCCCCCATACTAGTCTACCATCATACCAAAGAGAATCAAAACCTGACAACCAAACCTCAAGCTACACTGAGTCAAAAAAAGAAAGTATAATAAACTTGGAGGAGCAATGTTTTTAGTATTATCACCTTTAATCCCAAACAAATTATTGTAAATTCATATTTCGAGTTTAACTATATGAATTTGCATAATTTCATGTTCTTACTGTTGCCAGCGACACGTCAGGACGTCGTAATTCAGACAAGGGGTGAAATGAAAAGTTCACACATGCAGTCAATAGCATCTATGTCCACCGTTTGCCTTTTGGATGGCAAGACATCGACAGCACATGTACCTGATAAGTCTCTGGATGTCACCCTGAGGTATTGCATTCCACTCCTGTCTTAGAACATTACATAAATCGCCTAACATCTGAAGATCATGAAGTCGTACCTGACGGTCCAATTGATCCCAAAGATGCTCGATTGGCGACAGATCTGGCAAAAGTGGGGGCCAGGAAAGAAGTTTGATGCTTTGCAAGTCACGACAGATATGCGTCATGTGACATCGAGCATTGTCTTGGTGGAATAACTACAATCTAACGTTAGTGTTGAACAACGGGACAACAACAGCATTAAGAATTTCGTCCCTATATCGCTGTCTTTTCAGATTACAACTGATGAAGATCAAATGCATTCGATGGTGCAAGGAAATTCCTACACTATCCCAGCCGAAACGGTCGCATTCTTGCACGCAAGCATCAGAAAACCGTTCTCCTCGTCGGCGATACACTCTTGCCCTACCATCAGCGCGCCGTAGACAAAATCGTGATTCATCACTAAAAAGAACTGTGCTCCAATGCTGCTGAGTCCAGCAAACACGCTGATGTACCCATTCCATTTTGACGGTACAATGACGTTGGGTAAGGATTGGTCCATGGTATGGATGCCTGCTTCAAATGCCGTGTTCAGCCAGTCTATTGCGGACAGATTGTGCACTGATTCTATTGTTAGTTGTACCAGGAATAATTGCTGCTGTCCTCGTCACCAGAAGGAAGCGTTCCCGCAAGTGAGACGTCCTTATGTGTCAGTCTTGTACAGGGGTCATAACTCTTGGTTGACTTGAATGCGGTCAGTTGGCAGTAGATCCAAGAGTTCTACACCATCCAATGAGATGGTAAATAGTGGCCACAGAGACTCTGAACTCAGCAGCGAGCTCATCTGGAGGTATCCCAGCCCCATGCATACCAATGGCACGCAACCTCTGATTTTCGGTTAACCTTGGCATTTTTTAAAATGTCGGAAGACAACAACAAGCATTTTTTCACAATAACTCAGGCTCTCTAGCACAACATAACACAAAGAAAATCATCGGTCACCCATTCAATTTTACATTCTTGGGTAGCACGTGCTATTTTGAAATCCGTAGCAAAATTGTATATGGTTGGGTGGACAACATCAACATGTCATTAAACTCATTGCACGACTTATTGTCCACAAACATGCAACATTAGAACTATTATATTTCATCCTTTATGCTATTTTTTCACATTTGTTTTCATTATACTTTCTTTTTTGACTCAGTACATAAAGCAAAATGCTCATAGGGAGAGATGTAGGGAGAGTTTTGAAAATGTAACAAGGGACATGACTCTGGTATGTATGCATGGACGAAATTCGGAATATGTGGATATCCTTTCCTGCATGCTGGTCTCTCAACATACCATAGGACTTCAAATTTGACAACTGATGCTTGGGTTATAATGCAAAACATTCATGTAGAAAGTTTTCTAAGTTTGACTCTAGTACATAAGCATGGACATAAAATGCAATATTTGGATACCTTCCCCCATACTGGTCTCTCACCACACCAAACAACATCAAAATCAGACTATGTGTGTTTGAGTTATAATGCAAAATGTTCACACAAAAAGTTTTGTAAATGTAACAAGGGTCATAACTCTGGTACAAAGACATGGACAAAATCTGCAATATGTGGATGTCCTTTCCCCTCTGCTGGTCCTCTCACCATACAAAATGACATCAAAAGCCGCTCAGCAAATATTGAGTTATAAAGCAAAATGTTTGTATGGAACTTTTTCTAATCAAGTCACACAACAAAGTTGGAATAACTTATTGGGATCGTTAGCCTTTTTTTTTTCTTATTCGGTCTCTTATTTCAACAATTTTAAAGCCGCACTCACAAAATTTGGCACAACTATTAACAATTATTAATAATTATTGAAATGCAATGGAGTCAGATTTTCAACCTTTATCTAACCCAATGTACAGTTAAATATTTTTTCTTAATATTTTAATATCAACTCCTGTGTCAGGCCCCTGTCTTTCAAATTTAAATAATATCTCCAACAAAAACCATATCTAAAAATGTGGTACCATCCTTGAAAATTACCAACCATTACGCCAGGACACTGAGGTGACCTCACAGATTTTAAATTTCACTTCATGGAGTTGAAATCAAAATTAAATTTCACTTGAATGAGTTGAAATATTAACACATTTTAGTTCGTGAAGTCCCGAATACAAAAATCTGACTTCAAACACTCAACATATGATCTTAATAATTTATTATTTCATCATTTTAGACATGTTGGACAGTTTTCATTAACTCTTAAACTGCTGAGTATTTTCAAGATATTTTTCTTGAAATCTAGTTAGGTCTGATGTGAAGCAGCCAAGACTAGATTTGATGAAAAATTCTTATAAATTCAACTCAAGAATCATTGGTGAGAAAATCCATTTAATTTACAGAGTGGAAATTGGATTTAATATGCCCAAATTATACACATTTCAGTGACAAGAGAAATCCTGTCCTGAGCAGGAATATCAGTCAGCAGCATGTAAAGTTTTAAAAATGCAGTCTTGTCATTCACGTATCTCCATATTTGAAAATGACACAGCTATCAAACTTCAAACAAGGTTGTCTGGTTATTTGATATTGTGATAAAATTGGGTAAAACCACATAAACCCACAGATTCAATAACTGAGTACTGACACTTCATTCCAAGATGAGATTATCTATTTGGACGTCCTGTCACATTGAAGCTACATTACTGAATGACAACAAAGGGAGATTGCCTGCCAGTGAGGATATCAAGGGAGATAATATGTTACAGCTATGCATTAACCCAACAGATGCCTATGTACACACTTCAGGAAGAACTTTCAATTCAAAGTTCTGCACCTGATGCCAGTGATGCTAACTTTATGTTTTTCTCTATACCTTTTATTTTTTATCTCATTTTCAGTCTCTTTTTCAATCTCATTTTCAGCCTTAGCCTTTTTGAATCTTGGAAATATAATCTCCACAAAAAAACTAGATCTAAAAATGTGGTGCTGTCTTTTGAAATTCTCAACCGTTATACATGAACACAGAGATGACATCATAAAGGTTTCATATGCTCAAAAATTAAAATGCATCAGATTTTTCTGAAATTTTAGCACGCAGTAGATCTAAAAAAAAATAGATGGCTGTTTTGTGTTTTTTGATTTAACCCTTTACCCAATGTAATGGCAAAAAACGGTCAGCACTATTCACAAAAATCGCCAATTAATTGTCAAGCTTGTTCCAATGAGGGGTCATAACCTATGTTTCTGAAACAAAAAACAAAAAAAATTAGTTATTCAAGAATTTTGTTTGCAAGTGTTGTCTGTTTTTCATGTTAGGTAAAGGGTTAATGTCATTTTGAAGTTTTTACGACACTTTGAAGTTAAGCCTATTTTCTCTATTCTAAATTAAAATTCCAATGTTCTTGAGTAGAATTATGTCCTATTAATACAGGATAGACTTATGAAACTTACCGTGCCTATCTGTTATTACCTTATCATATTAATTTGTTAACCCTAATTTTATCATTTCAATTTGACCAACCCAATGCCAATTTTAAATTTTATTCTATACCTTTTATTTTCAATTTCATTTTTCAACCTATCAAATTTTCGGGAATATAATCTCCTCAAGAAACCATATCTAAAAATGTGGTGCTGTCCTTTGAAATTCTCAATCATACACATAAATGCCGAGGTGATGTCATAGAGGATCATCTGATCAAAATTTAAAATACGTCATATTTTTCAGAAATTTTAGTATGTTGTAGAGCTAAAAATCAGAAGATAGCACTTTTTTATTTTTTGATTTAATGCCACTCTAACTTTTTTTCATCATTTTGAAGTTTAGCCTATTTTCTCTATTCTAAATTACAAGCCCAAAGTTCTTTAGTACAATTGCACCCCATTAATACAGGACTCATTCAACTTGCCACACCTATTTACAATCATTTTAAGTTGTTAACCCTCATTTTTTTCACTTCAAATTTACACATCTGCTGCCAATTTTATGTTTTTTTTCTATACCTTTTACTTTCAACCTCGTTTTGAGCCTTATTTATTATATTTATTTATTGGTGTTTAAGGTCACATATTTCTGCACAATGGCTAACCATGACCGTGACAGTTTTACGGGTGGAGGAAGCCGGAGTACCCGGAGAGAACCACCGAGCAACGGCGAGCAACTGTCAGCTCCCCAACATACCAACTCCACACAAGCAGGGTTAGCACTGGTTGAAGACAGGTGCACCATCGACGTGCAGTACGCCTTAGTACACAACGTCACCGTGCCCCCACGTGGGCAATGGGGGTGAAGTGTCTTGCCCAAGGACACAACGCGGTTGCCGCAGGTGGGATTCGAACCGAGGACCTCTCAGCTTGCAGCCTGTACCTCTACCAACTGAGCCACCACACCCCATTCTGAGCCTTAGCCTTTCTAATTTTTGGTAATGTAATCTTTGCAAAAAAATATACCTAAAAATGTGGTGCTGTCCAAAGGAAACTCTCAGCCTTTATCCCCAAACACTGAGGTGATGTCATTGACAGTCATGTGGTCAAAACTTAAAATGCGTTGGATTTTTCTGAAATTTTAGTATGTTCTAGAGCTAAAAAAAATTAGGACATGGCTGGTTTTTATTGGTTTTCGATTTAACACCATTTTGGAGATTTTACATCACTTTGAAGTTTAGCCTATTTTTCAAATATTTCATTAAAGTCAAGTGACGGGTTGCACTTTTTTGAGCAGCTTAGTATAAACCAGCCAGCGCTATTCACAAAAATCACCATTCAATTTTTATTATTTTTTGTCTCAAAAATAAAGCTTATGACCCCTCACTGGAATGAGATCGTTGAGCTTGTTCCACTGAGGGGTCATAATGTATGTTTTTGACGCAAAAAATGAAAAAAAAAGTTATTCAACAATTTTGTTTACAAGTGTCATCCACCTTTCATGTTAGGGCAAAGGGTTAAAGAGCAATAGAGACTTTCCTCTCTCATTTTTGGGTGTTTCAGCGTTAACTGTGCTTTGTTGGATTACTTCTGGAAATTCGAATTACAATTTCAAATCCATCTGGTTGTAATAAGGGCCATAACGTTGGTACGTATGTCAGGATGAAAACCACAGTAAGTGGCTATCCTTCCCCCAAGCTGATCTCAAACCATTTCAAATAGCATCAAAGTTTGACAACATATGCTTGAGTTATAATGCAAAAGGTTCATACAGAAACGTTTCTAAATGTAACAAGGGCCATAATTCTGGTACATATGCATGGATGAAATCCACTATATGTGGATATCCTTTTCCCTAAACTGGTCTGTTACCATACTGAAGAACATCAAAATCCAACAACCGATGCTTTGCATGGATGAAATCCACTATATGTGGATATCCTTTTCCCTAAACTGGTCTTTTACCATACTGAAGAACATCAAAATCCAACAACTGATGCTTGAGGTATGATGTAAAATGGTTGTATTGAAGTACAGAGGTATGGATGCATGGAACCATCGACAGTATACCCACTGAAACCTCATATGGAGGACAGAGGCATTATAAGATGAACACTGTCCAAGATCATATCCAAAATGGCTTCCAATAAGGACACTATAAATATTAAAATAGTACATTTGCTCCGTTTTCACAAACAGAGATCTGGCAATATGATAACTATATCCAACATGCTAAACTACTTTGGTAAAAAATAAGCGTAACCTTATTATAATAATCAGTTTGATCATCTTTATGAATGTAAATATGGCCAAAATAGCTTGCAAATTTTGCTGTCTGAGATGATTTGAGGATTCCAAAATGGAAATCAAGGCCATTATTCTTCCTTATAATTTTCTTGCACACTGCAATAACTTCATAAGCATCATGTTGGTACAGTGGAACCCATTTAATTGGACATCTCTTAACTGAATAGTCCTGTTAATTCAATATAATTTCCCAACACAAAACCATTTACCATACCTCCAGTACAAATTTGACCTGTTAACTGAATATAGGTTATAGAGTAAACTCCTGCTAATTGAGTAAAAAATCTGGTAACCTGTTGATTAACTACCCTGCCTTTCCCTAGTTTTCCTTTATTTATAGACCTATTTGGCCTCAGTTCATCCAAAACAGGCATTTAATCTAATACATGTTGTTTGACAGAGCTCATAGAGCTCTGTCAAACAAGAGATAATAGCATGAATATCTAAATTTTATAGTAAATTTCCTTTCTTATTATACCTACCACAATTGTTTACTACAGGCTTGCACTACAGTGGAAGTCCCTAACTCGGATAAAATACTCTCTATTTTTGTCTTTCCCAAGCAAGTTGGGAAAGAAAAGTGGTGCAAAAGCACCAATAAAAATAAGCCAAAACTGGGTCGAGTGCAACCGGCGCAGACCCAGTACGGGACGCTCTCTCCCAAGTACAACTCCACGACTTCCGTTGCCAGTGCGCATACCGTCTCTAAAGACTCATTCTTTTTGAATCCGTAAACGTTAGAGTTATGTGATCAGCGGGGAGGAAAGATTCTTTACCCGTAAAGAAGACGGGAGGGCCTCCATGTAAACAATTGTGGTAGGTATAATAAGAAAGGAAATTTACTATAAAATTTAGATTTCTTATCAACCTACTCACAATTGTTTACTACAGGCTGAATAGACAAAAGGCTGGAGGGAATCGCATAACCAACCCCCACATAACCCTAGTGCACTGGAACCGTGAAGCAGAAGGAAGAGGTCCCGAGGCTTATCAACCATAATGTCGCAATCATTGGTAAAGGACAATGAAAAGAGACATATGAGCCTGTGTGACACACAGACAGAAAAAAGGGCAGTAACAGCACAAGGCTGAAACTGACCCTCAAGAAGCCTAATGGCTATGGCAGACAACAGCCTGAGCAGAAGAAAGAGGACCCAAGGCAAAAAGGTCCTCCGACTGCTCCTGCAACTGGCGTAAATAAAAGGTGGAGAAAGTAGAAGCATTTCTCCAGTAGGCTGCCTGCATAACATCCGACAACTTGACGGAGTTAGAATAAGCCCAAGAGGTAGACAGTGCCCGCACCTCGTGGGCAGAAATACGATTGGTAATACAATCGCCAGCTGCTAAACGACTATAAGCCGTACGAATAGCAAGACAAATCCATCGAGAAATGGATTGAGGAGAGATCTTCTGTCGACCCGGAATGAGAGACAGAAAAAACCGTTTTCTGCCCATCCGTATGAAGCGTGTCCGATCAAGATAAATGCGAATAGCACGGACCGGACAGAGCAAAGGGCGAGTACCCTCAACAGAGGGAAGAGCCCTGATACAGATAGGAGGAGGAGTAGTATCTGGTAACTGATTCTTAGCCAAAAAGGAGCAATCAGTGGTAAAAGTAACACTGTTGGGAGAACTCCTAAAAAAGGCCGGGTCAACCGAGAGGGCGTGAAGCTCACTAACCCGTCTGGCCGAAGCAAATGCCATCAGAAAAGCCGTCTTGTATGTGAGAAATTGCATATCCACCTGGGATAAAGGTTCGAACGGCGCCCCCCCCCCCCCCCCCCCCAAGCAAAACAGCACCCACGAAAGATTCCATCGTGGAGTAAGCTGCAAAGTCCGAGGCCTTTTCAAAGAAAAGTGCCGAACAAGCTTGGAGAGGTAAGGATTAGTGCCGATACGACGCTTCCCCACATAAGAAAAAGTCTCTGAAAGCATAGACCTGTAACCCTTGATGGTAACAGGCTGGAGACCCCGAGAATCAAACAGATATACCAGAAACTCCGCAATCTGTGAAATCGAAGGATTGGCATAATCAACAGAGTGATCAGCACACCATCGACAGAAGACCTTCCATTTAGCTGCATAAGCTAAACCAGTGGAGTGCCTCCTTGAAGAAGAAATGCACTCCACTGCTCGTCTCGAAAAACCTCTACGGAGGAGACAGGACCTGACAAAAGATATGCGTGAAGGCACAATGAAGTCGGGTCGACGTGAAACCTCCTCGGGCGACCTTGACAAAGAAGGTCGCGACGTAGCGGGAGACGTGCCGGAACTGCCGCCATCAGCGAGCGGAGCTGATTGATCCACACCCGCTGAGGCGACAGGGGAGCGATCAGAATGATTCGACAACTGCAGGTTCGAATTTTGGCGAGAACCTGAGGAAGAATCAGAACCGGCGGGAAGGCGTAGCCGACTAGACCGTTCCAATCGAGTGACAGAGCGTCCACGGCAAAAGCCAGAGGATCTGGACACGGGGACACGAAAGTGTCCACCTGATGGTTCCAACGAGTCGCAAAGAGATCGATGGGGGAACGTCCCCAGAGATCGCAAAGTGACTGGAACACTGCCCTGTGAAGCATCCACTCGGTGGAAATAACCCTGCCCTGTCGGGACAGGGAGTCGGCTAGGACGTTCAGACGACCGGGAATGTGACGAACAACCACCCCGGCGTGAACCTCCTGAGCGAGCAGTAAAAGATCCCAAGCTAACTCGTACATCGGAAGCGAGTGCGTGCCGCCCTGGTTCCGAATGTAAGCAACCACTGTCGAATTGTCGGATAGTAGAAGGACCTGGCGATTCGACAAGTGAGGGATCCACTGCCTGAAACTCAGAAGAAGAGCAAGAAGCTCCTTCTGGTTGATGTGTAGAGCTGCTTGATCCTGGTCCCACATCCCGTGTAGGGAAAGACCGAGAGGATCCAACGTCGCACCCCATCCGAGATCGCTGGCATCTGCCGTCAGGACGCGATCGGACGTGGGTAAGTCCAGCGGAACACCCTGCGTAATCCACTGAACATCTGTCCAGGGAAGAAGGTGAGGATACAGAGAGTCCGGAAACGGAAGCACCTGATCCAGAGAATCTACATTCGGTCTCCAACGACTGAGCAGAAAGTGTTGGAGAGGTCTGACACGCAGCCGACCTAGAGGAATGAGATCCGTCACCGAACCGCAGAGACCGATCAGCCGGAGAAAACTCCGAGCGGTCGCGGACCTGGACTGGGACAGAGTCAGAGCAAAAGCTGAGAGAATCACAGCCTTGGCCTGGGGAACAGCCACCAAATTGAATTTGGTTTGGAAAGACATCCCCAGATGACAAAACGACTGAGAAGGGACCAGGTCCGACTTCTCCTCGTTGACTCTGAATCCTAGCGACGTGAGCAAGCTCAACAGAGTGGCGACATCCGATTCCAGTAAGGCAGCATTGGAATGCCTCTGGAGGATATCGTCCAGATATGCCGAAGTAGTCACCCTGGACTGTGTGCGATGGAACGCTATCACATGCGACATCAGTCTGGTGAACGCCCAAGGAGCCAGGTTGAGGCCGAAAGGCATGGCCTTGAACTGGTAAACTCGCCCCAGAAGCGAACCTGAGATACTTCCGTGACGCCCGATGCATCGGAACGTGGAAGTAAGCGTCTCGCAGGTCGATGCTGGTGGCGAAATCTCCCTGGTGAATTGAATGGCGGACCGACCTGAAAGTCTCCATGCTGAACTTGGGAGCAATGATAGACTGGTTCAGGATGCTCAGATCGATAACCGGTCGGAGTCGGCCATCCTTCTTCGGCACCAAGAACAGGCGGGAATAGAAACCCACTGACTGAACGTTCTTGACGACCTCGATCGCCCCCTTTGCCAGGAGATTGGCAATCTCCGTGGACAAAAGTTCCCGACGTAAAACGCCTGAAGGAACTGTGGTTGGAAGAGGCACCCTTGACAGAGTGGGGTGCCGTCGGAAGGATATGCGCAGCCCGGACCGAACAACATCTAACACCCATGGATCGGATGTGATGGTGGTCCAATGGTCTGCAAACTCTGCTATCCTTCCTCCAACCTGGGACGAGTCGAGGTGAGGACCTTCATTTCGAGCCCCGACGAGGCCCGCGAGAGGAGAAACCACCTCCTCTGCTAAATGAAGAATCCTGAGACTTCCCTCGATTCTGCCGACCCCTACCTTTACCCCGTGAGTAAGAAGCAGAGGAGGCGGCAGAAGGACCAGCCTTTTGCTTCACAGAGGAAGCAGAAGGGTACTTGTTAGGCTTGGAACGGCCCTTGCCTCCCCGAGAAGGCTGATCAAGCTGACGAAACAGCAGCTGATCTTTGGAATGACGTAGGACGTCATCCCGGACCGTCGACACGGAACCATGGAAAAGTTGCGGACCTGCCAAAGAAGCAGATCGAAGAGTAGCACGCTGCTCCTCGGGAAGGGATCGTCCTGTGTCCAGCACAGCGTCCCTTCGAACTAATTCCAAATTGGCCGTGTTACAGGCATGCGTGTGAGTAAGGTGCATAAGCGCCTTGGACAGCACACGCAAAGGAGCCTGTACCTCGTCAAACTTATCTGGAGGCAGATAAGCAGCCAAAGCTGAGACGACGTGATCTGAGAGAGAAAGCATGCCAAGCATCTCTCTAGATAAGCCCAACGTGGACTCCAGAGTCGTCATTGGAATGACGGCAGACTTGGGCTTGGAAAGCCCGAGGGAAGTGGAGTCCTGATCCAGAACCGTCAAAGTCTGGCAGACTGACGGATTGGCGGAATCGTAGGAACGATAACGCACAGGAGGCAAAAAGGTGTCAACCCTGGTGAAGAACGAAGTCTTCAAAGCCTTGGAATTCAGCTTGGCATCCAATGCTGAAAAAGCTTCAACCACCTGTACCGACTGGCACGGTCGAAGGCGCCCAGAAGCAGGTTGCTCCATAGGCTGTTGGCGCGCGACCGAAGATCGCGGCCAGGCTGACACTGTCGGCTGGTTAGCAGGTTTGAGCTCAGGCAGAAACCCAAACACAAAGTCAAGAGCCGCCCCCAAGTCCGAAGACTGCTGGCCCTCGACCTCAAGCATGTCGGACTCCTCCCCAGAGTCGGAAGACACATAGCCCATCGTGGGCAAACCAGCCGACGCCTCCCATGGTGTCGGGACACCAGAGGAATCGGAAACCGGCCTGTTTCCAATCCCGGGAGGCGGCGCCATAGGAGGCGCCTGGAAACCACCCATAGCCTCGCTGGAAGCAACAGGAAGGCTCTTTGAGAGAACCTGAGTGAGTAAGGAGAGGGCCTCCCTAAGCTCACTGCCTGTACCGACCGGTTCGACAGGGGAGCGAACTGGCAAAGTGGCTTCACCTCTGACCCTCTTAACCAGCGAAGGGTCACGATCCTCCAAAACACCCGACGCGGGACGACGGGCGGCAGCCGAAACATCTGAAGGCAGACGTGTATAGGGGTACGATGCACCCCGAGGATCAATATTGCGAGAACTCATGAGAGTCACCGCGGACCTCTGCGGGGCAGAAGGTCCAGGCTGCACAAAAGGCGTTGGTCCCCCAAAACTGGTCGTGTGACCAGAGTGAGCGGACGGAAACGCCCCGGAGTTCATAGTGTTTCCACTATGAACATCCGAATCCAAAGACACAACTGTGGTACTCGACGGCGACGAGACCACAGCGATGGGATCGGCCGGCAGCCCCTTCCGACTTCGCCGAGTTGAAGTCAGGGAAGGCTGGGGCCGATATCCCACGTCTACAGTATCGGACAGTTCTGCAGTCCGCTGCAGCGAAAAGCCGAGGCCGGCTGAAACAGACAACGAAGCAGACGGACCAGCAGCAGTAGTAGATACGTCGAGAGTCGTTGAGGCTGGTGAAATAATGGAGAGAGCACACCGGCTCGGCTCCGAAGGAGGAGTCACAACCCTAGTGACAGCCTCAGATGTCGACTGGAGGGGGACCGTAGTCCCGGAACCAGGCATCTCTACACCAGAACACTCAACGGCTCCCGCAGTATCCACCACAGGAAAAGACTGCACATCCCCCACGGAGGAGGAATAACTCTCACCAGACAGAGTCGGTTCGGGAGGCCCCGAACGACCACGTTCTCCTTTCCCGCGGGAGCGGGAGGCACGGCCACGAGAACGAACGACACGATTTACAGACGCCCAAAAGGTGGAAGACCATGTTCCACAGACACCACACGGCCGCTCGGCCGAACACCCATTACAGGAGGAACACGACGAATGTACATCGTCCACATGCTTAGGCAGCAGACACTGCCCACAAGGAATTGTCCTAGGCATGAAAGAGGTGAGAGGAGCAGAGAAGGTGAGATCAGAAAACAGAACACCCCCAAAGAGAGAAAGGTGACAGAAACAAAGACCCCAGACGGCCGACCGGGAACCACCCAACAGGAAGACTACTCTCAACAGAAAGAAGAAACACCGTAGGAGTGGTACCCCGCTGACACCTAACTCTAACACAATTAAAAAATTTTGCAAAAAAAGCATTAACAATAATTGTGAAATAATCTAAGTCCGAACCGCGTGGCCCGCGAAATTCGCGCGCGACTCGAGAGAGAGCAAATAAATATACATGATGGACATATAATAGAAAAAAGAGAATATAAAACACTGTTCCTGAGAATACAAAGGATACACTGTGGTATAATGAATCAGGAATCATCAAACATCGAGTTGGTGGAACACTGATAAGCGTGCAAAAACATCTCGACACGAAGCGGATTTTAAAAAGAATGAGTCTTTAGAGACGGTATGCGCACTGGCAACGGAAGTCGTGGAGTTGTACTTGGGAGAGAGCGTCCCGTACTGGGTCTGCGCCGGTTGCACTCGACCCAGTTTTGGCTTATTTTTATTGGTGCTTTTGCACCACTTTTCTTTCCCAACTTGCTTGGGAAAGACAAAAATAGAGAGTATTTTATCCGAGTTAGGGACTTCCACTGTAGTGCAAGCCTGTAGTAAACAATTGTGAGTAGGTTGATAAGAAAAAGTTTATCTCTAGAATACAGGAAAGTGACACAATTTCTGTTAACTGAATTCTCCTGTTAACTGAATAAGTTTCATTGGCAAAGTGGCTATTCAATTAACAGGGTTCTACTGTACTAGCAATACGAAAGGCAAATGAATGCTGTTTATATAAATATTAGACTCAACATCAGGGATGAAGGAAGCATTCTGAACTTGGAAAAGAACAGCTATGGAAGGGTACCCACAAGTTGATATATAACAGTGGTTGCCATTTGGCATGGTAGATATAGAATACACAGGGCTATGTTTTGGTCAAACGAACCTCTACACTGAGAAAAATTAACAAATTTGGCTCCCTTTTAACAAATTTCCCCACAGGGCATTTCAGGCTTGTGGGGACATTTGTGAAATATAGAGCCAGCAATGTGCACTTTTCTCTACTTGTGGTGGAGAAAAATGTCATATGAATCAGATTGAATCACAAGTTCTCTCTCTCTCTCCCTCTCTCTCTCTCTCTCCTCTCTCTTTCTCTCTCTCCATGGGCGGATCGTGGAATTAAAAACAATGAAGAAAAACTGATATGATCTGACAAACTCTTAGCATCTGCCACACATGCCGAAGGGACGTGCGGTTGTGTGGGGAGGCTATTTTTGATTTTCAGGTGCTCTGAGGTGGCTTCTAAATGCATTCTGGCCTCCAACTGAATATGTCCGACGGCAAATGCAATTTGATATTTGTTAGAAAGGCCATGTCACACCCCACACCTAGTACAAAATTTCATCAATTTGCCTCTGCTCTTATATGAGTTTGGCCCGGATCATGATGGACATCTGACCGATGCACTGACCCACCGAACGACCGAATCGACGGAAGATGCAATCCAGTATATCCCACTTTTTCAGAAAGTGGGGGTATAATAAGTTTAAAGATTGTTGGAGGCACAGTGGTGTGCCACAATGAGAACTCGACTGGTTAACTCAACTGGCCATTTGCAGATTCGGGCAAATGGCCAGTTGAGTTGATTCGGCGAATGCCAGAAGCCCTCAATAAAATTAGAACTGGGAAACACACGCAACTGGAAATTTTGGCTCCCCATTAACATTAACTTCAAGTTTGCGGTATGCAATGTAAAAATAATGATACCAGGAACACACCATTTCTTCAGCCTTGTGGTGACAAAATATTCTTTTATACTTCACTTCATTGCATCCCCCTTTCAACTATCGATTTTGCAGACAGTGGATACTTGCAGACGTGTCTGTTGATAGTTCTATAAATAACCAATATTCTGTGAATTCTAAAAGAGGATCATGTCCCTTATTTGGCAACGTGATATCAATAGTTAAGTAGGGGCATTATAGGACAAGATTGTGTGGAATAAAAGCATGACTTTTTTTAGTGGGCTCTGGGAGGGGGACACTAGTCCACCTAGTCCCCCCTCTGGATCCACCCTTGTCTCTCTCACTATCTCTCTCCCTGGCCCTCTTTATCTCAACTATTTTCTGGTTCCTACATCCCTGCCAAACATTCAAATGGTCACCAAACTGGAGAATTCCAACGATAATTTTCATGAAAATATCGATTTCATGTGGTCTGGATATGATTTGTTTCACCGTAATATGTACCTGCTATTCTTCTATTTTCTATAAATGCACCTGCTATTCTTCTATCAGTGACATTTATTTATTTATTGGTTCTTAAGGTCAGCTTCAGTTATATGGCTATATCATGACTACAACACATGTAAGAAGCTAAGTTTAGCCAATCATTTATACCTATTCTGCCCACTTTACAGGACTTCTACCCCAGGCATTGGTTAGTGGATCATATTTTATCTTCAAAACAGAACTTATTCATCACGGTAAACAAGCTCTGATCCACTTCCCATGGTTCCCACTAGGTGACTACTAAGCCTGGAAATAAGCAATCTGTCATTTGCTGAATGAGGTCCCAAGAGGGTGGATTTGCTGATGCTATATCATACAGTGGGCCACTGTATCCTGTGGGTACCTCTTTCTTTTTAGGCCTGAGACCGTGATTCAAACTGAGGTTCACAAATGGTAAATTTAGTGATGCTACCCTGCTGTGCAGGCTAGCATCACCAAATTCACCCTCTGGGGACCTCAATCTGCAGATGACAGTCTGCTTATTTTCTGGCTTGGTGACTACAAACTAATTCACCTACCAGTATCATTGCTATTTAATTCAGCCTCTGTTGGGGGTCTGTATGTTGGAACTGTTGAAATATTAAAAAAACACCTCCATGAACAATGAACAGTTAAAAATGCCAACACAAATATATTATGTTCCAATAACAGTAAAATCCTCGCCCTCTGATTGGATGAGAGCTGGCGTAGTTTCTTTTATGTTTACGGCTCCAGTAGTAAATGTTACCGTCGCGAAGTATTTGAAATGACGTCACCCATTTCATAATGGCTTCATCAATGGAGTGACTAGCAAGCTGCTTCATTTTTCTGGATGTTTCACAAGTGCAGCAGACGGTGTTCCGGATGAAGTGTTGCTTAAATTACCAACCGATTTGCAATTTGAACTAAGATGGAATGAGTTTATCTGGTTTACTGATTATTTATCCAGTACAATCGTGGGGATGCCAGAGGTTTATTTCCTAATCCTGTGGTCGTTAAATGTTGCCTTGCAGAAGGCAGCTTTTAACGATCACAAGTTTAGTAAATAAGCCTTTCATGTTTCACAATGTAGGTTTTGGGCTATTAATAGTGTCTTATTGGAACATATACATTATTGTGATGAGTTGATGGTAACATGGTCTGAGGTTTGCAGCTTGGAACTTTGGAAGATGACCTTGATGCTTCGCTTCTCAGTTGAACATAATATAAGCTCTGAGCAGCAAATCTCAGACCATGTTACTGTCAATTCATCACAATAATTTATACTGCAGGGTTGAACACATTTCAGCAATAATTTTCTGAATTTCCATTAGATTCAATGGAGACACTGGTTTGTACTACAGGGTATTAATTGAATATCCCATAATAAAACAACCCTGTTAATTGCATGTAATTCTAAAACACCGAACCATTTAGCATACATTTAGTACAATCTTGATATGTTAATTGTATATAGGCTACAAAATGAATCCATGTTAACTCTTCACCTTATGAAATGACTGCATCCAGCTGTGTAGATTACAAAATGAGTAGTTGAAAAAAAAAGTTATTTTTCAAAAACAATGAAGAAAACCATATCATATGACCCCATCATGGGAACGAGCTGATCGACCTCATTCTAATGATGGGTTACATGACATTGTTTTGTTGAAATTTTGTGAAAACTTAAAAGAAAAAAATTAGAGCAATGCTGAGGGTGGCATATGCTCCTTGCCTGCTATACCATTGATATTGCATTACAGAAATTAAACATTTATTACTGGGTGACAGATGAAGGATGACAGATGACGGACCTTTGTCAGATTACAGACCATTGGGGCATTATCATAAATACTATTAAGTGTCACCATAGGGTGACACAAAAAGGGACCTCTCCCTCCTCTTCATCAAATGTAAGAGGGACTTAATTTGATTTGATTTGATAATTTTGTGAAAAAATATTTTTCCAAAAACTTTATATATGTTGCACATCTCCAAGACATGTGTAATCATATCGTAAAGTTCCAACTCTCTACATTAGAAACTGTTCGAGGAGTTGTTTACATCAAAAAGGAACCCTCAATTAAAACACTGGAAAGTTTCTAACTTCATAAAGGGCAATAATTTTGTTACAAAAATATTTTTTCTGCAAACTTTATTGATGTTGCATACCTTTAAGGCATGTGTAACCATATTTAAAGTTTCAACCCTCTACATTAAAAACTGAGGGAGGAGCTTATTACATCATGAAGGTACCCTCAATAAGGTACCCTTAATTAAAAAAAACACTGGAAATTTTCTAAGCCAATGAAGGGCAATTCTACATTAGCAACTGTATAAGGAGTTGATTACACCATGAAGGTTCCCTCAACTAAAAAAAAACACATGAAATATTGACAGACAGCTGTTTTGAAAGGTGTGAGTGTAGTGTATGATACAACTTTGGGACAGATGGACTGACAGACATGAGGAATACTATATTCCCAAAATTAAAATACAAATTTTGATATTGTGTAAAGGATTAATTTTAAATTATCCGATATGATGTAACTCTGGTTGTTGAAATAGTAATAAACCCCAACCATACAAACAATTCAAGGTTAAATGAATAATAAAATATTGTGATTTATCATAAATTCTAGTCATCTTCCAAATTTCCCAACAGACAAATTTGGCATCAGTACTTCCAGTATAAACATTTATTCTGTTGTATCATGTTTGACAGAACTCCATGAGCTCTGTCAAAAAGGTATAATACAGTGGAGCCCACTTAATTGGATATCTCTTAATTGTATATCCCTGTTAATTGAATATAATTTTCACAAAACCATTTACTATACCTTCAGTACAAATTTGATCTGTTTATTGCATATGGGTTGTATAGTAAACTGCTGTTAATTGTATATAAATTTTTGTAATAGGCCTAAAAAAATAAAAAAATCTGTTTCTCAGGCCCTCCCGCATAGTGCTTTTGGCTGCCGCATGCTCTCTTTTTATAACCAATTTAAACTTGAAAAAAATAAAAATTAAATGGTTAATGTCTGATATTTTACCCAAGTTGAAAAAATTGATGAATTTGTCCCTTGAGTGCAAGAGGGCTTTGCAATGCTTTAGCATTGCAAAGCCTTCTTGCACTCAAGGGATGAAATACACCATCACCCATGCTATTCTGTACATTTTGAGGCCTAAAACCTGAACCAAGAACATGAACTTTTGATGGCAAAGAAGTAATTACTGAAATAAATGAAAGTGTCAATGACACTTTAGCTTAACTTGTGTGTTGTGTTTGATGAAAAGGATAATGTTCAATGTTTATGAAAGAATTATGAAATAAGACAAGAATTGTGATAATTGGGAATATGTTCATTTCTGTTCCCTGTATGCTATGTTTATGATAAAAATAATATGAGGTGTACACTGTACTAAAGAGCTGAGGGGTGGGTTAATATGACCTCACAGTTAATGTATGTGGCCCTCACAGTTAACATATATCAACAAAAGTTACCAAGTTACACTGAAATTATTCCAAAACGAGTCATCCTATCAAGTTATATAGAATCCCTTCATAAATATATATATATATATATATATATATATATCAAAATGGGACGTTCTCATCTAGACATTATATGAAGTCAACCTACCAAGTTACAATGAAATCCCTTAATAAATATGACCTGTAGACTGTGCTAAAGGTTTTTGGGCTTTGGGCTCTGGCAGCCATCATGGTTGAATGATCACAACCAAAAGGGGACATTCTCATCTGGGCATCATCTGGAGTGATCCTACAAAGTTACAATGAAATCCCTTCATAAATATCACGACCAAAAGGGGATGTCATCATCTAGGCATTATATGGAGTCAAACTTACAGGTAACAATGAAGTCCTTCCATAAATATGACCAATAGACTATGCTAAAGGTTTTGGGGTTTTGGGTTCGGGCAGCCATCAAGGCTGAATGATCGCGACCAAAAGGGGACGTTCTCATCTAGACATTATTTGGAGTCATCCTACCAAGTTACAATGAAATCCCTTAATAAATATGACCTGTAGACTGTGCTAAAGGTTTTCGGGCTTTGGGCACCTGAAGCCGTAACAGTTGCCCAATCGTGTCCAAAAGGGGATGTTCTCATCTAGACATTATATGAAGTCAACCTACTAAGTTACAATGAAACCCCTTCATAAATATGACCTGTAGACTGTGCTTAAGGTTTTTGGGCTTCGGGCTCGGGCAACCATAATGGTTGAATGATCACAACCAAAGGGGACAATCTCATCTGGGCATCATCTGGAGTGATCCTACGAAGTTACAATGAAATTCCTTCATAAATATGACCTGTAGACTGTGCTCACGGATTTTCGGGCTTCGGGCACTTGTAGCCATCACAGCTGACCAATCACAACCAAAAGGGGATGTCATCATCTAAGCGTTATATGGAGTCAACCTAATAGGTTACAATGAAATCCTTCCATAAATATGACCTTTTACCTATGCTAAAAGTTTTTGGGCTCGGGCACCCATCAAGGCTGAATGATCGCGATCAAAATGGGACATTCTCATACAGACATTATATGAAGTCAATCTACCAAGTTACAATGAAATTCCTTCATAAATATGACCTGTAGACTGTGCTAAAGGTTTTCGGGCTTCGGGCTTGGGCAGCCATCATGGTTGAATGATCGCAACCAAAGGGGACAATCTCATCTGGGCATCATCTGGAGTGATCCTGAGAAGTTACAATGAAATCCCTTCATAAATATGACCTGTGGACTGTGCTCAAGGTTTTCGGGCTTCGGGCACCTGTAGCCATCACAATTGACCAATCATGACCAAAAGGGGATGTCATCATCTAGGCATTATATGGAGTCAACCTAACAGGTTACAATGAAATCCTTCTATAAATATAACCTTTTGCCTATGCTAAAGGTTTTTGGGCCCGGGCACCCATCAAGGCTGAATGATCATGACCAAAATGGGACGTTCTCATCTAGACATTATTTGGAGTCATCCTACCAAGTTACAATGAAATCCCTTCATAAATATGACCTCTAGACTGTGCTAAAGGTTTTTGGGCTTCGGGCACCTTTAGCCGTCAAAGTTGCCCAATCATGTGCAAAAGGGGATGTTCTCATCTAGACATTATAGGAAGTCAACCTACCAAGTTACAATGAAATCCCTTCATAAATATGACCTGTAGACTGTGCTTTAGGTTTTCGGGCTTCGGGCAGCCATAATGGTTGAATGATCACAACCAAAGGGGACAATCTCATCTGGGCATCATCTGGAGTGATCCTACGAAGTCATAATGAAATACCTTCATAAATATGACCTGTAGACTGTGCTCAAGGTTTTCGGGCTTCGGGCACTTGTAGCCATCACAGCTGACCAATCACGACAAAAAGGGGATGTCATCTAGACATTATTTGGCAGATCATGCCCAAATGGGGAAATTCACTTCTAGGCATCATAAGGAGTCATCCTAGCAAGTTACAATGAAATCCCTCCACATTAAACATGACCTGCAGTCTGTGCTAAAAGTTTTTGGGTTTCGGGCTTGGGCAGCCATCACGGTTGATAGATCAAGCCCAAAAGGGGACGTTCTCATCTAGGCATTATACAGAGGCATCCTACCAAGTTACAATGAAATCCCTTCATAAATACGACCTGTAGACTGTGCTAATGGTTTTGGGGTTTTGGGCTCGGGCAGCCATACCGGTTGCCTGATTGCGACCAAAAGGGGACGTTCCATCTGGACATGACCCCAAACCTGCATATGAAATTTTGTGACGATCAGACAAGAATTGCGGGGTGTAGCCCGTGCTAAAGGAAAATGTGAACAGACGTCACAGACTCACAGATTAACAGACTCACAGACTAACAGACTTCCGCACGCGTGATGTCAAATTAAGCTAAAAATAAAATAAAAAACCGCTCGCCCGCATGCAATTTTACAAATAATGGCCTGAGAAACAGAAGATATACTTTGTGTGGCCATATGTCGAAAAAATTACTGTGACACGCACCAAATTCCCCTTATTTTTCAATCTTTTTTTGGCCTCACTACATCCAATACAGGCATTTATTCTATTACATCTTGTTTGACAGAGCTCATGGAGCTCTGTCAAACAAGATATAATAGAATAAATGCTAAGTTTATCTCTAGAATACAGGTAAGTGACACAATCCCTGTTAATTGATAATTGAATAATTTTCATTGGCAAAGTGGCTATTCAATTAACAAGGTTCCACTGAATAATAAATACAAAGTATATCACCAGAATTAGAAAAATTAGTAAATTTTGGTTTATTGAATAAGTGTACTATAATTTGTGTTAAACAAGTCATAATAAATCAAATGCTGAACCCATTTACCATACGAATCAGCCGCCTCCACCCACATAATTTACAAACTGAGCAGTTGAAAAAAATTATTTAAAAATTTTTTTAACAAAATCATATCATCTAACCCCTCATTTGAACGAGCTCAATGCGTTCATGCCATTAAGAAGTCACATGATATTGTTTTGTTGAAATCGTTTTTAAAATTTGAAAAAAAATAACATTCAAAATACAGTAGAATCCTCTTAATTGAATATCCATTTTGCCAGTGAAAATTATTCAGTTAACAGAAGTATACAATTAACAGGGATCTGGTCAGTTCCCTGTGTTCTAGAGGTAAACTGAGCATTTATTCTATTATATCTTGTTTGACAGAGCTCATAGAGCTCTGTCAAACAAGATATAATAGAATAAATGTCTGTATTGGATGTAGTGAGGCCAAAAAGGTTGATAAATAAAGGGAATTCGGTGCGTGTCACAGTAATTTTTGCGACATATTACAAAAATTTATATAGAATTAACAGGAGTTTACTCTACAACCTATATGCAATTAACAGATCAAATTTGTACTGAAGGTATGGTAAATGGTTTTGTATTTGAATATGTTCAATTAACAGGGATATACAATTAAGAGATATCCAATTAAGCGGGCTCCACTGTAATAAATTTTGATATCATCTGCATTGAAATGGTTAATATTGGAAATACTGAAAGCAAATGTAGCTGTATGCTGGGAAGTTTAGTAGTTTTTAAATTTTTTTTCTGTTGATGTATTAGGAAAGATTTCTCTCTGACCTACATGTACAACATGTTCAAGGTTAAATTTGTACAGAAGGTACAGTAAATGGTTTGGTGTTTGAAAGTTATATGCAATTAACTTGATGATTCTATAGAGCAATATGCATTGAAATGATCTCTACTGTACTGTAACCTATTCAAGAATAGGGACACCATTGTTATGCTTATTTTTTTCAGGTCAATAAAGTGCTGTTATATGATACAATGTTAAAAGGGAACTTACAGCAACAAAATATCATAAGTTTGACCCTTTACACATTGTTATGGTCAAACCCAAGAAGTGCTATAAAAGAAAAGCCTCATAAACTATAATATTTAATGTTTTCATTTTATCTTTTCAATTCTACCTTATGTTGCATGAATGAAACATGTTCAACAAGCTTGTTCCAATAATTAGTGGTACATACGCTTGTTTTTTTTTTAAATAAAATTCAATTTTTAATTAGGCCTAAAAAAATTAAAAATCTGTTTCTCAGGCCCTCCCACATGGTCCTTTTGGCTGCCGCATGCACTTTTTATAACCAATGTAAACTTTAAAAAAAACAAAATTAAATGGTTTATGTCTGATATTTTACCCAAGTTAAAAAAATTGATAAATTTGTCCCTTGAGTGCAAGAAGGCTTTGCAATGCTTTCACTTGTGCTATTCCATGGATTATGAGGCCTAAAACATAAACCAAGAACATGAACTTTTGATGGCAAAGAAATAATTACAAAAATAAAAAATAAAATAAACAAGGGGCCTGAAGCGCTCACCTTGAACAGAACATGATTAAGGTTCTGCTCCACAGTTTTCCAGGCATTTACAAAAATGACATGCCATGCACTCTCTTCAAATGCAAATATTTTGTAACTTAGGTATCTAACACATAACATGTATTACATTTTCCAAATCCACAAAAAACATATAACATGACCTGACTAAGTAGAAATAAACAATCTGAATGTGGGTGAAATAATTTATTGTCAAAGGCAAGACTTCAGCCTGCAAAATTGTATGAAAAAATTCCGAAACCAGTCATTTTTATCCACCCAGTAGCCGCAAAAGCAGAATTTTCCCACCACCCCTACCTACCTACCCATGGAGCATAGCATCCCATTTCTAAAATGCAAAAAAAAAATTCTATGTTTCCATTTCATTTTTTAGTTATATGTCTGGTAACAAACCCGTGTAAAAATTACATTTAAAAAAATAGCCAATTTTTCGAAGCCACTGTTTTCCATAATTCATCTGGTAATTTACCCCCATGCATCAGACTCCAAAGTTGGGACCAAAACTTCAAATTCTCTTGTCCAACAAATAGCCTAATGTAATCATATATCTGATACTAAAAATATATCGCCAATTTACATGGCATTAGTTTCAACATATGCCCTATGTTTAGAATTTCACCCCTGTGCAATAGTGTGAAACTGTAGAGTGGAACCTTAAAAGAAAACAAGAGTGATCTCCCCTTGGATTTCACTCAGGCAAAAGAATCTGGAGTCTATCCCGAGTTGAATGAACTAAAACCACAAGTCTCTATTTCCAACCAGTAAAAAGATACAGCATGGCCTTTCTGACTGCCGACTAGCTATTGAGGCCAGTTTTGGCCTGATTTTCACAACCACACCATGCCTCCTCAACCCTCACATTTCTCTGAGCCACTTGAGAGAGCATTTTTGTTATTCCCACCAGCCACATTGACTACCCAGGTCCTGTCAATAGCACTGTTAAATACAATCAAAATGTAAAACAATAACCACTAACAACCACTGCTTTGAGGGTGTGGTGTTGCTCTCTAGATATAAAAGTGCAAACAGATTAAAGGATGGATGACACACAGACACAGACATGTTAACTCTCCCGGAATGCCCAGGAAAATCCTGCAATTTCAGTGTAGTTCCCGGCTTCCCGGACGGGAATCAGTTTTGGACCAGAAATCCCAGAAAATAACAATCGAATATTCTTTCCCATTGTAACTTATGTGAAACGTTCGGAGTCAAATCACATGCATTTCAAACTCTGGTAAAAACTCATGAAACAGTAAAATATGGATTTAAGTTAAATTTATTTAAGAAAAAGTATTTTATGATATATATTTCAACTGCGTTCATGATTATTTCTGTTTTTGTTTTTGTAATCGGAGATTTGTGATCAATGTGCGAGTGTCGAAGTGAAAATAGGTGACTTACTTTCAAAAAATTTAAAACTCCACCTTCATTCTAAATGCAGTTTTTTGGTAAATAAAATATATGAAAAGGAATTAAATAATATATATTTATTTATTCATAGAATAGCTTTAATTCTCATCCCTTTTCCAAATCAAAATGTAAACAACACCTTGACATCAACTATTTAACACATTTTAAAAATAGGTTAAAGTCGCTTAGGATGCCAAAAAATTATGACTGCATATTTATACACAATGGTCTTATTTTCTAATACTACATTTATTCCGTTGTACCAACTACAGAACTGTTAACTGTTGGCCATCTGTACCCAGAAAATTTTGAATGGAATTAAAAAAATAAAAAAAACAAAAAAATGCTTCAATGATGAAAAGAAAAGTTTTGTGCAGGGCACAAACGTCCAGAAATGCATGAAGGATTTTGATAAAGATACTTTCCAAGTACTAATCTTCTTGAAGTAACTGAACATTAGGACATCTTTTCCTTTTAACATTTCCAGACTTGGGAAATTATTAGCTAAGTAGACTTTGATAAAAGCAAACCACAGGTGGTGGTGATCTGTGGGTGGGGGTCATGAAGAAGAGGATGGGGGGGGGGGGGGGGCATCAAATCAACAATTATTGTATGAGTTTTTTAACATAGCATAAATGCATCAGCATAACTGACAACTAGATCTGGATATAACCTGGTGTTAATGGTGGTCCATGAGCTGAAAATTTGCAAGTTTTTTCTTGTGTTTTGTCCCCGCACGAACTTTTCCCTAAAATCCATCCCATTTCCCTGAAAATCACCCTCAGGTTCCCTGAAAAATTATTCTGGAGGTTAACATGTCTGCGCAGACATTGCTTGACACCAGTGACCAAAATGAAAAAGTAGACACCATGACTGTAATTCTGTGGTGAATAATAACAACCAGGCTGTTCATAATTGCATATATCTATCATGAAAACAAAGCTTGGTGTTTAGAAAAGGCAGTACTCTACCTTAATGTGTTTTCGATATCTCATGTAAAGTCAAAAGAGGGGAGAAATTAGGCTACATCAACAAATTTCTCAAAATTTCCATTTATTTCTTTCCAGTTGTGCTGAGATATCACTTGATGAATGTTAACTATCACTAACAAGTGCACACAAACCAGAAATAATGAAAAGGTTTTTTGAAAAATGGTGGTTTTATAACTCAAACACAAATAAAAAACTTCCTGGTTCGAGAGTTGACACCAACGGCAAAATGCTCTTAAGGTTCCACTCCACAGTTTTCCTGGGATTAACAAAACTGACATGCCATGCACTCTCTTCAAATGCAAATATTTTGTAACTTAGTTATCTTACACATAACATGTATTACATTTCCCAAACCACAAAAAACATATACCGGTAACACTATCTGACTAAGTAGAAATAAACAATCTGAATGTAGGTGAAATAAGGATGAAATAATTTATTGTCAAAGGCAAAACTTCAACCTGCAAAATTGCATAAACAAATGTCGACACCAGTCATTTTTAGCCACCCAGCAGCCTCAAAAGCAGAATTTTCCAACCACCCCACCTACCTACCCCTGGAGCATAGCATACCCCTGTTTCTAATAAATAAAAAAAAATTCTACGTTTCCATTTCATTTTTTAGTTACATGTCTGGTAACAAACCCGTGTATAAATGACATTTTAAAAAATAGCCAATTTTTCGAGGCCATTGTTTCCTCTAATTCATCTGGTAATTTACCCCCAATGCATCAGACTCCAACTTTGGGACCAGAATTCAAATTCTCTTGTCCAACAAATAGCCTAATGCAATCATATATCTGATACTAAAAATATATCGCCAATTTACATGGAATTAGTTTCAACATATGTCCTATGTTCAGAATTTCACCCGTGTGTAATAGTGCGAAACTGTAGAGCGGAACCTATAAACAGAGTTCAAGAATGAGTGTACATTAAGCAATCCATCT
Source organism: Pictodentalium vernedei (assembly GCA_031216915.1). Taxonomy (NCBI): domain Eukaryota; kingdom Metazoa; phylum Mollusca; class Scaphopoda; order Dentaliida; family Dentaliidae; genus Pictodentalium; species Pictodentalium vernedei. Next base: position 306,210,133 of record CM062295.1, on the reverse strand, counting down.
CCATAGGATACATTGTCAATCCTTGAGCCCCCTCAGGAGTGATAAAAAGAGTCTGAGCATCATGCCTTTTCTTCAGTTGATCATAATGTAACATGTGGAGCTCCCCATGAAGACTCTTGATACAACCTATGTGGATTAATCTTAGTTACACATCTCTAGAGGGTACTGAATACAAAATTTCTAATTCTTCAGCTACATGGCCAATTCTGGCTCCCGGAGGGAGTCCAAATTAACCCAGGCACTCGATTTGAACACAGTTGAATCTGACCTCCCTAGAGATGTTGTTTACCAAATATGAAAGCATTTGGACTGGTGGATATGAAGAAGAAAATTTTTAAAGACATTTCTTCATATTGCACTAAGTTAAAATTTGGGCTACCATAGTGAGCCCAAATATATACCTAGTGACCCGATATGAATCAGACTCCCCTAGAGATGTTGTAAACCAAATATGAAAGGATTCTGACATGTGGATCTGAAGAAGAAGATTTTTGAAGAAATTCTCTCATATTGTACTAAGTTAAATTTCAGGTTCCCATATGGAGCCCAAATATTAACCCCAGGCACTCGAATTGAACAAACTTGAATCTGACCCCCCTAGATATGTTGTATACCAAATATGAAAGAATTCCAACTGGTGGATCTGAAGAAGATTTTTAAAGAAATTTTCCTCATATTGCACTAAGTTAAAATTTGGGCTACCATAGTGAGCCCAAATATATACCTAGGGATCCGATATGAACAAACTTGAATTTACAACCCCCCCCCCCCCCACCCTGCCCCCCCCCCCCCCCCCATAGAGATTTTGTATATCAAATATGAAAGCATTCTGACTGGTAGATCGGAAGAAGATTTTTAAAAATTATCCCCTATTGAACTAAGTTAAAATTTGGGCTTCCATAGGAAGCCGAAATATTAACCTAGGGACTTGGTTTGAACAATCTTGAATCTGACCCTCATAACAATGATGTATACCAAACATTAAAAGATTCTGAATGGTGGTTCTGAAGAAGTTTTTTAAAGAATACTCCCCATATTGCCCTATGTTAAAAATTCAGCCTCCTGTATTGAGCCCAAATACGAAGCAATGGGCTTAATCATAAGAAACTTGTATTACACCGCCCCCCCCCCCCCCCCCGAATTTTAAGAAACTTGTATTACCCCCCCCCCCCCCCCCCCCCCCCCCCCCCCCCCCCGCCCAAATGGATGCTGTATACCAAATATCAAAAGATTATGACCATTGGTTCTGGAGATAAGATTTTTGTTCTGGAGAACAACCTAACATAACCGATGGCAATTTGTTTTTATCATTCAATTCCACTGGTCCTGAGGATGTTTCATACCAAATAACAGGTCTCTGTTCCGTGTGGTTTGGGAAATATGGGCGATTGAAAATATTTCTATTTTTAGCTCCTGGGGTTCCCATGGGGATGCAGGAATTTTTTTTTGCACGAGTCAAGTACTTATGACCCAATACTATCACATACCAAATTTGGTTCAAATTGGACCATCGGTTCAGAAAATAGAAATTTTGGACGGGGCCAAAAATCTGTTCCCTCTCATTAAAAAGCCAATATTGCTTCACGAACTTCGTTTGAACAAACTTGATATTCTACACCTCAAAAGGAAGCTCCATAACAAATATCAAGTCATTGGACCCACTGGTTCATGAGAAGATTTTAAACATATTTTGGAGCATTTTCCCTCATTCCCCCCCAATGGGGCTGGACATGATGAGTTGAACAAAAATGCAACGCCCCTTTGGGAACATCACTCACACAAACTTTCACTAGAATTGGCCCAGTGGTTTTGGAGGAGAAGACCAAAACATGGTGTTGATGGACGACGGACAGATGACAGATGGGGAATGATTAGATTAGCTCAGCTTGACTTTGTCAAGGTGAGCTAAAAAAACACTCGCCTGCATGCAGTTTTACAAATAATGGCCTGAAAAACAGAAGATCTACTCTTTGGGGCCTTAACTTCATCAAATATTTTGACACTTTCCTCTGAAAAGAGTATCCAGGAATGAAGATCTTTGATATCCTGCACTAATAAGATTGGTCAGACACTGAAAAATCCAAAGTTCACAGCACTGTTAGATCTAGTGCTGAACTGATGTACCAGTATTATTAGTTACACAGTTTTTTAGGTTCCGCTCTACAGTTTCGCACTATGCACTTCTAAAAATAGGGCATATGGTGAAACTAATGCTGTGATAAGAAGGGAATAGACAGACCACTAGGCTCGCCCGCAAGCTTCAGGTATACCATCTGACTGTTGTAATATAAAGGGGCACCAGTGGCCCATATCGCTGTGCAGCAAAGCGCCTCTGGGGGCGTCTTAAGTAGTGTGGTGAATGAGACCCGCAGTCAGTGGGTTATATAAGTTCATTTGTGGCTGTGCCATGAGCGTGGCTGGGCCACGTAGAGGTATGTCCCTTATTGTGCATGATAGTACGCCCCAATTCTATGTAGAAATGAGATGGGGACATTTGTGTGTGGTCCATAGGTAAATTCCTATGCTTATAGATGGGTGGGGTGCCCATGGATACTACTTCATAACAGACACCGGCGGTGAATATAAGTATGTGGTCACCATAGGTGGATCTGAGGTCGGACCCTGAGGGCCGATAGCCCGTCACTCGCAATGAGGTTAACGCCACCCCTGCATTGTGCAGGAGGGTGGGCCCTCATGCGATGGAGGCAAATGTATTTGTGAGGAAAGACCTGGTGGGCCTTTGCGGCGTTGGTATATATTTAAGTCCCCTGCCAAGTATAATTCTCTCATGTGTACTGAAATTGTAAGTTGACAGATTGGTAACATGTTTGCTTGCCATGTCAGCCAGTGCGGCGAGGTGAGATTGTCGTTTCACTTGTCGCCATGTGTCCGATCTCCGGATGCATTTGACATGTAGAGTGGCTCGTGAGCTTCTTGATCGACGACGTTGGGGTTAGCAGCGGGTTTTGGAGGAATGAGCTCCACTGGTCGGAGCAAATCGGCTTAGTCAGGATTGTTTATTGTCGAGTATCCTGGTCAGGTTGGGTAGTATGCCCTCTCTCGTGCATTTATGGGCAAGCTCGGCAAAGGCAGTAGTAATGATTGATGTTTTGCCAAGAGAGTGGGTACTAACACATGGGTGGTCCATGATTTGTGTACCTAGGGAAGGGGGATGGAAAGAGCCATCCAGCCTGGAGGCATGTGCAGGTGGAGTGCCTGTGTCCAAAGCGTCAGGTTCAATGGAACTGGACAAAGTTTCAGGGTCGTCAGAAGAGACATAGGAGAACTCTATGCCCTCCGATGACATATTGGTGAGACAACCGTTGGTTCCAATGGTGGAACCGGGGTCAAGCTCTGATAAGGAAGCGTCGGAGTCGAACCCCAGGGGAATGATATGGTCCCTATGACCAACGTGAGTGGATATGTCGATGAACACAGTGGTTGGTAGTGGACCGAGCCGAGCTGATTCAGTGTTGGTTGATACCAGTTGTATGTCTGTGACAGTACCGATGGTATCATTCACATTATTGTTGGACCCGTGGTCTGTAGATGGGTGGAGGGGCCACATAGTGACCTGTGACCATGGTAGTTGGCTACTACAAGGGGTCATAAGTGTACTAAGGACGGTAAACATAGATGTGGTAATGTCCAGAGGTATGCGAGGTGTGGAATCTGCCTCTATTGTAGTGGCCCTGCATTTAGTGGTACTAAGCTCCGCCCTGTGGATGACAGAGGGGACATCTCTGGGAGAGGTCGTAGAGGTCAGATATGTATTGACCTGAGATGTAGCACTTGGGGGAAGAATCCTGGTCATCCCCAACTTGCAACACTTAGGTGTGCTCGGAAGTGAATCAGCCAAGGTTTGGTTGGTGTCTATCGGTGCTGTTTCAGGAGACGTGTCCCAACTTGGTGAGTGGATTATGACTCCTTGTGTGATTTGGGGGGGGGGGGGGGGGTACACTAACAGCAGCTGTTGTGCTAATGCCCTGGTTAAGGGCCGGTACAGCCATGGCCATGATTTCCTTAAAATGCTGAGCATTGGATAGCCGATATTTGGTGAGGTCAGCACTGGATAAGCGCTTGATAGTAGTATGGAACAGCTCAAGAAAGGCAGGTTAGTCCTGCTCAGTGATATTAGGAGGAAGCAGGTTGTTGAGGTACTCAGTTATCTCAACTTCTAGATCAGAGATATGCTTCCAGTATTGTGTCTGTAGGAGTTGTGTCAAACTCTGAGTGGTTTGGAGAGCAAGCTCGTCGAGGTCTGACGATATGTCATTCTCAAATTTGAGCACGCCATTGACAGTGCGGCGTAGATCTGTATTTATGGTACTGAGAAGATCTGCAGGCACGACGTTTTGTGATTTGCATTGTTGATAAATGCGGTATTTATGGTGCACATCAGCTTCCCGAAACATGAGTCTCCGAGTATTATTGAGTTGCAGTCAGAGCTTGCAGTGTGTTTCAGGGTTAAACGACTTCATTGTGGAGACGCGGTAAATAATTGAGAGGTGAGATGAACCTCTGTTTGTATTTGTAACTTCTGCAATGTGTCGGGAATGGTCACGACTTTATTGTGTTGTTATAGTGGTTGACTGAGAACCATAAAAACACAATGGAGAGCTGGTAGCTTTGGTAGCCAGCTGTGTTGAGTGTTAAATCTCAAATTGTGATGATTGTTGGGTACCAATCCGAGCGCCAAGAGCTGACAATGTTAGCTCGATAATGCTTTCAGGAAGGTATCCTTTGAACGTCGTGGGTCGACGTCAAAACTGGTGTGGGTCACCAGTGTATACTTCACCAGGAAGGTGGAATTTGTGATGATTGTTAATACCAATCCAAGCGCCAAGAGCTAAGAATGTTAGCTCGATAATGCTTTCGGGAAGGCATCCTTTGAATGCCGTGGGTCGATGTAGAAACTGGTGTAGGTCACCAGTGTATACTTCACCAGGAAGGTGGAATGGACTGTGTGAAGTGGACGTGTAACTGTACCAGGGTCGGCAGTCAACACGATCAAATAAAAATGGTACAAAAATTGAAAATAAAAGCAAAAATAACGAAAGCAAAGTGTTGGGTCGGAAAAACTACCTGTACAGGAAGAGGAAAGTGTGTGTATACAGTTGTGTCGCAGGGTCCGGTGGTATAAACAATGTGTAAAGGTCACAAGTTGGTAAATCACGAGCTTGATTTTGTTATGAAAATACTATTTCAAAATGGCTGCCAGTTAATGAACTGAAGTCAATCACAGTCTTGTTGGAAATGATTGTCGGACTGGTACAAGACTTCATGCAGGTGTGCACGTGATGTGAGGAAGTAATGTGATTGGTTATTAGAACGAATACACATCACAGCGATTGGCTGAGACTGGAGGTGTGTCTGTCAATTGATTGTTTTGTTTTTGTAAGACAATTGTCAAATACCAGTACAGGTTGTACAGAGTAAGGTGGAAGTTAAGTGTTTGTACAAGCATGTCATAAAATAACATGGTGAGGATTAAAATAAAAACAGCATTATCGGTTTGTAGGCTCCCTGAGTGGAAGTGGCGATGAAAGTAGTGAGCTATTAAAATATTGCCGTAGATTAAATGTAGGTAGGTAGGTGGGAGGCTTCCCGAATAGCCTGCATATGTGGTTGGACGCTTCTGTGAGCAACTCAGCAGGGGGTTAATGCGGTACTCTCTCGCTGTTGGTTATAAACACATTAAGCTATAAATGGTACGCCGCTGGTGGTACAGCCAATGACAGGGAGTGTCGATTACAGTGGTATTGTGAGGTATAAGAATGTCAACACCCCGGTAGGGCTTAGGGTTCAAAACAAACAACTAGACGTTCGCGCAGTCAGGTAAGAATGCGGATAAGCTAGATAGTGTAGCGTGGAGTACGATTTGTTGTAAGAAGGGACAGTGGTATTGTGAGGTATAAGAATGTCAACACCCCGGTAGGGCTTAGGGTTCAAAACAAACAACTAGACGTTCGCGCAGTCAGGTAAGAATGCGGATAAGCTAGATAGTGTAGCGTGGAGTACGATTTGTTGTAAGAAGGGACAAAATATCCCCTATGGTTATTGGTACAAAGAAGTATTGGCACGACAGTATTAGTGGTCATGTAGCGGTTGTACATGATGGTCAGACGCTTGGTGTGTCTCGGTATACAAGATCAGAACACTGTGTGTCTAGGAGTAGACATAACCAAGAGCATGTGGTGGAAGCAATTGGGGTAACCCTCGTTGGGAACAAGACGACGTGCACAGAATGTACGAAGTCACTACTTTTCAAGCTCTCTATCGATGGGGACCCAAAAGTCCTGATATATGATAAGGGGATAGAGAGACCACTAGGCTCGTCTGCAAGCTTCAAGTATAGCATCTGTCTGTTGTAATATAAGGGGGCAATGGTGGCCCATTTCGCTGTGCAGCAAAGTGCCTGTCGGGGGGTCTTAAGTAGTGTGATGAATGAGATCCGCGGTCAGTAGGTTATATAAGTTCGTTCGTGGCTGTGCCACAAGCGTGCCTGAGCCACGTAGAGGTATGTCCATTGTCGCGCATGATAGTACGCACCCCAATTCTATGTAGAAATGAGATGACAGACGCTTGTGTGTGGACCATAGGTAAATTCCTATGCTTATAGATGGGCAGGGTGCCCATGGATACTACGTCATAACAGACACCGGTGGTGAATATAAGTATGTGGTCACCATAGGTGAATCTGAGGTCAGCCCCTGAGGGCTGATGGCCGGGGCTCAGAATGAGGTTAACGCCAGCCTGCATTGTGCAGAGGTGTGGGCATTCATGTGGGCATTCATGCGATATAGGCTAATGTGATATAAGTATCAGAAAGGAAAGACCTGGTGGGCCTTTGTGGCGTTGGTATATATTTAAGTCCCTTGACAAGTACAATTTTCTTATATGTACTGAGGGTGTAAGTTGACAGATTGGTAATATGTTTGCTAGCCGTGTCAGCCAGTGTGGCAGGGTGAGAGTGTCGTTTCACTTGTCACCGTGTGTCCGATCTTATTCGAAGTTATTCAATCCATCAGATCATGAGAAGATTTCTCAAAAACTTAGGGCAATTTTCCCCCCACCTCCCTCCCAATAGGGGGTAGCATATCAATTTCAACTAAAGTGAATTGCCCCTTCCTAGTCATCATTCACATGAAATTTTATTGGAATCAGTACATCAACTTGGGAGGAGATGACCACCTTCACAACTGACATCAGACAAAGAGTGATCACTCTAGCTCAACTTGACTTTCAGTTGGGTGAGCTAAAATATTAATGTTTAAAATGATTTCGGTAAAATAATGGTATTGTTTTTTTATTTGTTCCTTGATAGAGGGTTAATTTTTTGATTTAACAAGTTACTCTTGATAAAAAACTTACCTTCCAAGTTCCAAATTTCAACTCAATATCTCTGAAAATGCATCACTGCATTGCTCTGGTTGAAGTGTTCATGCAATGCTACACATTAATTTCACCAGTCGATATTAGTCCTGATAAAAAGTTATCTGTAGGCACCTAATTTCAGCAGGATATCTCAGAAAATAGAAAATCTAAATTTTATAGTAAATTTCCTTTCTTATTATACCTACCACAATTGTTTACTACAGGCTTGCACTACAGTGGAAGTCCCTAACTCGGATAAAATACTCTCTATTTTTGTCTTTCCCAAGCAAGTTGGGAAAGAAAAGTGGTGCAAAAGCACCAATAAAAATAAGCCAAAACTGGGTCGAGTGCAACCGGCGCAGACCCAGTACGGGACGCTCTCTCCCAAGTACAACTCCACGACTTCCGTTGCTAGTGTGCATATACCGTCTCTAAAGACTCATTCTTTTTGAATCCGTAAACGTTAGAGTTATGTGATCAGCGGGGAGGAAAGATTCTTTACCCGTAAAGAAGACGGGAGGGCCTCCATGTAAACAATTGTGGTAGGTATAATAAGAAAGAAAATTTACTATAAAATTTAGATTTCTTATCAACCTACTCACAATTGTTTACTACAGGCTGAATAGACAAAAGGCTGGAGGGAATCGCATAACCAACCCCCACATAACCCTAGTGCACTGGAACCGTGAAGTAGATGGAAGAGGTCCCGAGGCTTATCAACCATAATGTCGCAATCATTGGTAAAGGACAATGAAAAGAGACATATGAGCCTGTGTGACACACAGACAGAAAAAGGGCCGTAACAGCACAAGGCTGAAACTGACCTTCAAGAAGCCTAATGGCTATGGCAGACAACAGACTGAGCAGAAGAAAGAGGACCCAGGGTAAAAAGGTCCTCCGACTGCTCCTGCAACTGGCGTAAATAAAAGGTGGAGAAAGTAGAAGCATTTCTCCAGTAGGCTGCCTGCATAACATCCGACAACTTGACGGAGTTAGAATAAGCCCAAGAGGTAGACAGTGCCCACACCTCGTGGGCAGAAATACGATTGGTAATACAATCGCCAGCTGCTAAACGACTATAAGCCGTACGAATAGCAAGACAAATCCATCGAGAAATGGATTGAGGAGAGATCTTCTGTCGACCCGGAATGAGAGACAGAAAAAAAAACGTTTTCTGCCTTTCCGTATGAAGTGTGTCCGATCAAGATAAATGCGAATAGCACGGACCGGACAGAGCAAAGGGCGAGTACCCTCAACAGAGGGAAGAGCCCTGATACAGATAGGAGGAGGAGTAGTATCTGGTAACTGATTCTTAGCCAAAAAGGAGCAATCAGTGGTAAAAGTAACACTGTTGGGAGAGCTCCTAAAAAAGGCCGGGTCAACCGAGAGGGCGTGAAGCTCACTAACCCGTCTGGCCGAAGCAAATGCCATCAGAAAAGCCGTCTTATATGTGAGAAATTGCATATCCACCTGGGATAAAGGTTCGAACGGCGCCCCCCCCCCCCCCCCCCCAAGCAAAGCAGCACCCACGAAAGATTCCATCGTGGAGTAAGCTGCAAAGTCCGAGGCCTTTTCAAAGAAAAGTGCCGAACAAGCTTGGAGAGGTAAGGATTAGTGCCGATACGACGCTTCCCCACATAAGAAAAAGTCTCTGAAAGCATAGACCTGTAACCCTTGATGGTAACAGGCTGGAGACCCCAAGAATCAAACAGATATACCAGAAACTCCACAATCTGTGAAATCGAAGGATTGGCATAATAAACAGAGTGATCAGCACACCATCGACAGAAGACCTTCCTGAACCGCCGCCATCAGCGAGCGGAGCTGATTGATCCACACCCGCTGAGGCGACAGGGGAGCGATCAGAATGATTCGACAACTGCAGGTTCGAATTTTGGCGAGAACCTGAGGAAGAATCGGAACCGGCGGGAAGGCGTAGCCGACTAGACCGTTCCAATCGAGTGACAGAGCGTCCACGGCAAAAGCCAGAGGATCTGGACACGGGGACACGAAAGTGTCCACCTGATGGTTCCAACGAGTCGCAAAGAGGTCGATGTGGGGACGTCCCCAGAGATCGCAAAGCGACTGGAACACAGCCCTGTGAAGCATCTACTCGGTGGAAATAACCCTGCCCTGTCGGGACAGGGAGTCGGCTAGGACGTTCAGACGACCGGGAATGTGACGAACAACCACTCCGGCGTGAACATCCTGAGCGAGCAGTAAAAGATCCCGAGCTAACTCGTACATCGGAAGCGAGTGCGTGCCGCCCTGGTTCCGAATGTAAGCAACCACTGTCGAATTGTCGGATAGTAGAAGGACCTGGCGATTCGACAGGTGAGGGATCCACTGCCTGAAACTCAGAAGAAGAGCAAGAAGCTCCTTCTGGTTGATGTGTAGAGCTGCTTGATCCTGGTCCCACATCCCGTGTAGGGAAACACCGAGAGGATCCAACGTCGCACCCCATCCGAGATCGCTGGCATCTGCCGTCAGAATGCGATCGGACGTGGGTAAGTCCAGCGGAACACCCTGCGTAATCCACTGAATATCTGTCCAGGGAAGAAGGTGAGGATACAGAGAGTCCGGAAACGGAAGCACCTGATCCAGAGAATCTACATTCGGTCTCCAACGACTGAGCAGAAAGTGTTGGAGAGGTCTGACACGCAGCCGACCTAGAGGAATGAGATCCGTCACCGAACCGCAGAGACCGATCAGCCGGAGAAAACTCCAAGCGGTCGCGGACCTGGACTGGGACAGAGTCAGAGCAAAAGCTGAGAGAATCACAGCCTTGGCCTGGGGAACAGCCACCAAATTGAATTTGGTTTGGAAAGACATCCCCAGATGACAAAACGACTGAGAAGGGACCAGGTCCGACTTCTGCTCGTTGACTCTGAATCCTAGCGACGTGAGCAAGCTCAACAGAGTGGCGACATCCGATTCCAGTAAGGCAGCATTGGAATGCCTCTGGAGGATATTGTCCAGATATGCCGAAGTAGTCACCCTGGACTGTGTGCGATGGAACGCTATCACATGCGACATCAGTCTGGTGAACGCCCAAGGAGCCAGGTTGAGGCCGAAAGGCATGGCCTTGAACTGGTAAACTCGCCCCAGAAAAGCGAACCTGAGATACTTCCGTGACGCCCGATGCATCGGAACGTGGAAGTAAGCGTCTCGCAGGTCGATGCTGGCTGCGAAATCTCCCTGGTGAATGGATTGGCGGACCGACCTGAAAGTCTCCATGCTGAACTTGGGAGCAATGATAGACTGGTTCAGGATACTCAGATCGATAACCGGTCGGAGTCGGCCGTCCTTCTTCGGCACCAAGAACAGGCGGGAATAGAAACCCACTGACTGAACGTTCTTGACGACCTCGATCGCCCCCTTTGCCAGGAGATTGGCAATCTCCGTGGACAAAAGTTCCCGACGTAAAACGTCTGAAGGAACTGTGGTTGGAAGAGGCACCCTTGACAGAGTGGGGTGCCATCGGAAGGATATGCGCAGCCCGGACCGAACAACATCTAACACCCATGGATTGGATGTGATGGTGGTCCAATGGTCTGTGAACTCTGCTATCCTTCCTCCAACCTGGGACGAGTCGAGGTGAGGACCTTCATTTCGAGCCCCGACGAGGCCCGCGAGAGGAGAAAACACCTCCTCTGCTAAATGAAGAATCCTGAGACTTCCCTCGATTCTGCCGACCCCTACCTTTACCCCGTGAGTAAGAAGTAGAGGTGGCGGCAGAAGGACCAGCCTTTTGCTTCACAGAGGAAGCAGAAGGGTACTTGTTAGGCTTGGAACGGCCCTTGCCTCCCCGAGAAGGCTGATCAAGCTGACGAAACAGCAGCTGATCTTTGAAATGACGTAGGACGTCATCCCGGACCGTCGACACGGAACCATGGAAAAGTTGCGGACCTGCCAAAGAAGCAGATCGAAGAGTAGCACGCTGCTCCTCGGGAAGGGATCGTCCTGTGTCCAGCACAGCGTCCCTTCGAACTAATTCCAAATTGGCCGTGTTACAGGCATGCGTGTGACTAAGGTGCATAAGCGCCTTGGACAGCACACGCAAAGGAGCCTGTACCTCGTCAAACTTATCTGGAGGCAGATAAGCAGCCAAAGCTGAGACGACGTGATCTGAGAGAGAAAGCATGCCAAGCATCTCTCTAGATAAGCCCAACGTGGACTCCAGAGTCGTCATTGGAATGACGGCAGACTTGGGCTTGGAAACCCCGAGGGAAGTGGAGTCCTGATCCAGTACCGTCAAAGTCTGGCAGACTGATGGATTGGCGGAATCGTAGGAACGATAACGCACAGGAGGCAAAAAGGTGTCAACCCTGGTGAAGAACGAAGTCTTCAAAGCCTTGGAATTCAGCTTGGCATCCAATGCTGAAAAAGCCTCAACCACCTGTACCGACTGGCACGGTCGAAGGCACCCAGAAGCAGGTTTCTCCATAGGCTGTTGGCGCGCGACCGATGATCGCGGCCAGGCTGACACTGTCGGCTGGTTAGCAGGTTTGAGCTCAGGCAGAAACCCAAACACAAAGTCAAGAGCCGCCCCCAAGTCCGAAGACTGCTGGCCCTCGACCTCAAGCATGTCGGACTCCTCCCCAGAGTCGGAAGACACATAGCCCATCGTGGGCAAACCAGCCGACGCCTCCCATGGTGTCGGGACACCAGAGGAATCGGAAACCGGCCTGTTTCCAATCCCGGGAGGCGGCGCCAAAGGAGGCGCCTGGAAACCACCCATAGCCTCGCTGGAAGCAACAGGAAGGCTCTTAGAAAGAACCTGAGTGAGTAAGGAGAGGGCCTCCCTAAGCTCACTGCCTGTACCGACCGGTTCGACAGGGGAGCGAACCGGCAAAGTGGCTTCACCTCTGACCCTCTTAACCAGCGAAGGGTCACGATCCTCCAAAACACCCGACGCGGGACGACGGGCGGCAGCCGAAACATCTGAAGGCAGACGTGTATAGGGGTACGATGCACCCCGAGGATCAATATTGCGAGAACTCATGAGAGTCACCGCGGACCTCTGCGGGGCAGAAGGTCCAGGCTGCACAAAAGGCGTTGGTCCCCCAAAACTGGTCGTGTGACCAGAGTGAGTAGACGGAAACGCCACGGAGTTCATAGTGTTTCCACTACGAACATCCGAATCCAAAGACACAACTGTGGTGCTCGACGGCGAAGAGACCACAGCGATGGGCTCGGCCGGCAGCCCCTTCCGACTTCGCCGAGTTGAAGTCAGGGAAGGCTGAGGCCGATATCCCACGTCTACAGTATCGGACAGTCCTGCAGTCCCCTGCAGCGAAAAGCCGAGGCCGGCTGAAACAGATAACGAAGCAGACGGGCCAGCAGCAGTAGTAGATACGTCGAGAGTCGTTGAGGCTGGTGAAATAGTGGAGAGAGCACACCGGCTCGGCTCCGAAGGAGGAGTCACAACCCTAGTGACAGCCTCAGATGTCGACTGGAGGGGGACCGTAGTCCCGGAACCAGGCATCTCTACACCAGAACACTCAACGGCTCCCGCAGTATCCACCACAGGAAAAGACTGCACATCCCCCACGGAGGAGGAATAACTCTCACCAGACAAAGTCGACTCGGGAGGCCCCGAACGACCATGTTCTCCTTTCCCGCGGGAGCGGGAGGCACGGCCACAAGAACGAACGACACGATTTACTGACGCCCAGAAGGTGGAAGACCATGTTCCACAGACACCACACAGCCGCTCGGCCGAACACCCATTACAGGAGGAACAAGACAAATGTACATCGTCCACATGCTTTGGCAGCAGACATTGCCCACAGGGAATTGTCCTGGGCATGATAGAGGTGAGAGGAGCAGAGAAGTGGAGATGAGAAAACAGAACACCCCCAAAGAAGAGAGAAAGGTGACAGAAACAAAGACCCCAGAAGGCGAACCACCCAACAGGAAGACTACTCTCAAAAGAAAGAAGAAACACTGCAGGAGTGGTACCCCCGCTGACACCTAACTCTAACACAATTAGAAAATTTTGCAAAAAAAGCATTAACAATAATTGTGAAAAAATCTAAGTCCGAACTGCATGGCACGCGAAATTCGCGAGCGACTCGAGAGAGAGCAAATAAAAATACATCATGGACATATAATAGAAAAGAGAATATATAAACACTGTTCCTGAGAATACAAAGGATACACTGTGGTATAATGAATCAAGAATCATCAAACATCGAGCTGGTGGAACACTGATAAGCGTGCAAAAACATCTCGACACGAAGCGGATTTCAAAAAGAATGAGTCTTTAGAGACGGTATATGCGCACTGGCAACGGAAGTCGTGGAGTTGTACTTGGGAGAGAGCGTCCCGTACTGGGTCTGCGCCGGTTGCACTTGACCCAGTTTTGGCTTATTTTTATTGGTGCTTTTGCACCACTTTTCTTTCCCAACTTGCTTGGGAAAGACAAAAATAGAGAGTATTTTATCCGAGTTAGGGACTTCCACTGTAGTTCAAGCCTGTAGTAAACAATTGTGAGTAGGTTGATAAGAAATGTAGGTGTGCATGCCTGTGTTGCATTGGTTGAAGGGTTAACACAATGCCAGACTAATGTTTACCTTGTCCATGCTAGTCCCTGACAGAAAATTACCCCCAAGTATCAAATTTCAGATGCATAGGCACATTTCCTCCAATAGTATAAAAGGGCCATAACTCTGGTAAAGATTGTCAAATCAAACAGTTCTTTGCACATGGACATTTACACTTCATACTCAAAATTCAAACTTGTTTTGGAAATATGCAGCAACAGTGTTGGAGGAGTTAAGCCAATAAATAATTATATTGGAATTTAATAATATAAAGGGTAATAACTCTGGAATAAGCTGCAGAATAAAAAAATTCCTTTCCATTTGCAAATCTACACTTCATACTCATACTACCAACTTTCGTAAAAGGACTAAGATGGATGGATGGTTGGATGGGTGGATGGATGGATGGATGGATGGATGGATGGATAAACACCATTTCAGATCCCATTCCCAACTTCATCAGCAGGGATAATAAAATTACACATGAGGCTTTTCCTCAGTAATGAAAAAAATGACTGAATATTTTTATGTATATAGGTCTGATTATACAAACCTCCACAAAATGGATGAAAGTCATTACACGATTTTCTGCAATTCTCTCTTGCCCACTCTCTATAACGAGGATCCACACAAGTTGTATTAAGACCATAAGCATCACAGTTAGACAGTTTATCTGCACACAGAGGTTCTTGACCTGTAGACAGAATTCAATGTTCTTCCATAAATAAAAAATATCATGTACTCAACTTTATTCCATACTTTAAATGGAAAGGATTACTTTTGAACCCCTGCTGATAGCGTTTCTTGTGGCATCAACCGTCAAGCAAATTTGTACATATTTTATGCTCTGGAGACTTTAATTGCTGTTTCTAACCATATGAAAAATTACACACCACCCAGTCCTCTCGCATAAGGGGAATTTCATTAAAATATTTCTTAGGAATGAAATCACTTGATAAGCTTCAAAACTTATTGCAAAACAAAACAGCAAAAATCACCCTCAACCCCCCACCCCAATTATATCCCCCCTCTCCCAATTCACCCCATCTCATGGTGTTGAAAAACCCCATAAAGGTTCACAGCATTATCTTCAATGGTTAAAATATTATAGCCAGTTAAAAAGCTTGACCACAAAACTTAACCTCGACTTGAATTTCTATTTTTAATAAGTGATCTTGACACTGAACCTAGTGACGTGGTTGTGATTGTGACATATCACCTCCTGATGTTGATTCACCTCATAAAGTTTTACAGAATTATCTTCAATGGTTAAAAAACTGCAGCTGCCAGAATAATTTGACCCCACAACTCAAACTTGAAGTGAAATTCAATTTTTATAACCAGGGATTATTCTGTCTTCTTAAGGAAAGGGACCAGAGCCCATGCCATTGGGAAAATGCATGATATGGAGGCTCAAATTAGGAATATGTTTTTAGGGGAAAAGAAACACACAAAAAATAAGAAATATCACTTTCAAATTGATATAATAACATAAATACAGAAACTTCTGCATGTAGTAAATTCTATAACAGTCACATGTAATCATGATCAATCCAGTCTCTGTAAAATATTATACTGTTAACCCTAGGCCTATTAGTAGATATATTTATGCACGTTTGCTATATTTTGACAGTCTACATACTGTGTCTTTGCAGTTGTTTCTAAGCAAGTCTTAGCCGCCTATATAGGCAGCCAAGGATTGCACAGAAACAACTGACATGGTTCTCAAAATGTAACTAGTATGTATCTAAAGATTGTTTGTTGGAGCACCAGATTTGTTGCAGGAAAAAGTCATCAAAGTCTGAATTAGGTCTTTAACTGGTTGAGTGCTAGAAGCCATGGTCAGGGCTTTCACAAAAATGGGATACCAGAGCAAAAGTAGACATTTTCCTTGCCCATATTCAGTCAAACATAAATAATATTTTGTTTATATATTTTTTTTAACTACAAATTATTGGAAAGTGCCATTTGTAATAAAACAAATTTTGAATAACAAATTCAGACCACCAAAATAGTATAGTCCTCAACCAGTTAACTCTTAAACCGCCAAGTATTTTCAAAATATTTTTTTACCAAATCTAGTCATAGCAGCCATGATTAGATTTGAAGAAAAATTTATCTGGATGTAACTAAAGAAAACATTGGTCAATAAGTCCATTCAATTTACAAGAGAGAATTTTATTTGGTTAAATGTGCCCAAATGATACCTCTTTCTGTGGCAAGATATTTTGTTTTGTGGGCAGGAATATCAGCCAGGAGTTAAGAGTCAAAGAAGAACCAGCTGTTTGCCTTTAAATTCAAGCTTTCCATGCCTTGTTGTTAATTATTGATGTTCTGAGGGCTTGTGACCACCCATCAAGACTCCAATTAAATTTTTGTTAGAATGGTGACTCAGTTTGAAAAATTAAAGTATGGACAGGTCAATCCCCCTCAGGAGTTAAGAGTCAAAGAAGAACCAGATGTTTGCCTTTAAATTCAAGCTTTCTATGCCTTGTTGTTAATTATTGATGTTCTGAGGGCTTGTGACGACCCATCAAGACTCCAATTAAATTTTTGTTAGAATGGTGACTCAGTTTGAAAAATTAAAGTATGGACAGGTCAATCCCCCCCCCCCCCCCCCCCCTGCAACCATTTCTTTTGAATGCGCAATAAAGATGGCAAAAATATGGCTTTGAAATGTCCTCTATGTGGGCTGCATTTGATCAATCAGATGCAGAGAAGCAGCATTCTTTCAGTTTGAAAAATCAATATTTTTTTATTACGGGTTTCCCCAAAATTGGTTAGAATTGTACTTTTAGCACATAAAGGAAAAGCTCTACATTTATAAGTTTTAGCAAATTTGTTTTGCTTTCCTATCATATGCCACACTTTATAGGCAAGTTAAATTACAGAGATATCTCAGGTGTTAAATACCAAAGATGTGAAATATGTTACTGATGGCTGAAGTCGGGAGCTTCTTGACTGGATAGCATGCTCAGACGTCTGAGCCATTGATTTATAGTAACTGGTTAGTTGCAAAATGTTAATGGTGACTTAGCCAAGTCAGCATCACAAATATATATCAAATATAAGAATCGCTTTTCAATTATTATTCCATTTTTTGTCTTGTTTTTTTTTGTTATATATTTGTTATTTTTTTTTTCCTCAAAATCTTAGTTTGTGATCCATCATGAGAAGGAGCTCAAAGAACTCATTCGAGTGAGAGTGTAACTGTTGCAATGTTTGTACTCAAAAGTACTCCTTTTATGAAAGAATTCGTTTTGATCTGAATTTTTTCTTTCAGACAGAGATCACGCTAGTCAGATATTTATTGATTATGCAGACATTGTACAATTACATGCAGATGAGTGTAATTATTGTCAAAACCTAAACCCATTGAAAAAATAAGTGAGCTATGTCAACAACATACCGTGAGTATCGACAATAATTGTATTCTGCTGCATATCTTTGTATAATCACTGCATACCCGTTATTCATATGAGCAACATGGAGATTTAATGAATACCGGTACAATAAAAGATCAAATATACCTATAATGATATACCATTCCATAATCTGTTGTCCCCCTTCTTAACTTGCAGTCAGAGAGAAAGTACTCAGCCCCATCTTAAAATCAATGAAAGTGTCAATGACACTGTAGCTCAACTTGTTAAGACATGTACATGTATAGTATGTGACACAGCAATGATAAACATCTAGGTAATGACCTGATAACAAAGTACATATAAAGTATTGTAATGGTCTGTACATAAATACTGACCGTAGCCTGTAACAAATGTATAGGTAAAGTATTGTAAAGGTGGGTGACAGTCAGATGCTAAACTAGAAAAGAAATCTTTGAGTCCCAGAGTGGGTCTGACTGAACCCCAAAATATTTGTGCTCATAGCACAGTGATAACAAAGGCACCCCAAAACACACTCGTTTCTGTCCCAAGGTGAAAACAAAGGTACCCAAGAAGTTTCGTGAAGATCAGTTCATAAATATGAGCTGTCTAGAAGTTGTGACAAAAAACTGATTGGATCTAATTTCGGTACAAAAAGGCCAATGGCAGCCATCTTGAATTTTGGACTGCACCCAGAAACACTGGTTCTCATCCCAAGGTGATAGCAAAGGTACCCAAGAAGTTTTGTGAAGATCGGTTGATAAATACAGCCTCTAGCCCGAGCCGTATTGACATGTGCACTTACAGTGTATTAGTAGCACTGAATAAATCAAAGTTCATCTAATTTGCATAATTTCTGCACGAAAAAAACCCCCCGTACTATATGTGATGTATTCCTTGTTACTAAACATTCATACAAAAATTTATTCAAATCAGAACTTTCATACAGAAGTTCAGTACAAAAGACTGATTGCACTAATTTTGGTACAAAATGGCTGCTGGTGGCCATCTTGAATTTTGGACCTCACCCAAAAACATTCGTTCTCATCCCACGGTGATAATAAAGGTACCCAAGACGTTTTGTAAAGATCGGTTCATAAATACGGCCTCTAGCCTGAGCCATATAGAAGTTGTGTAAAAAAAACTGATTAGACCTAATTTTGGTACAAAATGGCCACTGGCAGCCATCTTGAATTTTGGACCACACCCAGAAACACTCATCCTCATCCCAAGGTGATAACAAAGGTACCCAAGATGTTTCGTGAAGATCGGTTCATAAATACAAACTCTAGCCCGAGCCGTATTGACATGTCTCCTTACTGTGTGTAAGTAGCACTGAAAAAATCAAAGTTCATCTAATTTGCATAATTTGTGCACGAGAAAAAAACCCGTATTATATGTGATGTATCCCATGGTACTAAACATTCACACAAAAAATTATTCAAATCAGCGCTTTCACATGGAAGTTCTGCGCAAAAATCTGATTGCACCTAATTTTGTACCCAAGAAGTTTCGTAAAGATCGGTTCATAAATACGGCCTCTAGCCCGAGCCGTATTGGCATTTGCACTTACAGTGCTGAAAGTAACACTAAATACATCAAAGTTAGTCTAATTGCATAATTTACGCACAAGAAAAAAACCCGAAACTGTGATGTGTCCCATGGTACTAAACATTCATACAAAAAATTATTCAAATCAGCGCTTTCATATGGAAGTTCTGCGCAAAAATCTGATTGCACCTAAGTTTGTACAAAACGGCCGCCAGCGGCCAACTTGAATTTCGGATCAGACCCCAAAACACTCGTTCTCGTCCCACGGTCATAACAAAGGTACCCAAGAAGTTTCGTAAAGATCGGTGGTATACAGCTCCCATCAGGGAAAATTGACAAAATTTGACTGGCAGATAAAATTATGAAAAGAAGACAAAGGTGCAGATAAACTCGCCATGACGAGAGTCTCGCTGTGTGTGTATCTGCGGTGATACAAATGTAAAAATTACAGACTCCAGACTCCAAGGCTCTATATTGCTCTATGTGGGGGACCAATGCCACTGCGTTGGGGAAATCTTGGGTCCATCCCTGACACGGATGTTCATTGTCGAAACTTTCGTTGTGCTCTATGCTCTTCGCAGAATTCACCGGTTTAGTTGTAACATCTTCTCAGTTACTGCAGTCGGTCTCTTACTTATGTTTACGAAACCATCAATCTTTTCAGAAAGTGTCTGCAGGTTGTTTCATGCAGTTTAGAAGGCTGAACAAGAATCTTAACACACTTTCCGCATTCGCATTCTATTTTTTAAAGGAAAATTGTCAAAATTTGCCGGACAGATAAAATTATGCAAAGACGACATAGGTGCAGATAACTCGCCATGACGAGAGTCTCGCTGTGTGTATATCAGTGATGCAAATGCCACAGGCTTATAATCGCATTGTGGTAGGGCTTTATTTTAACCTGATTTCAGGATTTGATGAGATGTCAACTTTTGTCCCTATGTGGCTCATAATGACTCAATGTCGAAACGTTCCTTGTGCTTTATGCTCTTTGCAGAATTTACCAGTTTAGTTGTAATATCTTCTCAATTACTGCGCTCGGTCTCTTACTTATGCTTGCAAAACCTTCGATTTTTTCAGAAAGAGTCTGCAAGTTGTTTTATGTGGTTTGGAAGTCTGAACAAGAATCTTAATGCACTTTCTGCATCTGGATTCTATTTTTTAATGTTACTGCGATTGACCTTGACATCGTGTTCGTATCACTTGAAAATTATCGTTACTTCGATAACAAATAACATCAAATAAAACAGTTCTGTTATTTTCTCATTATTAAAGTTGTAGATAATTGCTGAATATATTACTACTTTGTTATATTTAATTTTTCCATGTCGCTTTATACGTTCAACAAATGCTTTATTGGATTTTACTTTTAACGACTTGCATTGTTTTTTCACAATCCTACTAGACATTGCGTGTGCATACATAGTGAAATTCAGTTTGCTGGACTAGAACTAGAGATGGGTGGTATTGGAGTTTTGAGTTCGGTATTGGTTTCAGTATTTTTAAGGGGGTATATCTCAGTATCATTCGGTATGCTGTATCTGACTTGTTTGAGAGTGTGAAAGGGGAATTCACATCAGGAAAAGGCAGAATAAGTTGGTATTGTAGCATTCTACCTCAGCTCCACAAATGCCACTGCCAATGAGCTCAACAGTTGCATTCTTTTACAAGCACAAATCATATTTACAGTAATTTTTTAACTTCTTCTAAACACACCTTCACCTTTAAAGCCCTGTTTGAGGCATTTGCAATCTCAAAGCATGTGCCCTGATCATACCATCTTCAGGAGGTCCTGCTGACAATAAACAAATCACCTGGTCTGTGATTTCTAGTCAAGTCTTGGCTACCTGTTAAGGAAGCCAAGACTTGGCTAGAAATCACTGTAAAGCAGCTGAACATGTACAAGTTGTAGTCTAGTGAGAATTCAGGACAATGGGCCAGGCCCCTGATGGTTAACCCTTTACCTAACATGAAAAGCAGACGACACTTGCAAAAAAAATTCTTGAATAACTAAATTTTTTCATTTTTTGTCTCAAAAACATAGGTTATGACCCCTCGTTGGAACGAGCTCGACGAGCTCGTTCCAACGAGGGGTCATAACCTATGTTTTTGAGACAAAAAATGAAAATATTTTGAAAATTAATTGGCGATATTTGAGAATAGCGCTGGCCGGTTTTGGCCGTTACGTTGGGTAAAGGGTTAACAAAACTGAAAATAAAATCACCTACTTCTTTCATAACCAGTTCACCATCAGATGGTGGATCAATATACGGCCGCCTATGAAGAAATTGAGCTTGTGAAGAAATTTTTAGTTGAACAAAAGGTCAATAATTCCTTCAAAAAATAATTGTACATTCCTGGCTTATGATCCATTAAAGTTGAATATATTGTTTTCAAGTTATTACGTGGAGAATCAAAAGTCCCTGAAAATCCAAGATGGCTGCCATAGTGCCATATTGGATATGCCAGAATGCTGGTTATCAAAAGGAATCATCCTCAAGTCATGACTAATCAACCATAAAAAAGCAGTATCTGCTGTGGTGGCCATATTGGATATGCCAGAATGCGGGTTATCGAAAGGAACAATCCTCTAGTCATGACTAATCAACCATAAAGAAACAATATCTGTTGGATGTATTGTTTTCAAGTTATAGCGTGGACAAACAAAAATTAACGGATGGACGGACGGAGGCTCATATGAGCGGCCTTATAAAAATTAACACTTCAACTGCTATCAAGCCTCAACAAGTCCTTATAAATAGTGAATGTGAGAAATTTGAAAATTCATATGGTTTGGGTATTGAATGATTGGTTCGGTTCGGTTCGTTTTTTTTTTTTTTTGGTATCCCCATGATATCAGTTCGGTTGTTTGGTATATCATCCAACTCTAGCAGGAATGGTCTGTGCTGTAGAAATTTTAATTTTATAGTAAATTTCTTTTCTTATTATACCTACCACAATTGTTTACATTAGGCTTGCACTACAGTGGATGTCCGTAACTTAGAAGTATACTCTCTATTTTGTTCTTTCCCAATCGATTTGGGAAAGAAAAAGTGGTGCAAAAGCACAAAGAAAAAAAATGAGCCAAAACAGGGTCAAGTGCGGTCGGCACACAACCAGTAGGGGACACTCTTCTTTGTACTTAATCCACAGCTTTCTGGTACCAGTGCGCAGAAGTATAACTAGCATGTCATTCTATTTGAATCTGTCAACATTGGAGCTATGTGATAAGTGGGGAGGAAGGATTTTTACCTGAAGAAGGAGATGGGAGGGCCTCTAGGTAAAGAAAGGTAAACAATTGTGGTAGGTATAATAAGAAAGGAAATTTACTATAAAATTTAAACGTCTTCTCAACCTACCTCACAATGGTTTACAACATGCTGAATAGACAATAGGAGGGGGGAATCACATAACCAACCACCACATAACCTGATTGCGCTGGAACCGTGGACTGAAGAGTACCCAAGGCCTATAAAATCACTGTATCAACAACATTGAAATAGTCAATGAGAGATGAGGTGTATGGCAATGTGTAACACACAGACAGAAGGACAAGAACAAAGCACAAGGCCTAAACTGATCCTAAAAGAAAAGCCTAATGGATAGGGTTGATAACAGCCTGAGCAGAAGAAAGAGGTCCTAAAGAAAAAAGGTCTCAGATTGCTCCTGCAACTGAAGCAGGCAGAAGGTGAAGAAAGTAGAAGCATTTCTCCAGTAGGCTGCTTGCATAATGTCCGACAACTTGACGGAGTTAGCATAAGCCCAAGAGGTAGATGATGCACACACCTCATGGGCAGAAATGCAATTGGTAATACAATCATCACTCGCCAAATGAGCATAGGATGCTCAAATAGCAATACAAATCCACCTAGAAATGGATTGAGGGGAGCTCTTCTGTCGTATGGGGATCAGAGACAGAAATAATCGCTTTCTGCCCTTCCTAATAAACTGTGTCTGGTTGAGGTGAATGCGAATTGCACAAACCGGACAGAGCAAAGAGAGATTACCATCAACTGAAGAAAGAGCCCTGATACAGATAGGAGGCGGAGTAGTTTCTGGTATCTGATTCTTGGCCAGAAAGGAGCAATTAGTAGGAAAAGTAATACTGTTGGCAGAGCTCCTGAAAAAGGCCGATCAACCGAGACGGTATGAATCTCACTAACTCTCCTGGCTGAGGCAAAAGCCATCAGAAATGCTGTCTTGTAGGTGAAAAAATGCATATCCACCTGGAATAATGGTTCGAACCCCCCTCCCCCCCCCCCCCCCCCCCCACACACACACACCCTGGGATTAGTGCTGATACAATGCTTTCCCACATATGAAAAGGTCCCTAAAAGCATAGACCTGTATCCCTTGATGGTAACAGGTTAGAAACTCCGAGAATCAAACAGATATACCAGAAACTCTGCAATCTGTGTAATGGAAGGGTTGGCATAATCAACAGAGTGATCAGCACACCATCAACCTTCCACTTAACCATGTGGGCTAAACCAGTGGAGTGCCGCCTTGGAGAAGAAATGCACTCCACCGCTCATCTCGAAAAACCTTTATGGAGAACTCTGACAGGACCAGACAAAAGATATGCGAGAAGGCACAATGATGTCGGGTCGATGTGAAACCTCCTCAGGCGACCTTGAGAGAGAAGGTCATGATGTAGAAGGAAACGTACCGGAATTGCCACCAACAGAGGGCGGAGCTGCTTGATCCATGCCCGCTGAGGCGACAGGGGAGCGATCAGAATGTTTCAACAACTGCAGGTTTGTATCATGGCTAGAAGCTGATGCAGAATCAGAACCATAAGGAAGGCATAGCCAACTATTTTGTTCCAATCGAATGAAAGAGGATCCACGGCGAAAGCCAAATGATCTGGACATGGGGGCATGAAAGTGTCCACCTGATGGATCCAACGGGTCGCAAACAGATCGCTGTGAGGGGACTGGAACACTTCTCTGTGAAGCATCCACTCAGTGGAAATGACCCTGACCTGTTGGGACAAGGAAGCTGGCTAAGACGTTCAGACAACTGGGAATGTGATGAGTCATCACACTGGAGTTGACATCCTGAGCGAGCAGTTGAAGATCCTAAGCTAATTCATACATGGGAACTGAGTGCATGCCACCCTGGTTCCGAATGCAAGCTACCACTGTCAAATTGTCAGACAACAGAAGGACCCGACGATTCGAAAGGTGGGGAATCCACTGCCAGAAACTCAGGGGACCTCATTCTGCAAATGTCAGACTGCTTATTTTCTGGCCTGTTTGGCACCAAGAACAGGCAGGAATAAAATTCCACTGAATGAAAGTTCTAGACCTCGACGGCCCCCTTTGACAGGAGATTATCAATCTCTGTGATCAAAAGTTCCCGATGTGAACTGGCTGAAGGAACCTGGGTTGTAAGCAGCACCCATGACAGAGTGGGGTTCTCCGGTGCAGACCGGACCAAACAACATCACCCAAGGATCAGATGTGATCGTGGCCCATTTTGATCCCCGGTAAGTCCCATGAGAGGAGAAACCACCTTCTCTGCTAGTCGAAGGATCCTGAGACCTCCCTCTGTTCTGCCGGTTCTTACCCTTATCACATCCTCTGTTCTGCCGGTGCTTACCCTTATCACATGAGTAAGAGAAAATGCAGAGGCGGGATGATCAGCATGTGGCTTCAGTGTGGACAAAGCAGAAGAGCACTTGTTAAGCTTGGAATGGCCTGACCTCCAATAGAGGCGAAGCAGCAGCTGATCTTTGGAATGACGGAGGATGTCATCCTGAACCATTGCCACGGGATCATGGAATAGACATGGACCCGTCAAAGAAGTGGATCAAACAGCAGCATGCTGCACCTCAGGAAGGGAATGGCGAGTGTCCAGCACTGCGGCCCAGAGAACTAATTCTAGATTAGCCGTGTTACAGGCATGCATGTGAGTAAGGTGCATGAGTGCCTTAGAAAGCATGTGCAAGGGAGCCTTGATCTGAGATGCATCTCTCTGGATAAGCTCAACAGGGACTCCAAAGTTTCCATAGGAATAATGGCTGATTTGGGCTTGGAAAGCCCGAAAGCCCGAAAGAGGAGGATTCCTGACTGGCTGAAACCTCGAGCTGGTCCTCCAGTTGGAAGGAACTCAATCACAAAGTCAAGAGCCGCCCCCAAGTCAGAAGACTGATGGCTCTCAATGTCAGGTGTCTCTGACCCATCACCAGAGTCAGAGGACACATTGCCCATCTCGGGCAAACCAGCCGAAGTCTCCCATGATGTAGGAATACCAGGGGTATCAGAAAGTGGCCTTCTTCCAAACCTGGGAGGTTATTTATTTATTAGGGTTTAGCAACACTTTAACAGCCAGGGTCATGTCAGTGACTGTTTTACGGGTGGAAGAAGCCAGAGAGAACCGCCGAGCAACGACGAGCAGCTGTCAGCTCTCCAACATCGTAACTCTGATCTCTGCACCGCGGCACAGGCATGGTTAGATTGGTTGAAGACATGCGCACCATCGACATGCAGTATGCCTTAGTACACAGCGTCATCGTGCTCCCATGTAGGCAAGCAGGGTTAAGTACCTTGCCCAAGTACACAACATGGGAGTGCAATTCAGTCGCTGAAATGGTCACCCATCCAACTACTAACCGTGCTCAACGTTGCTTAACTTTGGTGATCTGACAAAAACCGGTTACCGCGATGCCACATGCCCCCAAACCTGGGAGGTGGTGCTGTCGAGAGCACCTGGAAACCACTAGTAGCCTCGCTGAAGGCAACGGGAAGGCTCTTAGAAAGAACCTGCGTGAGCAAGGAGAGGGCCTCCCTAAGCTAATGACCCAAATCTCCCGGTCTGACGTGGGAAGCACCAAGCACAGTTGCTTCACATCTGACCCTCTTAACCAGAGAAGGGTCATGATTCTCAAGAACACCTGGTGCAGAACAATGGGTGGCAGCTGAAGCATCCGAAGGCTGATGCTTCTAAGGGTATGAAATACCTTGAGGATCTGGAGTGCAGGAGCTCAGGAGATTTGCCGCAGACAAAAGGTCCAGGCTGCACAAAATGCGCTGGTTCCGCAAAACTGGCCAAAGGGCCAGAGTGCGTGGATGGAAGTGCAACAGAGTCCATGATGACCCCACCATGGGCTTCTAAATCCAATGCAAAATCTGCTTGGTCCGACAGCTGGGAGACCAAGGCAGAGGAATCAGCTGGCAACCCTTTCCAACTTTGCCGAGTTGAAGCCAGGGAAGGCTGAGGCCCATATCCAATGTCCAAATGAGAAGATACCCCTGCAGGGATAAACGGAGGCCTGAAGACTGAAGACATCACCAATGGAGCAGCAGGAGCAGGAGATACGTTGGTAGCAGATGACACCAGTGGAAAAGAGGAGAGAGCTACTGAACTTGACTTCAAAGGAGGCCTCAGATGTTGACTGGAACAGTCCTGGAACCAGATATTTCTTCACTGGAAAAGTCAACCGCTACTGCAGTATCCACTGCAAGAATGGACTGTAAATCCCTCAAGGAGGAGGTAGAAGTCTCTCCAGACAAAGTCATGTCAGAAGGCCCCGAATGACTGTTTTCCCCTTTCCCCTTTCCCATGGGCATGGGAGGATTACGACCACGAGCTCACGCTATACGGACCACTAAAGCCCAAAAAGTGGATGACCAAGACTCACAGAGTCTATCAGCTGAACACCCATAAAATGTGGAGCAGGAAGCATGAGAGTCCTCAACATGCTTCGGAAGCAATCATTGCCCACAAGGAACCATCCTGGGCATATCTGGCCCGAGAGAAATACATGGGAATGTGAACCCAAAGAAAATAAAAAGCAGAACACCCCTAACTGCCAGAGGAAGGTGACAGAAAACCAAGGCCAGGCAGGAACACAAAAGAACCCAAACAGCCAAAAAGGATCCAACAGGCAGAAATTCGACCCTCAAAAGTGGGGAGAAATACTGCCATAAACGCCGCCCCCCACCCCACTGACAAATAACTCCAATATAAGCAATATCCAAAAGGATAGCATATATAAAAAACAAAGTCCGAACAGCACAGTACACGAAAATCACTCGCGAAAATAGCACAGAGAAGAATATAAATATCACAAGAAATGTGGTGAATGAGAGAATACACAACAAAAAACACAGCCCTGTATAATTCAATGGCGAATCAACAGCTTCATATCCATTATTCAGCACAGGAATGTACAACAGGTATCACTGGCAGAGCAAAATTCAAACGCATCTTCATAAGATGGCAGAAGAAAAAAGAACGACACGTTGGTTATACGTCTGTGCAGTAGTACCAGAAAGTCGTGGATTAAGTAGAGAAGAGTGTCCCCTACTGGGTGTGGGCCAGTCGCACTTGACACAGTTTTGGCTTATTTTTTTCTTCAGGCTTTTGCACCACTTTTTCTTTCCCAAATCACTTGGGAAAGAACAAAATAGAGAGTATACTTCTAAGTTACGGACTCCAATATAAGCAATATCCAAAAGGATAACATATATAAAAAACAAAGTCCGAACAGCACAGTACACGAAAATCACTTGCGAAAATAGCACAGAGAAGAATATAAATATTACAAGAAATGTGGTGAATGAGAGAATATACAACAAAAAACACAGCCCTGTATAATTCAATGGCGAATCAACAGCTTAAATCCATTATTCAGCACAGGAATGTACTGAAGATCAAGTTCAACAGGTATCACTGGCAGAGCAAAATTCAAATGCATCTTTATAAGATGGCAGAAGAAAAAAGAATGACACGTTGGTTATACGTCTGCGCAGTAGTACCAGAAAGTCGTGGATTAAGTAGAGAAGAGTGTCCCCTACAGGGTGTGGGCCAGCCACACTTGACACAGTTTTGGCTTATTTTTTTCTTCAGGCTTTTGCACCACTTTTTCTTTCCCAAATCACTTGGGAAAGAACAAAATAGAGAGTATTCTTCCGAGTTAGGGACTTCCACTATAGTTGAACCTGTTGTAAACAATTGGGAGGTAGGGTGATAAGAAATACAGATCAGTCAAGGTGAGTGTATCCTGTATTAAAAGTGATGTAAATCAGCTGATCTGAGTTATATAGTGAGAAAGTAGATAGAACAGTTCTGTGAAATTCCATCCTTGGGACGGATGAAAGAAGTCATGAGAACACATTGGCCGAGCTGCAACACAATTGTTTACCTGTGTGCTTGGTAAACTTTAAATACAAATGACCTCTAACATCAGTAGTAGGTTTGGGATCAATTGCATTTCTTGAAGTTTGTATAGACTTATCAAGAGTAGTATCTCTTGAATTTTCATCTAACTGCATGGCACAGTAGGCATACAGTCAGGAATAATTTGTTTATAATTGCATAAGACTTTTCAAGAGAAGAATCTCTTGTGTTATGGACTGTGTGGGTCACAGGTGCACAGTCAGGAATAGTTGTTTTTAAAATCCCTTGAGACTTTTAAAGAGAAGTATCTCTTGTATTACTGTTCAACTGCACAGGTGTCAGTAGTACAGCTCAAGATAAATAGAGGACAACTAGTGTTTTTGAGTGTATACCAAAAATTATCTCATGAGCGACTGAGACAAATGTTTATTTTTCGCAAGTGCTTGCACAAGCAAAAATAACCATTTGTCTCAATCACAAGTGAGATAATTTTCAGAATCCACTCAAAAACACTAGATTTTCTTTTTATTATTAGCTTTTTAATAAGTTATAAGAATCTGATAATTCCACTCATTCCAACCTTGAATTAATGCATGAAAGTAAACAGTGAATTGAATCATTGATATGTGGAAGTGATTTGATCAATACTCGGAACAGGTAGCATCTTGCAATCTGAGTTAGCTGGCGGGTTTCTAGTCCAAACATGGCCTGAAAGTCCTAAATATAACTTTTTGGTTTGGTACATCCTTTGAAAGGATGTACCAAACCAAAAACTTATATTTAGGACTTTCAGGCCATGTTTGGACTAGCGAGTTTCAAGCATCAATTCAAGATGAATACGTGTTGAATTATTGCTGGAAATGAACGGTATCCACTCAAAAACATGAGACTTACTTTCATGATTTGTTTTTAGAACAAATTGATCATTTCAGTGATAATTTGACTCATATTCACCTTGAAGTGATGCTTTGAAAGCCGCCATTTTGATTGATACCGTGAAAGTGAAAATTTCTATATCTTCACTTTGGGGGATACGATCTCTATCTTTCCGCAATTTCATCAATAATCTATCGTTTAGCATATGATAAGTAAGTTTATAGTCCCTTGAGACTTTTCAAGAGAAGTATCTCTTGTATTATTACCTGACTGTGCAGGTGGCTGGTGTACAGTAGAGGATGATTTGTTTATAGTCTTTTGGGACTTATACAGTTCACCCTAGGATTATCGTCTGACTGCAAGGGTTGAAGTATATGCAAGTCAGAGATAATTTGTTTCTAGTCCTGTGAGACTGAGTATACTGTTGGATTAAGACTTTACAAGGGAATAAACCCTCGAATGTCTGTGTGTGTGTGCATGTATGCATACATGTGCATGTGTGTGTGTGTGTGTGTTGAGTCTTGTGAGACTTGTTAACTGGTAGAGTGCTGGAAGCCCATATTTAGACTTTATTCTGAAGTGCAGGTAGCTTGGAGGATCATATTCAGAGCATGTGCTTTGCATCATCTTTGAAGTGATATTATTTAGTCTGCAAGAGATTGCCTTGTTACAATTTATACATAAATTGTAACAAGGCAAAGACATGTGTACAAAATTTGATGCCCAAAAATAATTTGGCACTCTATCAGTTAAGGGTATAGACCCTTATGTGTGTATGTATAGTCCCTTGAGATTGTGTAAGGGGATTAACCCTTGTTAATATAAAAATACTGATGGATTTTGTTAGGGGACTAACCCAGACCTCCCTGGACTTATTGATCTGTGAACCATTGTAGAAGGGGACTAACCCTTTGGCTCTGAAACCTCTTTAAAGGAGATTAACCCTTCAGGCACAGATTGATTGCTGGCATTAAACCTGTTTACCTGAGACCTCTCAATGGAAGGTTGACTAACTGCTAGCTCTGGAATTGAAAGACGGAAGAATTACATCTGAAAAAGAACCAGAGGACTAACTTATTTATTGGTGTTTAAGGTCACATACTTATGCACAATGGCTAATCGTGACCGTGACAGTGTTACGGGTGGAGAAAGCCGGAGTACCCGGAGAGAACCACCGAGCAGCGATGAACAACTGTCAACTCTTCAACATTCTAACTCTGTTCAAGCTCTGCTCAAGCAAGGTTACAACAGCTGAAGACATGTGCACCATCGACGTGCAGTACATCTTGGTACACGGTGTCATCGTGCCCCCTTTAGGCAACCAGGATAAAGTTACTTGCCCAAGGACACAGTGCAGGTCATCCCGGATGTGGATCGAACTAGCATTAGGCTCAAAAATGATTTTCACTGAAGCCATATGCCATTAATGGCACATTTGTAGTCTAAACAACATCTGTTACAGATAAAACAAGCCTTGTGGTTATCATCTACGAGTTTAGAAAGCTGGTATATGTTACAGGGAACCACAGGCAGCATTCTGGATATCACACACATATCTGAAAATGAAAACAACACAGAGATCAGTTACATGTGAGAACAAGAGCACCACCAGGTGTGGCTGAATTTTCCTGTTAGCCATTTTGAAGTATACTACCGCAAAAACAACAAAAAGTTAATAGACAGTTGAATTCTAAGTCGAAAAAGGGCCTCATGTAACTCATGTAAAAATAATTGGACAGAACCCACATTCGAACCTGGCCAGTATTACTAGCTGGGTAATACATATACCAACATTGGTTGAGATCAAAGAATCCAAACTGGAGTTATTGGTCAGAAACCAAAAACGTTAACTGACGGATAGATGGACAGACAGCCTGCCAGACAGATGGATGAATGGAAGGATAGATGGACAGATGGATGAACAGAGTGATTACATAATATGACTGTTTTTCAAACAGGCATATAAAAATATGACAGGAAATTAGATTAACATGGCATAAGAATAATAATAAACTCAGGAGACTCCAAAAAGAGATATCTAGACTATAGAGACTTAATAATGATATGCCTAAATTGATGCAATAACCATTGAAAAATTTTACCACATGAAGAAAACTTTACTTCTGATAAAAGGTGGTCGATTAGGGGAATGACCAACAAATTGGAAGTGACCGCAAAAGTTCCAAAAAACTGGAAAATAAATGGAAATGACAGTGGTAACTATACAATAATATATAATACAATGCATCGGAGCCCACTTAATTGGATATCTCTTGACTAAATAACCCTGTAATTGAATAAACTTTCCCAACACAAAACTATTTACCATACCTCCAATGCAAATTTGACCTGTTACTTGAATATCGGTTATAGAGTAAACTCCTGTTAATTGAATAAAAAATCTTGTAATCTGTCAAGAAATTACCCTGACTCACCCCAGTTTTCCTTTGTTTAGAGATTTATTTGGCGTCAATACATTGAATACAGGCATTTAATCTATTATATCTTGTTTGACAGAGCTCATGGAGCTCTGTGAAAGAAGATATAATAGAATATATGCCAAGTTCTTTCTAGAATACAGGAAAGTGACAATTCCTGTTAATTGATTACTCGTGTTAATTGAATAATTTTCATGGGCAAAGTGGCTTGTCAGTTAACAGGGTTCCACTGTATATATAATATCAGTGAATACAAAGAGTACTCAAGACTTACTGACAATCCCTTTAGTATATTAGGGAGGAGTACTATTTACATCAAAGTGAGAAGGTGGAGATGACTTAAAATAATTTAAGTATAAGCCACACCTTCAAGAGAAACACCACCAAACGATATTGAGCTTCGTTAAAAGCACTCATGTACAGCTGCAGCAAAGCATTTTCTGGTGGTGAAAACGGATAATCAAAACAAACATAGCTGTTGAAGTAAATACCAAAGCCTAGCAAATGTACAGAAAGGCAGTGAAAATGCCCATATACAGTTCCAAGGCAATTTCATGCAATATTACACCTTTGTGACCAAATATGCTGAGGCAAAATGTGTTTTAACACCTCACAAGGCATGAAAATATAACAGATGGTAAAGAAGATCTCTTCTGTTCATAAAATTAACGCCATACCAAGAACAAAGAAAAGAGAATTTTTTTTAAGTTATTCAAGAAGTCATCAGAGGAAGTCAATAAAAGATACTGAGAGGTTAGGTTAGGCCAAGAAAAAGTTTTGATTCTCAGAGAATTTTTTTTCAATCAGTGAGGAAAAGGGGATTTTATTTTTATTTTTTATTACCGTTGGGACTAGATTACAAGGAACATACCCATGGCTACCCCACTACATTCAGATTGCTGAACTAATGTTGTATTGAGATGCATTTGTTAAACTTTTTCCATATTAAAATGTGAAGCAGGAAGACTATAATATAGTATAAATGGTGAAGTGACAAAATCTTTCGAATAAGGGTGTCATTCAGTCATGTATACTCATAGTTAGGAATATATTTCAAACAGTGACATTTCCACTTTGAGGCTTGTATACACAAAACGCACATGTTTTTTCATTCAATTTGATGACTTCGTATTTTCGGAAACTGTGGAACTTTTTACTCAAACTTTCAACAAAAGTCTATTCCAATATATCTGCTATTTGTTAATGGTTATTGTACAAGATAAATCATTAAAGAAATTGATTCCCCAGCACACAGATTCATACCTCAAGACCCTGTTGAGGTCAATTCAGGAATTTGTGACTTTACATGTTTATGTTTCCTATTTTTGTGGCACAACCAATAGTGATATTTGTAAAATACCAATAAAATGTACCAACGCGCATGAAAAAAATAGGCTGATGAAATCATCAGATGTGTACCCATACGCGCAACTAGTAGAAAGCTGTATGATGGAGAGCCGCCCTGGATGCCGACATTACTTACACCATAATGGTATGGGTACATATAGAAATGGATTGGAGGAGTGCCTAATTTGATGGATAAAGGGTTAATATCTCCAGATCAAATTATTAGATTTACATAAAAAAACTATACAGCACAGCACATCAGTAACCTGAATACATATATAAAGTAACCTGATAATCGGATTAATATTTATTGAGTTATCGCATGCCGAAGAAATGGATTGGAGGAGTTCTCAATTTGAAGGATAAAGGGTTAATATCACAGGATCAAATTACCAGATTTACACCAAAAACTATACAGCTCAGCACATCAGTAACCTGTTTACATATATGAAGTAACATGACAATCGGATTGATATTTTTTGAGTTATCTCATGCCAAAGGGATTGGAGGAATTTTCAATTTGAAGGATAAAGGGTTAATATCTCAAGATCAAATTATCAGATTTACACCAAAAACTATACAGCACAGCACATCAGTAACCTGAACAAAAATATAAAGTAACTTGACAATCCAAGTAATATTTTTTAAGTTATTGAATGCCAAAGGGATTAGAGGAATTTTCAATTTGAAGGATAAAGGGTTAATATCTCAGGATGAAAATAACAGATTTACACCAAACGTTATACAGCTCGGCACATCAGTAACCTGAACACAAATATAAAGTAACTTGACCATCCAAGCAATATTTTTCAAGTTATCGAATTCCACAGGGATTGGAGAAATTTTCAATTTGAAGGATAAAGGGTTAATATCTCAGGATCAAAATAACAGATTTACACCAAAAACTATACAGTTTGGCACATCTGTAACCTGAACACAAATATAAAGTAACTTGACAATCCAAGCAATTTTTTCAAGTTATCGAATGCCAAAGGGATTGGAGGAATTTTCAATTTGAAGGATAAAGGGTTAATATCTCAGGATCAAATTATCAGATTTACACCAAAAATTATACAGCTCGGCACATCAGTAACATGAACACAAATATAAAGTGACTTGACAATGCAAGCAATATTTTTCAAGTTATCGAATGCCAAAGGGACTGGAGGAATTTTCATTTGAAGGATAAAGGGTTAATATCTCAGGATCAAAATAACAGATTTAGACCAAAAACTATACAGCTTGGCACATCAGTAACCTGAACACAAATATAAAGTAACTTGACAATACAAGCAATATTTTTCAAGTTATCGAATGCCAAAGGGAGGGACTGGAGGAATTTTCAATCTGAAGGATAAAGGGTTATTATCTCAAGATCATATTATCAGATTTACACCAAAAACTATACAGCTCAGTACATCAGTAACCTGAACACAAATATAAAGTAACTTGACAATCCAAGCAATATTTTTCAAGTTATCGAATGCCAAAGCAATGGATACGGATGCCAGATGGACAGACGGATGGATATTCTTACAAATGGGTAGTTATGTGGCAATTTTTATGGGACTACAATAAAATGCATGTCCATTATATTAAAACAAGTGATTTTTGGGAAAATTATGGGGTGGTAGCAAACCCTGACCCTACCCTTTACTGACCTTAACCCTACCCCCCCCCCACCCCCCCCACCCCCAATTCTAAACCTCACCCTAGACTAATTAAAATTCAATATATTCCTAGTCTATTTTAACTAAAATGCATGCCCATTGTATTAAAACAACTTTTTGGGTGAAAAATTTTTGGGGTGGTAGCAAACCCTAACCCTACCCTTTACTGACCCTAACCCCATCCCATACCAACTCTAAACCCCACCCTAGAATAATGACATTTAACTATGTGACTAGTCACATAAATTGTGGTAGTCACCTAACCTCCATTTCTACCAACAAATAGCCACCTAAACACCATATGTCTGCCCAGACGGACGGATGGATGGACAGAAGGACAAAGGATGGACGAACGACGGATGGCCACCCTGGATGCCAGCATTATGTGTACCATACATAGTATGGGTACACATAAAAATCAATATGGCGGTCTATGAGAATCAAAAGTAATTTTTTTTGCCTTAAAGCTGCAGATGAAAGGATGCTGATGTGGGTGGGATGGGGTCTGGAGAAGTGAAAAAAAGAATGATGAACAAAACCATTAGTTACTAAAAATCTAGAATTATAAAGTTGGACAATAGCCCTTCAATATCTGTGTCTTAATTTGTGAAAACAAGATGCACTGTCACAGTGCTGAAGCTGCGACAATTCATGCAATGCCAATGATGTTTTAAAACTCGTTGGTGACAAAAAAATTTGTTGGTGACAAGTCCATAAATGTGACAGAAATTATCGGAATGACATGCACTATTGAGAGGGTGTGTAGACATCATGAAGATACACTTGCATATCAAGTATGGTGTCATTCCATCAAGTATTTTAGGAGTTATGGTGTTTTTTAAACTCACTGGTGACAGACTAACTGACAGACAGACCGATATTGCCACATACAGAGCTGCTCGTCACAGCTATTAAAAATATGTACATACTGTGTGTGTATTTGCTTTTGAAAGACATTAAACATTTTTTATTCATTTTTACTTTTATATTTTTTAATAACTTTTACCCAGTAAAACAACTTGTTTAACATGGTAAATAAATACTTCACAACTCTCCGGGATTTCCAAATGGGGAAATAAAGACCTGGCATGTATTTTTGTGTGGAAGATCAATTATTGTTTTCAACATGCAGCTTTCTTTGGGAAGATTAGTGATAGCTGATTTTGGAAGAATGTATATACATCATAGAAAAGATGAAAAAAAATCAGAGAAAAAATAGTAAAAATGTTATGCATACATAAAATCGATTTTTAAAAATATCGAATAAGACTATTTTAGTTCTAAAATACATTCTAGGGCTGTGATCCACTTGCATCCTTCTGTTTGGTCTTTTGAGCGCAGCCTGGCATAGAGAGGTTTCACCTTAAACCAGTTCATCTGGGGAGGGGGTATGTTGTGTCTGGCAGACATTGCAAAGGTTGAGAATATTGTAGAGTTGGTCATGAACTTGTACGTCTCACTTCAGAAGAGTTTGGTGTATGAGGCTTTTATTGCTAAGAATTGGCCTACTTTTCACGACTGTCTGAAATAATGTTCATGTATAAACTGGGACACTTTGCCTTGTGCAAAGTTAACCCTTTACCTAACCAATCGGCCTCATCTGCCTGTATACTTCACAAACTGGCCAGTTGAAAAAATCTGTCGTTATTGGAGGTTACTAAACATAAACAGGAAATGGGTTTAAGTAAAGGGTTAACAAAAAAAGCACCCCAAAAACTCAAAATACAAATCATCCTGAAAAACACAATTACAAATACCTGCACAATATCCACATCTAATGGCACAATATCTTCTTGCATAAGGCTCGTAGACTCCAAAGCAAAATTCTTCATCAATCTTCATGCAGTTTTCTGCCTGTTCATCCTTACTACATTTTGGGTTTTTCGGTGTTGTTGTCACTAGTGCTGTGGTTGAGTTAGTAGTAGATGTTGTTGTTGATTCAGTAGCTGGTGTTGTTATTGATGGAAAAGTGGAAGAATCAGTAGATGGTGTAATGGAAGAAGGTGAAGTGGGGGAATCAGTAGATGGTGAAGTGGGAGTAGATGTTGTTGATTCAGCAGCTGGTGTTGTTAATGATGGAAAGGTCGGAGAATCAGTAGATGGTGTAGTGGGAGAAGGTGGAGTGGGAGAATCAGTAGCTGGTGAAGTGGGAGAATCAGTGGATGGTGAAGTGGGAGATTCAGTAGATGGTGAAGTGGGAGAATCAGTAGATGGTGAAGTGGGAGATGCAGTAGACGGTGAAGTGGGAGAATCAGTGGATGGTGAAGTGGGAGATTCAGTGGATGGTGAAGTGGGAGATGCAGTAGATGGTGAAGTGGGAGAATCAGTGGATGGTGAAGTGGGAGATTCAGTAGATGGTGAAATGGCCGATTCATTAGCTGCTGCTGTGGTTAATTTACTAGATGATTCTGAGACAGGAAAGGCTGTAGATGTACTTGTATTTAATGTTGTAAGTTCGTCTGTTTTTACATTAACATCTGA
The DNA here is from genome assembly GCA_031216915.1 of Pictodentalium vernedei. Classification (NCBI taxonomy): domain Eukaryota; kingdom Metazoa; phylum Mollusca; class Scaphopoda; order Dentaliida; family Dentaliidae; genus Pictodentalium; species Pictodentalium vernedei. Next base: position 306,173,336 of record CM062295.1, on the reverse strand, counting down.
TGTTGTTGATTTTAAACTTCCATTTGTCACACTTGTTGAGTCTGTACTACCAACTGAAGATTGCTGAGATGGGGTTGTTATGGTTGATTCAACTGAAAGTACAAAAATTCAAACATACTCTCTAAAATGATTCCAGTCATTATAATAAATTGTTGACTTTGCTTCTAAAACATACCTTCTGACCCTTCTTTAGAATGAGCTTGTGAGGCTCAGTAATGAAAGTTCATAAGTCAATATTTGAATAACATTTTTTTAAAAATACCAATATTTAATTGTTGATTTTTAGGCATAGTATGTTAGGAATTTAGTTGCTTGTAAGGTGATGAGTTAACTGTTTCACTGACAAATCGATATGGATACAGAAAAGCTTCATTTCTGTCAAGACAAGGCAATTAAAGCAGCTAAAATTATTAAGGCAGGAATGTAGGAAGCATCACAAACTTGGGGGATAGGGGAGGGGGGCACAGACATGCAACGGCACCCACACACTGATATATGTATGTCAATATATATCAGAGGTCACCTCTGTTCTTCTGTGGAATGGTAGGAATACAATACACAAAGTCATGTTTGGAACTCATGCACATCTATATCAATCAAAATGCACATTTTTTGCTTCCATATTTAACAAATGTCCCTATCTGCCCTAAACAATGTTTCAGGCCGGTGGGAAAATTTGTTAAATCTAAAGCCAAAAATTTACATTTTTCTCCACTTTAACTGGCTGAGAGCTAGAAGCCACTATCATGACTCTATTGAAGAGTACTGGAAGCCACTTTTGTGGCATTACACAGTATGCATTAGCTTGAGGTTTGATCAGCAGAAGAAGAAATTTGTTTTATGAATAAAATCTTGCTAAACTAAGATGACTTGTGCTTGTAGCGTGGTATGTTTGAAAAAAATACCCATTTTTTAAATTACCTTTGAAAAATAATTTAGCACTCGACCAGTTAAATGCCATAGTAGAGACTAATCAAATGGCAAGATCTTTGGCCACGTCTTTAGAGTGCCCCTTCCTGCTGATTCCCCCCAAAATTGCAATGATTGGCCTAAAACATCTCTCTCTCATCTATTTCTGGAAAAAGTTGTGAGGGGGTGTGCTCACTGCACCCAGTTCCTACATACCTGTATTAAGCTGTGCATGTCAGTAGCTATTACAAAACAATGTGCAGTGACGTAAATAATGTTTATGACAATCACATGAAACATTTACACCACACCCTAGGCCTTCATGTATTCTGGGCTCTGGTAGACTTATAGCCAGATAGTTGCGATTAATGAATAGCAACAAAACATTATGTCCAATTCTAGGCACTGGCATTGCCTTGTCTATTTTACTAGTTGCCTCTGTAACACTATGCCTCACCTCAGGCCTGCCTTTTCTTGGATTCAAAAAATATCAGTGCTAGGGTATATCTTATCATTTCTATGCCACACCTCAGGCATACCTGGGCTCTCTGCCCAGATAGGGCTGTGGTGTGAGGGTGAATTATTAGACACATCTTACAACTGATAATTTAGAAGTGGAAGAAAAAGTGTACTTGATGCAAATGATACGAAAGCACGCATCAGAAATGAAGGACTGGATACAGACATAGAGAATCTCTTATGAGTTGCGATTTCATGTCAAATTGTGATGAATTTGGGTTTCTTTTTATCACATGTAATTTAACTTCTTACATGCTGCTGGCAGTTATTCCTGCCCAGGATAGGATTTCTCTTGCCACTGAAATAAGTATAATTTGTGCATATTTAATCAAATTTTCCAGTTGTAAATTCAATGGATTTTTTCACCAATAATTTCTTGAGTTAAATTTAGATCAATTTTTCATCAAAATTAGTCAAGGCTGCTTCATAGCAGCCATTAATAAATTTGATGAAAAATATCTTTAAAATACTCAGCAGGTTAAGAATTAATGTGTAATTTAATCTTCTACCTAATGTAATGACTAACAATAGCCAGCATAGTTCACAAAAATCACCAGCCAAACTTTATTATTTTTTTCAATTTTTGCATAAAAAACATAGCTTATGATCCCTCATTGGAACGAGCTCATTCCAATGAGAGGTTATAAGCTATGTTTCTGAGACAAAAAATTGAAAATATTTAGTTATTCAGGTATGTTTTCCACAAATATTGTCTGCTATTTGTATTAGGCTTAGGTAGACAGTTAACTGGCAGAGTGCTGAATTATTTTTGGTCATCAAAATTTGTCCACATGTCTTTGCCTTGTTACAATTTCTGGGAGAGTGCCTGCATGCACACTCCCATAAATTGTAACAAGGCATGTTCTTACAGACTATAATTTTACCTCAAAGATAATAGGAAGTGCATCCACTAACTATGAAGCCTCTACGTTGCGACACCTGCACTTCAGAATAAAGCCTAAATATGGCTTCCAACACTCTACCAGTTAATGTAAAATAATAGAAGATGAACAGAACTCTACTTCCAAAACCATCTCACTCACATATTTATTTATTTATTTATTTATTTAATTTATTTATTTATTTATTTATTGGTGTTTAAGGTCATATACTTATGCACAATGGCTAATCATGACCGTGACAGTTTTACAGGTGGAGGAAGCTAGAGCACCTGGAGAGAACCACCGAGCAACAACGAGCAGCTGCCAGCTCCCCAACATCGTAACTCTGCACCACAGCACAGGCAGGGTTAGATTGGCTGAAGACATGCATACCATCGACATGCAGTACGCCTTAGTCCACAGCGTCATCGTGCTCCCATCTGGACAATCGGGGTTAAGTGCCTTGCTCAAGGATACAACGCGGGAGTCCGAATTGATCGCTCAGATGGTCACCATCTCACTCACAATGTTCTGACATCGATGTTGAATTGACTGCATTCTTGTATTAGACATGATGTGCACGATGTTTTCCATAATGAGCTATTTGATGGTGATTATGTGATAAATCTCCTTCAGAAAATGTTCTCAATAACTCAATGGAAAATCACAATAAAAGGCCAATGTTGAGATATTATTTTCATATTTTGTTTCCAAAGTTGCATATGTTGTGACGTGATATCTTTCTTAGTTTTGTCACTAAGGGGTATCAGAAATGTATGGGAAAATGAGGATTTTTAATGAATTAATGTGTATTGACCCTAATTCTTATGACACATAAATTATTTTTTCAAAACTTCAACTCAAACATTTGATCTTCCAAACAAGAAGCACATAATGACCCAGAGTACTTACCCAATTAGTAAAATGACACACATCTGAAAATACAATTCAGGGTTTGATCCAAGTTGATTGGGAAAGGGGCCTTTTTCTTCATTTTCGTAAAGTAATTCAATTGGTCATCTAAACATAAATCCACCCGGAAGCTCTTTTCCAGAGAGAATGCAGGTTAAAATGGAAACCACTTTATTAGGATTAACTATCAGAAGACACATTATGCTGTATAAGATTGGGGACGACAGTGTTTTGTGTTAGAAATTGGAAATTTTATAGCATGTACCCCACTTGGAAAGGTGCCTTATTTTAGCCCCAAAGGGGCCATATTAAACCCTGTATAATAATATACTTGGTCCATAGTGACTGGAGAGAGAATGACCAAAGTATTTTCATCTAGTCGAGAATTTTTTTAAAATCTAATCCACTGAATCACACAGAATTGGTGCACAGCATCGAACTAATGGTTTGAACAAATTTACATAATTTAAGATATCTAATATGAACTGAGCCAAATGTGGGAGTATGTGACACAAGCAGTTAAACAGTAGTTAATGATTAAAAAATTAATTCAGTTTTTTGCCTCTACTACCTTTTTCAACACAGAATTTAATTGGTAGAGTGCTAAATTATTTTTCAAAGGTGATTTGTAACATGAGCATTTTTTTTTAAAGGGTACCATTCTACAAGCAAATGGAGCTCCAGTTTAAGAAGATTTTGTTCATAAGCAATTGTTTCATAGCTCCCATCTAGAGGTCTCCCCAAACAAGGGTATCAAGTTTCAAAGCGATTCGATCATAAATGTGCCCTGCAGGCTGCCAAGGGAAATATTGATGCATAATTGCACAAAGTTCATCAAAGGTCTTGCCAATAACAAAGTTTTTGATGAAAATGGAAGAAAATCAATAGCTCCCATCTAGAGGTCACCCCAAGCAAGCATATCTAGTTTCAAACCAATCCAATCATAAATGTGCCCTGCAGGACGTACCAAAGGAATATAGTCATGCTTGACAAAACTAAGTTCAAAGGTCATTGCCATCAGCAACAATTTTTGACAGAAATGAAAGAAAATCGACAGTGCCCATCTAAAGGTCACCCCAAATAAGCATACTAGGTTTCAAAGCGATCCAATCATAAAGGTGCCCTGTAGGATGTGCTAAAGGGAAATATTGATGCCTAACTAAACTAAGTTCAAAGGTTGTTGCCAACGGCAATGTTTTTTGACAGAAATGAAAGCAAACCAATTGCTCCTATCTAGAGGTCACCTCAAACAAGCATGCTAACTTTCAAAGTGATCTGAACATAAATGTGCCCTGCAGGGCATGTCAAAGGAGTATATTGATGCATGACTAAACTAAGTTCAAAGATTATTGGCAACGTTTTTTGATGGAAATGGAAGAAAAAATCAATAGCTCCCATCTAAAGGTCACCCTAAACATGCATACCAGGTTTCAAAGTGATCCAATCATAAATGTGCCCTGCAGGGTGTACCAAAGGGAAGTATTGATGCATAACTGCACTAAGTTCATCAAACGTCATTACCAACAGCAACTATTTTTGATGGAAAAGGAAGAAAATCAATAGTTCCCATCTAGAGGTCACTCCAAACAAGCATACCAAGTTTCAAAGTGACCTGATCATAAATGTGCCCTGTACGGCGTGCCAAATGAACATAATGATGCCTGACTAAAATAAGTTCAACGTCGTTGTCTACGGCAATGTTTTTTGATGGGAATGGAAGAAAATAGATAGCTCCCATCGAGAGGTCACCCAAACAAGCATACTAGGTTTCAAAGCAATCCGATCATAAATGTGCCCTGTAGGGTGTGCCAAAGAGAAATATTGATACCTAACTAAACTAAGTTCAAAGGTCACTGCCAGTGGCAACATTTTTGGATGGAAATGAAAGAAAATCAATAGCTCCCATTTAGAGGTCACCCCAAACAAGCACTCCAAATTTCAATGTGATCCGGTCATAAATGCAACCTGTGGAGTGTGTGGACATACAGACAAGAAGTGACAACAATAGATCAGCTTGACGTCATGAAGATGAGCTAAAAATGTGTGGATAAATTCCTCTAGAAGCCTTGACACCCCAAATGGTAGTCATTTAATATCATAAGAGCTCCTTTTCAAAGTTTTATCAATAAGAAGCAAGAAAGCAAAAAGATTAAATAAATAAATAAATAAATAAATAAATAAATAAATAAATAAATAAATAAATAAATAAATAAATAAATAATCCTTCCTCTGGTGGCATGAGTAACTAACCACTTATGAAACTGTTGAAAGCAGATGTGGAAGCCCATATACCTTTACGGTAAAACGTGTGGAAAATGAAAATCTGTTCCGCACATATGAGCGGAATGGAAATCGTTGACAGACTACTTTTCAATAGAAGCAAAATTTCACTGGAATTTTCTAAAAATCATGCAACACAACTACAATTTGAATCGCTAGCAATAGCTGAAACTCACCCCAAAGTTCCAATGTGTTCTATGTGACAGAAGGCACATAGAACATATTGGAACTCAGGGGACTAAATAGTAACATAGGTTCCCCTCGCAGATTTAGTTTGCGATAAAATGTGTTCCTTTTGTTGAGTGAATTGCTGAGTGTCCTTTTAATAATTGTTTTTATAGACATGAAGGTGTGTAATAAACACAGAATGACACACGCTTGTGAATGGGTATGCAGCCTCTCCTTTTATCCTTCCACACTGGCACTCATGCCATATCGATTAACCCATTCATACACGTGTGTCATTCTGTTTATTTGTCTGATGGAAGTAAATATTGGAAATGAAAAATACAGACCTGTACACAATCCACAAAATTTCCTACAGTGTTTCCATGCCCAACCTCTGTAATCTGGGTTTGTACATGTGTCATCATTCAAATCTGCACAGTCAGGAAAAGCATCCTCACAAATTGTGTCTGAAAATTTAACTAGAGTGATATCACGCATGCAGTCTCACTGTCCCAGCAATGGCAATGCTTAGACACAAAGTAGTCTGAGACATTTTTTGTTAACTGTTTAACTAACGAATCTGTCATATCTGCACTCGTGATATACAAAAATTGCTATTTAAATTTTATTTTTCATTTCTCTACCCCAAAACATACCTCATGACCTATTAATGGAACAAGTTTGATGAGCTTGTTCCAATAAGGACTAATAAGCAATGGTTAGAAGTAAAAAATGAAAAAAATCTGATGTTCCAGAAAAATAATTTGTACTGTTGGCTTCAACTTGTGTTACTTAAAGGGTTAAAGATGCAGTACATAAAACATTGTTTGGCTATAGGAGTATATTATTTTTTTTTTGCATGTAATAACTTCCAATTCAAACTGCATTTTGGGAATATTGCCTAAATGACACGGGGGTGGGTGGGGGATGGGGGTGGGGTGGGGTGGGAGGGGGTTTGAGGTTGGATGGGGGAGGGAGGGGGGTTATGGTGGTGTGTTATAGTAGTTTTTGTTTGTTTGCACTTAATAACTCTCAATCCTTCAAAATGCATTTTTGGAAAATTTCCTAAACAACCGTAGAGGGGGGGGGGGGGGGGGGGGGGGGATATTCAAACCTGACCTGTATTACTAGCTGGAAAATACACATATCAACTTTGCTTGAAATCAAATAATCCAAACTGGAGTTAATGGTCGGAAACCAATTGTTTACGGACAACAGACAGATGGACAGATGGACAGATGGATGGATGGACAGACCATTTACATAATATGACCATTTTTACAAATTGGCATATAAAAAAGTAATATCAAATTTGAAGAGAATCGTATAATTAGAACTGGATTTATCTTCTGTATAACATGGGAAGGAGGGAGGGGACTGATTCCACCCATCTCCCCAGAAGTTTTGGAGACAGCATCAAAGTCCCTCACTCCCATTTCCTTCCAATCTGTATTACTTTTGTAAAACAACAAAAGTATGCTGCAGAAGGCATTTCTTTATATTTCAAACTGTGAAGCTCAGGTAATGAGAAAAAAAGCTGCATACAAGTAAAAGAAATCAGGTCTGTAAATGCAATTATTAAAAGTTATATTGATCATGCAAGAACAAAAAGTGATAAAGTACATGCTAGAAGCCCAATTTCAAATTTAGAGAAATTAAATTCAAAAATTATTTTGAAAAGGGGTAAATTAAGGCAAATATTAATGGAAACCACTGTATACAGCATCAGTAGACCTTACCCCAAATGAAAAACATTGACGTTGTAACACAGTGTTTGAAGAATAAAAGTTACAACCTTGAAAAGCAAAACTTTAATCCGAAACTTTAAGCTGGGAATACTAAGTAAAATTGACTGCAAAAAAAAGGGTTAAATATTTCCTAAAACCGATAAAAGAAATCACTGACGTAAATGCAATCATTAAGTTGTATTTTCCAATACAAAAAAACTAAGTCTGAAAACATGTTTAAAAGGAGTTAAAATCCTGCCAATATTAATTAAAATCACCGTAGAAAGCTTCAGTAGACAGTATAGACATTGTCCCAAATGACAACAGTGACATTCCACTAAATTGTTTGAACAGGGAGCCCAAATATGGACCCATAGACTTGGCTTTAACACACTTGAATCCCCCCCCCCCCCCCCCCAAGGATGCTACTCACCACATATCAAACCATTCCAACTGCTGGATCTGAAGAAGAAGATTTTTTAAGAAAATTCCTCATTTCGAACAAAGTTACAATTCAAGCTCCCACAGTGAGCCCAAATATGGACCTAGGGACATGGCTTGAACAAACTTGAATCTCACCCCCCTAAGGATGCTGCATACCAAATATCACAAGATTCTGCCTGCTGGATCTTGAGAAGAAGATTTTCAAAGAAATTTGCCTGAAATGCACTAAGTTCGAATTTGGGCTTCTATAGTGAGCCCAAATATGAATCCAGGTGGCCGATTTGAACAAACTGGAATCAGATCCACCCCACAATGTTGCATACCAAATATCAAAAGATTCTGCCTGCAGGATCTGGAGAAGAAGATTTTTGAAGAAATTTGCCTGAAATGCACTAAGTTCGAATTCGAGCTTCTATAGTGAGCCCAAATATGAATCTAGGGAGCCGATTTGAACAAAATAGAATCAGATCCACCCCACAATGTTGCATACCAAATATCAAAAGATTCTGCCTGCTGGATCTGGAGAAGAAGATTTTTTAAGAAATTTGCCTGAAAAGCACTAAGTTCAAATTTGGGCTCCTATACTGAGCCCAAATATAAACCCAGGGAGCCGATTTGAACAAACTTGAATCAGATCCACCCCACAATGTTGCATACCAAATATCAAAAGATTCTGCCTGCAGGATCTGGAGAAGAAGATTTTTGAAGAAATTTGCCTGAAATGCACTAAGTTCGAATTCGAGCTTCTATAGTGAGCCCAAATATGAATCTAGGGAGCCGATTTGAACAAAATAGAATCAGATCCACCCCACAATGTTGCATACCAAATATCAAAAGATTCTGCCTGCTGGATCTGGAGAAGAAGATTTTTTAAGAAATTTGCCTGAAAAGCACTAAGTTCAAATTTGGGCTCCTATACTGAGCCCAAATATAAACCCAGGGAGCCGATTTGAACAAACTTGAATCAGATCCACCCCACAATGTTGCATACCAAATATCAAAAGATTCTGCCTGCTGGATCTGGAGAAGAAGATTTTCAAAGAAATTTGCCTGAAATGCAGTAAGTTCAAATTTGGGCTCCTATACTGAGCCCAAATATAAACCCAGGGGGCCAATTTGAACAAATTTGAATCAGATCCACCCCACAATGTTGCATACCAAATATCAAAACATTCTGCCTGCTGGATCTGGAGAAGAAGATTTTTTAAGAAATTTGCCTGAAATGCACTCAGTTCGAAATCGGGCTCCTATACTGAGCCCAAATATGAAGCCAGGGGGCCGATTTGAACAAACTTGAATCAGATCCACCCTCCAATGTTGCATACCAAATATCTAAAGATTCTGCCTGCTGGATCTGGAGAAGAAGATTTTTTAATGTTTTTCCCATTGCCTACAGTGTTAAAAAGTGCTGACTCAGCACTTTTTCAAAGTCCCGAAACTGTACCCTATGATAAAACCGATGGCATTTTTTTTTTACCAATTCTTTCTGTTGGTCCTAAGGAAGCTTCACACCAAATAAAAATTCTCGGTGCCGTGCAGTTTTGGAGATATGGGCATTTTAATTTTTTTCTATTTTTAGCTCCTGCGGTTCCCATGGGGCTACGGGAAAGAAAAAATCAGCATAAATTAGGTACTTATGACCCAATAAGCCCTCACATAAAATTTGGTTCAAATCAGCCTCTCGGTTTGGAAAATAGAAATTTTGGGTGGGGCCAAAAATGTTGCCCCTCCCATAACGACGCCAAGTATAGCCCCACAAACTTCTCTTGAACAAATCTGAGTCTACACCTCAAAAGGAAGCTGCACACCAAATATCAAGTCTCTGCTACTGCTGGTTCATGAGAAGAAGATTTTTAAAGATTTCAGCACACTTTTTGGGTGTGGCCCTACCCACAGGTGAGGCAACTTGATTTGAACAAATTCAAATTGCAATGTCATAACAAACTATTATCTCAAATATCAATTAAATTGGTTCAGCGGTTTGGGAGGAGAAGACGCAAACACCATGTTCACGGACGACGGACGACGGACGCAGGACGACGGACGGTGAGTGATCACTATAGCTCTTCTGACTGAAAGTCAGGTGAGCTAAAAAAAATTTAAGCTGGGAATATTAAGTAAAACTGACTTTCACAAAAGGGTTAAATATTTCCTAAAACCTATAAAAGAAATCACTGATGTAAATGCAATCATCAAGTTGTATTGACTATGCAAGAATTAAAGTAAGAAAGTATGTGGCAAAGCCTAATTTCAAATACAAAGAAACTAAGTCTGAAAACATGTTTAAAAGGGGTTAAAATCATGCCAATATTAATGAAAATCATTGTAGAAAGGTTCAGCAGACAGTAGACATTGTCCCAAATGAGAAACAGTGACACTGCACTAAACTGTTTGAAGAATTAAAGGTGTAACTTTGTAAACAAAAATTTTAACCAAAAACTTTAACCTGGAAGTTGTAAGTTAAATTGCCATACAAAAAAGGGTTAAATATTTCCCAAAATAACATGAAACCTAATGAGAATGATACAATCAATAGTAAATAATATTAATTTGATGGAAAAAAAATTTAACAGGCAGGCAGGCAGGCAGGCAGGCAGGCAGGCAGGCAGATGGATGGACAGGCAAACAAAAGTCATAACTATAGCCTGATTGTAAACAGTCGGACTAAAAAGGATAAAACCCTATTCTGACTAACAACTCCAAAAAAGTCAACTCTTTGTCCAAAAAACTGGAAAACACCATTCAAGTTTTCCTTCTTAATTTTCTTTTCCAAGCCATAGCTTTTGAACCCTTGGTGACACTTCTCACTTCTATCCTCAGTTTTAGATAAAGTGCTACTAAAATATGCATGTAAACTGATATTTAGACAATTGAGTAACATGGTACATAATCCTACATTTCAGACACATTTTAATGAGTAATGTCCTAAATTCATCTTTCAAATATACACACTTTTCAGAAACTGATACATAGAGATGAGCGGGTTTTCGAATTTCATGTCAGTTACAGTTACGGTTTTGGTTTCATTGAAAGAGTCAGGTTTTGGGTTTTGGTTTTCATTTTACAAACATAGCAATACATTGCATTTGTATATTGGAAGATGTATTTGGCAGAACAAGTATTTGCATCATACAAATAAGAACTAAAAATTTACCCATTTATAAAATAAAACAGAACATGACACTTTGCTGAGATATCCAAGTCAAATTCAATCTTTTATAGCAGCACTCTCTGTCACGAATTGCTTGAAGCTGTAATTTATTCAACTGGTGGAACTGCAGTTGCTGGATACTGGATGGTGAATTACTACTAAATTGCAGCTGGATACATTTTCCACCTGCGATTATTCAAAATTTGGAGAACAAAACAAAAGAAGTATTTGCAAACTGGCATGATGGCAGCTAATGGGTCGCCAGGTACAATCCAGTCATTCCACTGGTCCATGAGGTAAATGGTTCAAAAGTGCTTCTTGTGCTTTCATGAAAGTTTGAAAACAAGGCTAACATTAGGTTGTTTCTCTCTTTATTCTGAGAAGTGATGACCCGATTAGAGTTTTTCCAAAATGAAGTTGAAAAATGCGATGACAGGTTTTCTGTAATTGTTTTGGTTTCGGATTTTAAAACAAAACTGAAACCAAACCAAATTTTCGGTTAACTGCACAACTCTACGGATACACATTCATAGTGGCTAAAATATCTGTCATTTTATGATAAAGCTAAATTACATTTGTGTTATTCAGGCTTGGTAAGTTGTTTGTTACTGGATATCTACCACATTAACCCTTAAAACACCATACAGGCTCAAATTGCCACCTTTGTGTTACTTTGCCAAAGTACCTCTCAAGTTTATTCTTCCTTGAGAACACAGCTTATAGGCTGCATTTATCTTGGCTGTGTTTTTACAGGCAGCCAACAATGATGTAGAAAAACAATTATGTCACCTGCAGATGTGTTCATGAATATATGGTAGTTATTATTGTAAAATTAATTTGAGGCCACAAGGGTTAACGTGCTAGCTAGGCTTCAAATGATTATATCATTCAAGATGGTATTATTTGGCTTTTCCCTCTGGGAAAGACATTTGTTTTTCTACAGATTATTATTTTATTTTATTTTTTTTTTGGAGGGAGGGAGGGAGGGGGAGGGTGGGGCTGTTCCCACACATTTTGTCAATGATTCAGAAGTCATTTTCAGATTGATTTACACAGAATTTTGCATACGCATAGACGGGCACCAAATTTAACAAGAGGCCCCAGGGGGCCTGAGGGCGCTCACCTGACATGGTAGCCTAAATATCAACCCAGAGAATTGATTTCCACAAGTTGCATCTGTTCCTCCTAAGAAAAGCTGAAACCAAATATCCAAATATTCTGACTAGTGGATCTTAAAAAAGATTTTTAAAGAATATTCCTCATATTGAACTAAGTCATAATTCGGGCTCCCACAGGGAGCCCATATATGAACCCACTGACTTGGCTTTAACAAACCTGAAACTCACACCCCTAAGGATTCCGCACACCAAATATCAAAACATTCCAACTGCTGGATCTGAAGAAGAAGATTTTTAAAGAAAATTCCTCATTTTGAACCAAGTTACAATTCAAGCTCCCACCATCAGTCCAAATATGGACCTAGGGACATGGCTTGAACAAACTTGAATCTTACCCCCCTAAGGATGCTGCATAAAAAATATCAAAAGCATTCATCTGCTGGATCTGAAGATTTTTAAAGAAAATTCCTCATTTTGAACTAAGTTGTCATTCAGGCTCCCATAGTGAGCCCAAATATGAACCAAGGGACTTGGCTTGAACAAACTTGAATCTCAGCCCCCTAAGGTTGCTCCATGCCAAATATCAAAACATTCCAACTGCTGGATCTGAAGAAGAAGATTTTTAAAGAAAAATTCCTCATATTGACTAAGTTATAATTCAAGCTCCCACAGTGAGCCCAAATATGGACCTAGGGACATGGCTTGAACAAACTTGAATCTCACCCCCCTAAGGATGCTGCATACCAAATATCACAAGATTCTGCCTGCTGGATCTTGAGAAGAAGATTTTCAAAGAAATTTGCCTGAAATGCACTAAGTTCAAATTTGGGCTTCTATAGTGAGCCCAAATATGAATCCAGGTGGCCGATTTGAACAAACTTGAATCAGATCCACCCCACAATGTTGCATACCAAATATCAAAAGATTCTGCCTGCAGGATCTGGAGAAGAAGATTTTTGAAGAAATTTGCCTGAAATGCACTAAGTTCGAATTCAAGCTTCTATAGTGAGCCCAAATATGAATCTAGGGAGCTGATTTGAACAAAATAGAATCAGATCCACCCCACAATGTTGCATACCAAATATCAAAAGATTCTGCCTGCTGGATCTGGAGAAGAAGATTTTTCAAGAAATTTGCCTGAAAAGCACTAAGTTCAAATTTGGGCTCCTATACTGAGCCCAAATATAAACCCAGGGAGCCGATTTGAACAAACTTGAATCAGATCCACCCCACAATGTTGCATACCCAATATCAAAAGATTCTGCCTGCTGGATCTTGAGAAGAAGATTTTCAAAGAAATTTGCCTGAAATGCACTAAGTTCAAATTTGGGCTCCTATACTGAGCCCAAATATAAACCCAAGGGGCCGATTTGAACAAACTTGAATCAGATCCACCCCGCAATGTTGCATACCAAATATCAAAAGATTCTGCCTGCTGGATCTGGAGAAGAAGATTTTCAAAGAAATTTGCCTGAAATGCAGTAAGTTCAAATTTGGGCTCCTATACTGAGCCCAAATATAAACCCAGGGGGCCGATTTGAACAAACTTGAATCAGATCCACGCCACAATGTTGCATACCAAATATCAAAACATTCTGCCTGCTGGATCTGGAGAAGAAGATTTTTTATGAAATTTGCCTGAAATGCACTAAGTTCGAAATCGGGCTCCTATACTGAGCCCAAATATGAACCCAGGGGGCCGATTTGAACAAACTTGAATCAGATCCACCCTACAATGTTGCATACCAAATATCAAAAGATTCTGCCTGCTGGATCTGGAGAAGAAGATTTTTTAATGTTTTTCCCATTGCCTACAGTGTTAAAAAGTGCTGACTCAGCACTTTTTCAAAGTCCCGAAACTGTGCCCTATGATAAAACCGATGGCAATTTTTTTTTACCAATTCTTTCTGTTGGTCCTAAGGAAGCTGCACACCAAATAAAAATTCTCGGTGCCATGCAGTTTTGGAGATATGGGCATTTTAAATTTTTTCTATTTTTAGCTCCTGCGGTTCCCACGGGGTTGCGGGAAATTTTTTTTTTGCATAAATCAAGTACTCATGACCCAATAAGCCCTCACATAAAATTTGGTTGAAATCGGCTTCTCGGTTCAGAAAATAGAAATTAGGGGCGGGGCCAAAATTTTTGCCCCTCCCATAACAACGCCAAATATTATCCCTCAAACTTCACTTGAACAAATCTGAGTCTACACCTCAAAAGGAAGGTGCATACCATATATCAAGTCTCTGCTACTGCTGGTTCATGAGAAGAAGATTTACAAAGATTTTGGTTCCCCTTGGGAGCGTGGCACCACCCAGGAGGAGGGGCAACTTCATTTGAACAAATCTGAATTGGCATTAGGTAATAAACATTTAGCCAACATTTGAATAAAATTGGGCTAGTGGTTTAGGAGGAGAAGTCGATAATGTAAAGTTAACGCCGGACAGACGACGGACGACAGACGCCAGACGACGGACAGATCACGATCAGTAAAGCTCCCGCTGAGCTTCGCTCAGGTGAGCTAAAAATGTACCAAAGCAGAATTTTCGATTTCATCATTCCTTTGCCAAAATTACGGAAAAACTATCAAAATTAGGGCTTATCGTCACTTTCTCGGATTGTGTCTTGTGGATTTTAAAAAAATATTCATTACTGTTAGACCTGTCTGCAACACTACAGTCGACATACAAGAGATATTGGGCTCAGCATTTGTTAACCCTTCACAGGCTGCCAAACATTAAAATTTTGATAAAATGGGCTGTTTTCAGGCACCCACAGCATCCAAATGGTACACAAGAGATAAGCATAACTTCCTTTATTGGAAGTGGACTTCACCGAAGATCATTTTTGAAAATAATAACGGTATTAAAAAAACCCAAACGTTCACCCATTTTGGGATGGCTAAATACAGATACCCCTTAAAAACTTAAAAATTCATGTTTTCAGTGGATTTCTTTGAACACATCTTATAGATTTTCAAGAAAAATTGGCAATTCGCAGGTCTTAGTGTGACATTATAAGTTGCATGGACAAAATATTCTGGCAAGCATTTGTTAACCCTCCACAGGCTACTAAATGTCAAAATTTGATAAAATGTTTTGGAGCACCAACAGCACCTGATGGGTATGTCGCAGATAAACATAGCCTCTTTTATTGGACCCAGAATTTATGGGGAATGATTTTTGTAAGTAGTCGGGGTATTCAAAAACCAAGTCTTAACCCTGTTTTGAGAGATTACAGGCGACAGCCTGTTAAGGTCCATTACGTCCGCAATGTTCCATTACGTCCGCAGGCCAATATGTCCGCAGAAACTGACAAAAAAAGAACCAATGCAGCCACAAAGGGCCATTATGTCCACAGCAAATTTAACCATTTTGTCCACAAGGCCCATTACGCCTGCAAGAATTTGACCATTGTGTCTGCAAGGCCCATTATGTCCGCAGCAAGTTGAACCATTGTGTCTGCAAGGCCCATTACATCCGCGGCAAATTGAACCATTGTGTCAGCAAGACCCATTACGTCCACAGCAAACTGAACCATTGTGTCTGCAAGGCCCATTATGTCCGCAAGAATTTTACTATTGTGTCTGCAAGGCCCATTACATCCACAGCAAATTGAACCATTGTGTCCACAAGGCCCATTACATCTGCAAGAATTTGAGCCATTGTGTCCGCACGGCCCATTATGTCTGCAAGAATTTGACCATTGTGTCCTCAAGGCCCATTACGTCCACAGCAAGTTGAACCATTGTGTCTGCAAGGCCCATTACGTCCGCGGCAAATTGAACCATTGTGTCAGCAAGGCCCATTACATCCACAGCAAATTAAACCATTGTGTCTGCAAGGCCCATTACGTCCACAAGAATTTTACCATTGTGTCTGCAAGGCCCATTACATCCGCAGCAAATTGAACCATTGTGTCCGCAAGGCCCATTACGTCCGCAAGAATTTGAACCATTGTGTCCGCAAAGCCCATTATGTCTGCAAGAATTTGACCATTGTGTCCGCAAGGCCCATTACGTCCGCAAGAATTTGACCATTGTGTCCACAAGGCCCATTACGTCTGCAAGAAGTTGACCATTGTGACCATTGTGTCTGCAAGGCCCAATACATCTGCAAGAAGTTGACCATTGTGTCCACCTAGGCCCATTTTGTCCATAAGAATTGAACCATTGTGTCTGCAAGGCCCATTACATCCACAAGAATTTGACCATTGTGTCCGCAAGACTCGAAACGTTTGCAGGAAATTGACCATTGCATCCAAAAATCTGAAATCAGACCATTCTGTCCATAAAGTTTATTAAGTCCGCAATACTTGGCTCATTGTGCCCATTCGACACAAGTACATTGTGTACGCAAACCTTATCGTGTGAACAAGAATTGGAATTTGTGGCAATTTCTCTCCTGCGATACGTTGAAACAAAAAACCTTCCGAGGCCAAATCTGTGCCCAGTTCACCGAATCTGTCAAACAAATTTAAACGTTTCACTGCACTGTGAATTTGAATGATTGAGATTGAGTTCCAGGAGTCTGAGCTTCCGACGAATTTGCTATGATAAAATTTCAGTTTTGTGTGTTTCCCACACTAAACAACACGCAAAAGCTGATGAAATCACCATTTCAGAGCCCCGGTCTCCGGAGTTGGGGCTGAGAGAGAGAGGGAGGACTGCCCAACATTGTGAGTGATGTCAGTAGTCCCCATCTTAAAACATGAAATCATGGATCCTTAAAATAATTCGGGATCTTTTTTACCTTTTGATCAAGCTGCTCCATAAAACAGCACTGACCAGCTCTTTGTGTCGGATCTTCTCCGGGCATCAGATGTTGTAGATGCGCCTCAGACAAGTGTTGAAGATTGCCTTATCTGCTGCTGCATCATCCTTCTTGTGTGCCATGTTTCGTACCCATGCATCATAATCACCTTCACACTGGAGTTGAAGAGGCAGAGTTTGTGTTTTTTATGCTGATCTCTCCTGATGCCCAGATGTTCTTTAGCATAACAAAAGCTGCTCTGGTCTTCCTGATCCTAGCTGTGACAGCTCGGCCTGTGCCTCCCTGTCGGCCAAACACACTTCCAAGGTAGACAAAAGAATCCACCTCCCTGATCAGCTCTCCACAGACTTTGACTGGTGTGTTGGCAGAAGTGCTGATCTTTATCAGCTCGGTCTTCTTCCTGTTTATCGTGAGCCGTCCTAGCTGATGTGGTATCAAGGCGAGTGGTCTTTTTCTGTGCTTGGCTGTGGATGTGTGACAGGAGTGCCAGGTCGTCAGCAAAGTCAAGGTCATCCAGCGGTGTCCAAAGTGTTAACTGTTTCGTGTTGTCCTGTCTGTTGTAGGGGTCTTCTTAATCCTGTCAATGACCATAGGAGGAGGAATGGCCACAGCAGGCAACCTTGTCGAACTCCGGTCTTCACCTCAAAACTTGCCGACAGCTGGCCGGCGAGGACAATGCTGCAGCTCATGTCCTGGTACGTGCACCAGATAAGGGAGATGATCTCCGTAGCACTTCAGCAGCTTCCACCTCGTCACTCTGTCCATGCTGTCGAGGGCCTTCTCACAGCCTATAAAGTTGATGTTATTGTAGAGGGTAGGGGGTCCACTTCAGCGACTGACCCACGATGATGCACTCTTCATCAGCTCGGTCGACGTAGAACATGTTCCTACGGAAGGTTACCTGCTGGTCTCGGAGCTTGAGGTCGACTGCCTCCTTCATCCTTTTCAGTAGAACCTTGTCTGGCACTGACAGGAGCATGATCCCTCAGTAGTTGCTTCAGTCCCTGATGTCTCCTTTCTTCATCATCTTGATGACAACTCCTTCTTACCACTGGGCTGGTACACCCTTCTCCTCTCAGATCTTGCTGAAGTGGCTGTGTAGCATGTTGACAGCAGTCTCCATGTCTGCTTTGATGGCTTCTGTGGGTATCTCGTCTGGCCCTGCAGCCTTCCCATTTCTGTGTCATAAAGGCCAACTAGATCTCTGCTTTAAAGGTTTTCCGCAGTTGATGGGTAGTTCTGTCTCTGCAGGCAGGGGGAGGGGGGGGGGGGGGTCTAGTGGTGTATCAGGAGGGGAGATATTCAGCAGCTCCATGAGCTATTCTGCCCATCGCTTCAGCTGTTCCTCGGTTGTCGTCAGTGGGTTCTTATTCCTGTCCCTCACTGGCCTGCTTGTCTGCTGGAACTTGCCTGACAGCTTCTTGGTTGCCAGGTACAGGTCCTTCAGGTTCCCCTGTCTGGCCGGATATGAGGAGACTATCCCATAAAAGTTTCATTTGGGGATAGGATATGTTACGTCACCAATAAGAATTTAAAAAAAACAGTTGTTGGGTTATTCCAAATTCTTGCCCACTAGTAGTACTGTCAATTATAAACTCTTTTACATGATTGTTCCATGTTTACATGGCTTGGGACATGGAATCAGTGTCTTAAAGCAGCTGAGTGGGGCATCGTTTGAGCGTAATTTCAGTAAACTTCACGACTTTATAGTCGTGTTTTCCGTTTAAGGATACCTAAAGGCCCACGCCTAGGCTGGATGTCTGCTTTCGTCTTGGCTTCAATCTATTTGGATTTCCAGGTACCACTTTTTTCCAGTGCTTTTTCCGCGTAACTACAACGTAATTGTCATTTTTTGCGACCAAATCATGTTTTCTCTGGAAAATACCACAAATTGCATGAAACTTGAAACGTATATCAGTCCATTTGCACCATTGCCTATTTCCACCGGTCGATTTGCACCATCTCAAAAGTCGATTTGCACCATCGAAAAAGTCGATTTGCACCATCGAAAAAGTCGATTTGCACCACAAAAAAGTTGATTTTTACCACCTATAAGTCTATGTGCACCATTAAAAAACGGATAATATATGTCATTTAAAATGAAGAAATATTTCTTCAGAAGTATCCATGATACATTCATCTCGCCAAATGTCTCTATCTAAACATTTATTTAATCTCCAATTTAACATCTGTCTCTGTAAAAAGTATTATTATTATTAAATGTGACTCTACTCACTGATTAACTGGATTGGGACTGTTTTTACAGCAATCAGTTATCAGTCTAAGGACTTGATTCTTTCACCAACACCATTCCGTATAGTTTTACACTGTCAAAACAACATGGTACTTCAAAAACCTATGTTGGTGTCTGTGTCGATGTGTGGTGATTGTAATTTTAATTCACCCTTTAATGGCGACTGCATATGAAAGATAAAAGTACACCCAAGCCAGCAGATTTCTATAAAATGTTTGACTTTTTCTGCAACTTCATCAGTTGAAGATGGACGAGCTCACTGAGAACCCATGCTCAAGTTGTAATAAAGAGGTACGGTGGCCACAAGATGCCCTAGAGTGTGACGTTTGCAATAAATGGAGACCCAGGATTTGTGGCACTGGTATGTCCTGAGATGAATATAGAAGGATGACGAAACAGCAGCACGATGGTACCATAATAGCATGGGTCTGCCCAGAATGTCTAAAGTCAAGTCAAGTATCAGATGTGTCCGAAATGGAAATAGATTCAACATCGCAAGAGAGGTCATTCGACGTGATTCATCCCATGGATGATCCCCTACCGGCGATAGAAAAGTCACTTGAGAAAGAACCCATTCCAGACACTATACTTAATGACCAGGTAACAACATACCAAATCATCAAGGGAGGGTCAAAGAGGGGTGCTGACATTTTAGTAGATTCACAAGTGTACATGTACACGTTTAAACGAAAGACTAATGTAACAACCACATGGATTTGTAGCAGCAGGGCAAAGAAATGTTATGCTACCGTCACACAGTCTTTTTGCTGGTTAGTTTGTAACGTTTGTTGAAGTTTTTATTTTGATCATTTTTTACTTTTGTAACTGTAACTGTGCTACCAAGTGCTTTAATAAAATATAAGAGTTGAATGAAAAAGAATGGTGTTTCTTATCTTTATTCTCCCCCCTCACACCCCTTAGTCTTATCTTCAATAAGGAATTTTGCCCAAGTAGTCCAAACTTGGACCCAAAGTCTGTAATATAATTTTTTGGTGTGGTACATCCCACAGGTCATCCCGCACCAAAAGTTATTTTACAGACTTTGGGTCCAAGTTTGGACTACCGTCTCAGCAAATTGATAATGTGTCTAATGGCTAGGAACACACAGGCATAACAGTTTATTACAGCTGATTCCTGAAAAATTAAATTTGGTAATGATTTTTGTAGATATAGAATACAAATATCATTATCAAATGTCATTTTTCATGCCGAGTACCCGTGTTTATGAATGGTGCAAATCGACTCTACCATGGTGCAAATCGACCAAACCAATGGTGCAAATTGACCGAACCAATGGTGCAAATCGACTTTTCCGATGGTGCAAATCGACTTTTCCGATGGTGCAAATCGACTTTTTCGATGGTGCAAATCGACCACCCGATGGTGCAAATCGACCGTGGTGCAAATCGACCATTCCCCCCCCTGAAACAGTTTAAAATAACCAGAAATAGATTGAAACGAGTTTGTTCGGATATAAATTTACAAAATAGCAAACTTTTCCAAATGCCCAGGTCACCTATCATCAAGAGGGAGACATTCCCCGTGTTCTCACCCACCTCAGACCTATATATGGCTCTCAGTTTGCACATTTAGCACTAAATCATTTCACCTTCTAACCCAGACTTTCTAGCCTACAACCCACATGCACAGGGGTGTAATGGGGAGCTGAGCCATTCACCCCTCCAGGAAAAAAAAATAGAAAAGTCCCCAGGGTATGCACTAGACTGTTTGCGAAAAGGTCAACAAAATCGCTTTGCAATTCCTTCTGTTTAAACCCCTGCACTGGCCCATGATTGTGGGAGGAACAGAGTGGCTCCCTTACATCTATAGGTGAGAACTATGAACGGTCAGGGAAGAATTATTTAATTTTTTTGCTTTTGTTATCTGCATAGTCCTTTTTTGTTTTCACCATATATCTCAAAAACAGAATTTTATTACCAGTTTAAAATAAAATGTGACCCGTCGATCTGGATTATAAATTTGTCAAACGGGCCTTTGTACGGAGAAACATTTTAAGCTGCGTTTTTCCTTTGTCTGAGAATGTAGCCATATTTTGTTGAAGATCGCAATGAACACGAAATCTGCATAACGTTAGATGCGTCGTGGAATAACCTTCTTTCTCTTTGTGGTTTACTGACTGTCTTTGACAGTTGTGACAGCTAAAAACAGAGTTTCGTTGGTGTTTAAAGAAAAGACACGATGTGTTATCGGGTATTGATTAAGTTGTACCTATTACGCCAAACCTCAACCACCCTATGACACCTAATTTCGTCATAGGGTGGTTGAGGTTTGGCGTAACCCCCACCCTACCCTCCCCCCTGACTCCACCCCCACCCCCAACTCCACCGCCCCTGATTTGTAGCCTACACTTGCCAGGAAAGAGAATGTTCTGAGAGAGAGGCCATTTCAGACCCCAAACGATTTTTCCTTGTATCTGGATGTTATACCTTCACACTTCGGAGCGCCTTGATAGAACATTTGTTTTTTTTACTTCCACCCTCAATTTGTTTTTGCTCAATTATTGTTCTCTGTCCAATTTTTCAGCGGAAATGACCGAACTAACTAGGGGGGGGGGGGGAGGGGGTGTACCATACCACCCTGTATGTCCATGGTGAGCATGAACCTATTGTGACCCCACCCCCGCCCCAATAATCGATTGTTTTGGTGAACCGATCATTTCAAGGAGGAACTAGATTTTGTGAGTCCGGGTGAACTCGTATTTAACGACAACAGAATCACAAAACTGTTCTCAATATTATATATTTATTAAATATTTTGTACAACCTTCAGAATCATACTCAAGCTTATGTGCAACACGCTAAAAACTTATGCATATAAATTTAGGCATTTCAACTGGGGAATTGTAGCTTCTAAACGTAGGGAAAATTCATTTTTTGGGTATAAAAGTAAAATTCTCACACCCAGCGGACTTTTTGGGCAAGCGTACACCCTCTCCTGCACCCTAATGGGGAGGGGGAGGCAGGAAGGGGGGGGGCATAGGCTATAAGACACACGCCAAGGAGGTCCTGGATTCACCTTTGGTTCAGAAGAAAAATACATTCTGGAACACTAGTTTTCTTTTGCGGTGCATTTCTTGAGCGAAATTAGGTGTCATAGGGTGGTTGAGGTTTGGCGTAATAGGTACAAACTTAAGCAATATAAAATAACACACCGTGTCTTTCTTTAGACACCAACGAAACACTGTTTTTAGCTGTCATAATTGTCAAAGACAATAAGCAAACCACAAAGAGAAAAAAGGTTATTCCACGACGCATCTTCTAACATTATGCAGATTTCGTGTTCCTTACAGTCTTCAGCAAAATATGGCTACATTCTCAGACAACGAAAAAACACAGCTTAAAATGTTTCTCCATAAATGGACCTCTTTAATAAATTTATAATCCAGATCGACAGGTCACATTTTATCTTACACTGGTACTAAAATTTTGGTTTTGAGGTATAAAGAGAAAACAAAAAGGACTATGCAGGTAACAAAAGCAAACAAATTAAATAATTCTTCCCTGACTATCCGTAGTTCTCACCTAGATGTAA
The DNA here is from genome assembly GCA_031216915.1 of Pictodentalium vernedei. Lineage (NCBI taxonomy): Eukaryota > Metazoa > Mollusca > Scaphopoda > Dentaliida > Dentaliidae > Pictodentalium > Pictodentalium vernedei. The sequence goes on along the minus strand of CM062295.1, from coordinate 306,150,652 downwards.
GGGAGCCACTCTGCCCCTCCCACAATCATGGGCCATTGCAGCGGTTTAAACAGAAGGAGTTGCAAAGTGATTTTGTTGACCTTTTTGCAAACATTCTAGTGCATATCCTGAAGACTGTGAGTTTTTTTTTCTTTCCCTAAGGAGAACTGCCTCAGATCACGCAGAGGCTTAGGCCTACACAAATCTTACGGCTTTAAATCCAGTGGCATTGAATCAAATGTAGGACATGGCCAAAAGCTGATCAAAATGACAGAATGAGGGCTTTTCTATTTTTTTCCTGGAGGGGTGAATGGCTCAGCCCCCATTACACCTTTGTGCATGTGGGTTGTAGGCTAGAAAGGCTGGGTTAGAAGCGCTAAAGGTATGAACCAAGAGCCGTACATAGGTAAGAGGTGGCTGAGAACACGGAGAATGATGATAGGTGATCTGGGCATTTGGAAAAGTTTGCTATTTTGTAAATTTATAATCGAACAAACTCATTTCAATCCATTCTGGTTATTTTAAACTATTTCAAGTCTCATGCAATTCGTGGTATTTTCAGGAGAAAACATGATTTGTACGCAAAAAATGACAATTACACTGTAGTTACGCTGTAAAAGCGCAGGAAAAAAGTGGTACCTGGAAATCCAAATAGATTGAAGCCAAGACGAAAGCAGACACCCTGCCTAGGCCTTTAGGTAGCCTGAAACGGAAACACGATGATAAAGTCATGAAGGAACACTGAAATTAAACAATGCTAACATATTGGGTCTTGTGGACACAATGGTGAAATTCTTGTGGACGTAATGGGCCTTGCGGACACAATGGTTCAATTCTTGCGGACGTAATGGTCCTTGTGGACACAATGGTCAACTTCTTGCAGATGTAATGGGCCTTGCAGACACAATGGTCAACTTCTTGCAGATGGAATGGGCCTTGCGGACACAATGGTCAACTTCTTGCAGACGTAATGGGCCTTACGGACACAATGATCAAATTCTTGCAGACATAATGGGCCTTGCAGACACAATGGTCAAATTCTTGTGGATGTAATGGGCCTTGCAGACAGAATGGTTCAAATTATTGCAGGACAATTTGCTGCAGACGTAATGGGCCTTGCGGTCACAATGGTCCAGCCCTTAAGAACTTAAAATTCACACATTCTGTGGATTTCCTCAAGTGGTTCTGATGGATTTTCAAGAAAAATTAGAATCTTGTGAAGAATTATTCTGGCAAGCATTCATTAACCCTCCACAAGCTACCAAGCATCAAACCTTTAGATAAATTGGAGATTTAATGGGCTGTTTTTAAATAGCCACAGCTCTCAATGGGTATGTGGCAAACAAACATAACACCTTTTGTCGGATGTAGACTTCTTGGACACCGATATTGATATTGACCATCAATAATGATATTAATCTAAACTCTAAACTTTCTTTTATCAAACTGAATCATTTGAGGTCTTGTTTCCTTCAAAAGGTAGCACTTCTGGGTTATTGAATATCCTCCTGGAGTTGAGAATTTAAGACCTTATTTGATTTTATGATGGTGTATGTCTAGTAAATAGTGACCATCAGTCATATACTCCTTTGTTTGAATGGTTGAAAGTGGTGTACAGTTATATGCATTTTGGTTAGAGGTCAAGTTCACGAAGGCTTGTTGACTGTGTAACCAAGACCATACAGTGGGCTGACTTTTCACAGGTGAGAAACGGGACTATTTTTCATGAACTTTCTCAGGCGTGCCTTCTTCAAAAAATGAATAAGAAAACCACCATTTTTTCTTGATTAGTATTGAGTTGCCAATGCTAAAATGCCCATAACACAGGTTTCTTGCAGAGCATGCATGAAATTGGGACATTTTTGCCCTCTGAGTGAATTTTACATTTTTTTCAAGCAATAAACTGGGTCATTTGGGCAAGTGTATAGGAATGATGTATTAAGGTTCCGCTCCACAGTTTCGCACTATTGCACAGGGGTGAAATTCTAAACATAGGGCATATGTTGAAACTAAGGCCATGTAAAATTGAGATATATTTTTAGTATCAGATATATGATTACATTAGGCTTTTTGTTGGACAAGAGAACTTGAAGTTTTGGTCCCAAAGTTGGATTCTGATACATAGGGGTAAATTACCAGATGAATTATGGGAAACAGTGGCTTCGAAAAATTGGCTATTTTTTAAAATGTAATTTGTACACGGGTTTGTTACCAGACAGGTAACTAAAAAATGAGACGGAAACATATTAATTTTTTTTTGCATTTTAGAAACAGGGGATGCTCTGTTCCAGGGGTGGATAGGTGGGGTTGGTGGAAAAATTCTGCTTTTGAGGCTGCTAGGTGGCTGAAAATGACTGGTTTCGGCATTTTTTCATGCAGTTTTTCAGGTTGAAGTCTGGCCTTTAACAATCAATTATTCCACCCACATTCAGATTGTTTATTTCTACTTAGTCAGATAGTGTTATATGTTTTTTGTGGATTTGGGAAATGTAATACATGTTATGAGTTAGATAACTAAGCTACAGAATATTTGCATTTGAAGACAGTGTATGGCATGTCATATTTGGAAATGCCTAGAAAACTGTGGAGCGGAACCTAAGGGTTATATATTGTGATATAATCTGCTGGGTAGCCTAGAAAGAGACCATTTGGAAAATGTATAACTCTGTGCACACTTGGTATAAGGAAGATAACTCAGTAGATATTCCCACCTTTCTTAGGGCCTCAAGAAATGTATTCTAGTGATACAGATAAAAACAATTCTTCAGACACTCTGGGGGCACGAAAAGCCATGGAATCTCGTTTATTACTAAAAGTTAAATTTTTCACTGTTTAAATTACTTAAATTACCACTGACTAAGATCACTGATCTTTACACACCTTGATTGCTGGAATGTTCATTAGACACAAAAAGAACAAGAAAGTCAAGAAAACTGATGGATGCCAGCTGACAGTCGACTTAACAAACAGATTTGTAAAATTGTGCACCCCCCCCCCTCAACCCACTATGGGAAATCATTTGGCACATGGCTTTGAAAGGACTGTAACACCCTTGTACCAAATTTCATTGATTTTCATCCACTCACTGCTGAGATATTGCTGCAGATGGAAAAAAGTCATGAAAAATTGACAAAGTAACAACCGACTCTGGTGAAAAATAAGCAGACTACTTGTTTATAACATGTGCAGGAGCGACTTGTCACAAGAATCCCTCATACCAAATATCAGTAAAATCCATCCCTGCACTGGTAAGATATTGCTGCGTACGAAAAAAAAAATCTAGAAAAATTGACAGAGTTAGAACTGTAACTTTGGTGAAAAATATGCAGGCAACTTTTTTATAACATGTGCACAAGCAGCTTGTCACAGGAATCTCTCATACCAAATTTCATTGAAATCCATTTCTGGGACTGGTAAGAGATCATTTTGCACAGAAAAAATCATAAAAAATTGACAAAGTAACAACCATAACTCTAGTGAAAAATATGTGGGCAACTTTTTTATAAAATGTCAGGAGCAGCTTGTCACAAGGATCCCTCATACTAAATTTCTTTGAAATCTATCCACTCAGTTTTGAGATATCGCTGTGGATGGACACACATGTGGATGGATGGACAGATGAATGGATGGATGGACGGACAAAGCAGTGACAATATGCTCCCCAAAATCTTTTCAGGGAACATAAAAATTTCTCAACCACCACCATATAGGGAGGGGGGGGGGGGATGTTGCTATAAATAAACAATGCTCAACAACAAAAATTTCTCAAAGGATTTCAATTTTGTGGTGCCATGCAATCGCTGATTGCTTTTTAAAGAATATACTTTGATGTTTGTGAAAAATGAATCTGTTGATGCACAATTTTCACGGCAATACAAATTGAATATTTACAACATATTTTAGTTCTTACTGACAACAAGTATCAAGCTTGGAAAGTTGATAAAATATTACAGTGGAGCCCACTTAATTGGATATCTCTTAACTGAATAACCCTGTTAACAGAATATAATTTCCCAACACAAAACCATTTACCATACCTCCAGTATGAATTTGACCTGTTATTGAATATAGGTTATAGAGTTAATTCCTGTTAATTGAATAAAAAATATTGTAACCTGTCAAGAAATTACCCTGACTCGCCCCAGTTTCCTCTGTTTATAGACCTATTTGACCTCAGTACATCCAATATGGGCATTTAATCTATTATATTTTGTTTGACAGAGCTAATGGAGCTCTGTCAAACAAGATATAATAGAATAAATGCTAAGTTTATCTCTAGAATACAGGAAAGTGACACAATCCCTGTTAACTGAATACTCCTGTTAATTGAATAATTTTCATTGGCAAAGTGGCTATTCAATTAACAAGGTACTAGTTTTCGTGCATCCTAGCACCATGTTTGATGAAGTGAAAGCTATTACACAGATTGAGTTTTTCACAGACATTCCATCTAGAGGTCTCCCCAAACAAGCGTATCAGGCTTCAAAGCGATCCAATCATAAATGTGCCCTGCAGGCTGCGCCAAGGGAAAGTGGAAGAAAATCGATAGCTCCCATCTAGAGGTCACCCCAAGCAAGCATATCTAGTTTCAAACCAATCCAATCATAAATGTGCCCTGCAGGGTGTACCAAAGGAATATATAGTCATGCTTGACAAAACTAAGTTCAAAGGTCATTGCCATCAGCAACAATTTTTGACAGAAATGAAAGAAAATCGACAGTGCCATCTAAAGGTCACCCCAAACAAGCACACTAGGTTTCAAAGCGATCCGACCATCAAGGTGCCCTGTAGGGTGCGCCAAAGGGAAATATTGATGCCTAACTAAACTAAGTTCAAAGGTTGTTGCCAATGGCAATGTTTTTTGACAGAAATGGAAGCAAACCAATAGCTTCTATCTAGAGGTCACCCCAAACAAGCGTTCTAACTTTCAAAGTGATCTGAACATAAATGTCCCCTGTTGGGCATGACACAGGAATATATTGATGTATAACTAAACAAAGTTCAAAGATTATTGGCAACGTTTTTTGATGGAAATGGAAGAAAAAATCAATAGCTCCCATCTAAAGGTCACCCTAAACATGCGTACCAGGTTTCAAAGCGATCCAATCATAAATGTGCCCTGCAGGGAGTACCAAAGAGAAGTAGTGATGCATAACTGCACTAAGTTCAACAAAGGTCATTACCAACGGCAACTATTTTTGACGGAAATGGAAGAAAATCAATAGTTCCCATCTAGAGGTCACTCCAAACAAGCATACCAAGTGATCTGATCATAAATGTGCCCTGTAGGGCATGCCAAAGGAACATATTGATGCTTGATTAAAATAAGTCCAACGTCGTTGTCTACGGCAACGCTTTTTGATGGAAATGGAAGAAAATAGATAGTTCCCATCTAGAGGTCACCCAAACAAGCATACCAGGTTTCAAAACAATCCGATCATAAATGTGCCCTGTAGGGTGTGCCAAAGGGAAATATTGATACCTAACTAAACTAAGTTCAAAGGTCACTGCCAGTGGCAACATTTTTGGATGGAAATGGAAGAAAATCAATAGCTCCCATCTAGAGGTCACCCCAAACAAGCACTCCAAATTTCAATGTGATCCAGTCATAAATGTGACCTGTGAAGTGTGTGGACATACAGACAAGAAGTGACGACAATAGATCAGCTTGACTTCATGAAGATGAGCTAAAAATGTGTGGATAAATTCCTCTAGAAGCCTTGACACCCCAAATGGTAGTCATTTAATATCATAAGAGCTCCTTTTCAAAGTTTATCAATAAGAAGCAAGAAAGCAAAAAGATTAAATAAATAAATAAATAAATAAATAAATAAATAAATAAATAAATAAATAAATAATCCTTCCTCTGGTGGCATGAGTAACTAACCATTTAGGAAACTGTTGAAAGCAGCTGTGGAAGCCCAGCCCCATATACCTTTTCTGTAAGCCTGGTGCATCAGCAGCCTAAGTTCTGTTAATAAGTCATTCAGAAGAAATAAAACTACCAAATAAATCTTGAAATTCCTTTTATTACATGCCTGTTCTATGTAATCCCCATCTACAGTAACACTAAACCGTGTGGAAAATGAAAATCTGTTCCGCACATATGTGCGGAATGGAAATCGTTTACGGACTACTTTTCAATAGAAGCCAAATTTCACTGGAATTTTCTATAAATCGTGCAACACAATTACAATTTGAATCGCTAGCGACAGCTGAAACTCACCCCCCAAGGTCCAATGTGTTCTACGTGACAGTATGCACATTGGAATTCAGGGGACTAAATAGTAACATAGGTTCCCCTCACAGATTTAGTTTGCGATAAAATGTGTTCCTTTTGTTGATAGTTGTTGAGTGAATTGCTGAGTGTCCTAATAATTATTTTTATAGACATGAAGGTGTGTAATAAACACAGAATGACACACGCTTGTGAATGGATTAATCGATATGGCAGTTATGTCATCGCCGAAGGATAAAACTTGAGGCCTGCAGCCTCTCCTTTTATCCTTCCACGCTGGCACTCGTGCCATATCGATTAACCCATTCACACACGTGTGTCATTCTGTTTATTTGTCTGAAGGAAGTAAATATTGGAAATGAAAAATACAGACCTGTACACAATCCACAATATTTCCTACAGTGTTTCAATGCCCAATCTCTGTAATCTGGGTTTGTACATGTGTCATCATTCAAATCTGCACAGTCAGGAAAAGCATCCTCACAAGTTGTGTCTGAAAATTTAACTAGAGTGATATCACGCATGCAGTCTCACTGTCCCAGCAATGGCAATGCTTAGACACAAAGTAGTCTGAGACATTTTTTGTTAACTGTTTAACTAACGAATCTGTCATATCTGCACTCGTGATATACAAAAATTGCTATTTAAATTTTATTTTTCATTTCTCTACCCCAAAACATACCTCATGACCTATTAATGGAACAAGTTTGATGAGCTTGTTCCAATAAGGACTAATAAGCAATGGTTAGAAGTAAAAAATGAAAAAAATCTGATGTTCCAGAAAAATAATTTGTACTGTTGGCTTCAACTTGTGTTACTTAAAGGGTTAAAGATGCAGTACATAAAACATTGGGCTATAGGAGCATATATTTTTTTTGCATGTAATAACTCCCAATTCAAAATGCATTTTGGGAATATTGCCTAAATGACATGGGGGGGGGGGTGGTGGGTGGGGGGGTGGTGGTGGGGGGGGGGGGGGGTTATGATGGTGTGTTATAGTAGTCACTTTTTATTTGTTTGCATTTAATAACTCCCAATTCTTCAAAAAACATTTTTGGAAAAATTGCCTGAATGACCGTGGAGGGACCCATATTCAAACCTGGCCTGTATTACTAGCTGGAATACATACATATTAACTTTGGCTGAAATCAAATAATCCAAACTGGAGTTAACGCAGAAACCAATTGTTTACAGATGGATGGATGGATGGATGGATGGATGGATGGATGGATGGATGGATGGATGGATGGATGGATGGATGGATGGATGGATGGACTAATATGACTGTTTTTACAAATTGGCATATAAAAATGTAATATCAAATTTGAAGAGAATCATATCATTAGAAGTGGATTTATCTTCTGGATAACATGGGGAGGAGGGAGGGGACTGATTCCACCCATTTCCTCTGAAGTTTTGGAGACAGCACCAACGTCCCTCACTCCCATTTCCTTCCAATCTGTATTACTTTTGTAAAACAACAAAAGTATGCTGCAGAAGGCATTAGGGCTGCACGATATTCGGATTTCAATACCGGTAACGATATTTAAAAAAATATCGCGATATACCGGTATATCGTCAAGTTCAAAACATGTAAGATTCTCACCCAAACTGTCCCAGTATTTTTTTGACATTCGAAGTCAAATAATTACGTTTTAAAAGCATTGAAATAATAAGCCTAGTAACTTGTCTTAATTCATTCTTGTATAAATATTTGGAAATAAACTTCATGATGGCACAACAAATATCGTTTATTTTGAGTCAATAATTTCAAATAAATATATACTATTTGATCCATCGCTTTACAAAACAAAAACTGCGTTTTGTCGTGTGCATGTGAATAGATCACCACTAGAGGGCATTTGCCATGTACTGGTTAAGCAGGATGCCGCTAGAGGGCTAGGAGTTTGTACACTTTTCCACAAATGAAAGCAGTCAGTTTTGTCACGCGGTGTCACAAACAGCTGAAATGCACATGCTCGATAGGCATGTTTTGATGTACCGGTGAACCACCTCGTGCAGTGGGTGAATGCTGGCGATGTATAAATACTATTTCAATATTAAATCACTCTTAACAAAGTGACAATAAACAATATTATTCCCTTTATATTTTTATTAGTGTTTTGATGATTATCTGTCTAATTTTTAAGATGTGGCATACAAGTCAGATCAAAACGTTCACCTACTTTTCAAAACACGCGCGAACTGGTGTTGACAAAAATGAATATTCATTACCGCAGCGCTTGGAATTGTGGGTTCATTAATACGTATGTGATTTGTTCATACTGAAAAGCACATTCCAAGTGTGCCGGTAATAAAATAAAAAAATATTACTGCAGCACTTGGAATTGTGAGAACAAGTGCAATGAAGTGGGAGGAACTATTATAGTATTAAACCAGAAATTTCCCGGTCCTAAAAAAGCCATTATTAATGGAAATACGGTAATCATTCTTCACAGTTTATGTTCGAAGCCATACTGTTTGGGGAAAATCTGTACTTACCCGTGTCATCGGAGAAACCAAAATAAAACAGCTTATGGGAGAATATTTTACTAGTACCAGGACAGGAAGTGTATTGATAAAAAAACAAACTGCTTTCACAGTTTCTGTTTATATACACTTTTTTTTCATCAGCTGTGAGATTAAATAGAATTTTTCGGAAAATGTCTGTCACTAAAAACTGCGGCTCGAAATGAATATCGTCACAGACGATATACCGGTATTAAAAAAAAATGGACGATATTTAACCGGTTAAGATTTCAATACCGGGATTACCGGTATATCGAAATACCATGCAGCCCTAGAAGGCATTTCTTTATATTTCAAACTGTGAAGCTCAGGTAATGAGAATAAAATCTGCATACAAATAAAAGAAATCAGGTCTGTAAATGCAATTGTTAAAAGTTGTATTGATCATGCAAGAACAAAAAGTGACAAAGTATGTGCTAGAAGTCCAATTTCAAATTTACAGAAACTAAATTCGAAAACCATTTTAAAAAGGGGTAAATTAACGCAAATATTAATTGAAACCACTGTATACAGCATCAATAGACCTTGCCCCAAATGAAAAACATTGACGTTGTAACACAGTGTTTGAAGAATAAAAGTTACAATCTTGAAAAGCAAAACTTTAATCCGAAACTTTAAGCTGGGAATACTAAGTAAAATTGACTGCAAAAAAGGGTTAAATATTTCCTAAAACCGATAAAAGAAATCACTGACAGAAATGCAATCATTAAGTTGTATTTTCCAATACAAAGAAACTAAGTCTGAAAACATGTTTAAAAGGAGTTAAAATCCTGCCAATATTAATAATGAAAGTGTCAATGACACTGTAGCTCAACTTGTCAAGACAAAGACATGTACATGTATAGTATGTGACACAGCAATGACAAACATCTAGGTAATGACCTGATAACAAAGGTACATATAAAGTATTGTAACGGTCTGTACATGAATACTGACCGTTGCCTGTAACAAATGTATAGGTAAAGTATTGTAAAGGTGGGTGACAGTCAGATGCTGAACTAGAAAAAATCTTTGAGTCCCAGAGTGGGTCTGACTGAACCCCAAAATATTTGTTCTCATAGCACAGTGATAACAAAGGCACCCCAAAACACACTCGTTCCTGTCCCAAGGTGAAAACAAAAGTACTCAAGAAGTTTTGTGAAGATCAGTTCATAAATACGAGCTGTATAGAACTTGTGACAAAAAACTGATTGGACCTAATTTCGGTACAAAATGGCCACTGGCAGCCATCTTGAATTTTGGACCGTACCCAGAAACACTCATTCTCATCCCAAGGAGATAACAAAGGTACCCAAGAAGTTTTGTGAAGATCGGTTCATAAATACAGCCTCTACCCTGAGCCGTATTGACATGTGTGCTTACATTGTGTAAGTAGCACTGAATAAATCAAAGTTCATCTAATTTGCATAATTTCGGCACGAAAAAAACCCCCTTACAATATGTGATGTATTCCATGTTACTAAACATTCATACAAAAATTTATTCAAATCAGAACTTTCATACAGAAGTTCTATACAAAAGACTGATTGCACTAATTTTGGTACAAAATGGCTGCTGGTGGCCATCTTGAATTTCGGACCACACCCAAAAACACTCGCTCTCATCCCACGGTGATAACAAAGGTACCCAAGAAGTTTCGTAAAGATTGGTTCATAAATATGGCCTCTAGTCTGAACTGTATAGAAGATGTGTACAAAAAACTGATTAGACCTAATTTCGGTACAAAATGGCCACTGGCAGCCATCTTGAATTTTAGACCGCACCCAGAAACACTCGTTCTCGTCCCAAGGTGATAACAAAGGTACCCAAGACATTTCGTGAAGATCAGTTCATAAATACAGACTCTAGTCTGAGCCGTATTGACATGTGTACTTACTGTGTGTAAGTCGCACTGAAAAAATCAAAGTTCATCTAATTTGCATAATTTCTGCACGAGAAAAAAACCCGTATTATATGTGATGAATCCCATGGTACTAAACATTCACACAAAACAATTATTCAAATCAGGGCTTTCATATGAAAGTTCTGTGCAAAAATCTGATTGCACCTAATTTTGTACAAAATGGCTGCCATCGGCCATCTTGAATTTCGGACCGGACCCCAAAACACTCGTTCTCGTCCCACGGTGATACCAAAGGTACCCAAGAAGTTTCGTAAAGATCGGTTCATAAATACGGCCTCTAGCCCGAGCCGTATTGGCATTTGCACTTACAGTGCTGAAAGTAACCCCAAAAAACATCAAAATTAGTCTAATTTGCACAATTTACGTACGAGAAAAAAACCTGTATTATATGTGATGTATCCCATGGTACTAAACATTCATACAAAAAATTATTCAAATCCGAGCTTTCATATGGAAGTTCTGTACAAAAAACAGATTTCTGCATCATCGGTACAAAATGGCGGCTGGCAGCCATCTTGAATTTCGGACCGCACCCAAAAACACTCGTTCTCGTCCCACGATCATAACAAAGGTACCCAAGAAGTTTCGTAAAGATCGGTTCATAAATACGACCTCTAGCCCGAGCCATAGCAGCTTGGCACTTACAGCTCTGAAAGTAACACTAAATAAATCAAAGTCAGTCTAATTTGCATAATTTATGCACGAGAAAAAAACCCGTATTATATGTGATGTATCCCATGGTACTAAACATTTATACAAAACTTTATTCAAATCAGAACTTTCATACAGAAGTTCTGTACAAAAAACTGATTTTTGCATCATTGGTACAAAATGGCCACTGGCAGCCATCTTGAATTTCGGACCACACCTAAAAACACTCGTTCCCGTCCCAGGGTCATAACAAAGGTACACAAGAAGTTTCGTAAAGATCGGTTCATAAATACGACCTCTAGCCCGAGCCATAGCCAATTGTTGACGTACGGACAGACGGACAGACGGACGGATGGCCAGAGGGACAGACAGACAGACGGACGACGGGCCATGACAATAGCTCAAATTTGACTTCGTCAAAGTTGAGCTAAAAATCACCGTAGAAAGCTTCAGTAGACAGTATAGACATTGTCCCAAATGACAACAGTGACATTCCACTAAACTGTTTGAAGAATTAAAGGTGTAACTCTGCAAATAAAAAAACTTTAACCAAAAACTTTAACCTGGAAGTTCTAAGTTAAATTGACTGCAAAAAGGGTTAAATATGTCCCAAAATAACATAAAACATAATGAGAATGATATGCTCAATAGTAATTAATATTAATTAAAGAGAAAAAAAACTATAATCTTCACTAAAAAACTTTAACCACGAACTTTAACCAAAACTCTAAATGTTAACAGATGGACAGACAAATGGATGGATGGATGTATGGACGGACAGATGGATGGATTGATGGACGGATGGATGGATGAAAGTCATGACTATAGCCCTGACTGTAAACAGTCGGGCTAAAAATGCCCAATTGGCACCCCAAGTGAGGGGGGGGGGGGGGGGGGGGGGGAGAGGTTATAGGAGTCTACTTTCTGCATGCAGTCACTCTAAATCCTTCAAAATGTATTTTGGATCAAAGAAAAAATATTGCTTAAATGGTCCTAGTGGAGGAGGAGGGGGAGGGGGTAGGAGAGGGAGGGGGGGGGTTATCAGAGTCAATTTTTTTCTGCATGTAGTCACTCTAAATCCTTAATAATGCATTTTGGACCAAAGAAAGCAAAGTACCTAATTGGAATGGGGGGTGGGGTGGGAGGTGGTGGGGAGGGGTTGATAGGAGTTAAAAAAAATTCTGCATGTAGTCACTCCAAGTACTTCAAAATGCATTTTGAAGCAAAGAAAAAACAAGAGGTCCCAGGGGGCCTGAGGGCGCTCACCTGACATGGTAGTCTAAATATCAAACCTGGGACTTCACTTGAATAAGCTGCATACGCCCTTCCTAAGAAAAGCATATACCAACTAGATGAAGCGATTGTGCCCACACAATACACAGGATTTTCCTTCTATTTTCAGTTCCTGCACTTTTACATCCCAAAATTGAGATAAATGCATAAAAAACAGATTTTTTTTTATTTTTGTTTGGAAATTTTCCAAGTCCCAAACAAAATATTTTCAGACTAAAATTTTTTTTTGTCTTAAAATTGACCAAAAATGCATAAAAACAAAAAAAACTAATTTCCGGATTTCCGGATTTTGGTCCAAAATTTTCCAAGTCCCACCGAACCCCAAATTTTCAGCCTAAATATGAACCCAGGGACTTGACTTGAACAAACTTGAATCTCACCCCCCGAAGGATGCTGCATACCAAATATCAAAAGATTCTTATTGGTAGATCTGAAGAAGATATTTAAAGAACATTCCTCATACTGCACTAATTTAAACATTTGGGCTCCCATAGAGAGCCCAAATATGAACCCAGGGAATTGATTTCAATAAACATGTGAAATAATCTTCCAAAGATGTTATATGTGAAATTTGAAAGCTTTTGGAGCAGTGGTTTGGAAGAAAAGTAGTCTTAAATGTTATTCCCATTACCCACAGTGTTAAAAAATGCTGACTCAGCACTTTTTCAAAAGTCCCAAAAAAGTACCCCATGATAAAACTGATAGCAATTTTATTTTACCATTCCATTCTGTTGGTCCCAAGGAAGCCTCACACCAAATAAGAATTCTCAGTGCCGTGTAGTTTTTGGAGATATGGGCATTTTAATTTTTTTCTATTTTTTGTGCCTGCATTTCCCATGGGGGTGACATGAAAATTTTTTTTTTTTTTTTGGGGGGGGGGGGGGGGGGGGCATAAATTAAATACTTATGTCCCAATAAAACCTCATGTCAAATTTGGTTCAAATCAGCCTCTTGGTTTGGAAAATAGGAATTTTGGGCGGGGCAAAAATTCTTGCCCCTCCCATAACGATGGCAAATATAGCCCCTAGAACTTCTCTTGAATAAATCTTAGTCTAGGCCTCAAAAGGAAGCTGCACACCTAATATCAAGTCTCTGCTACTCCTGGTTCATGAGATGAAGACTTTTTAAGATTTAGGTTCACTTTTTGGGCGTGGCCCTACCAAGGGGCGGGTCAACTTGATTTGAACAAACTTGAATTGACATATGATAGGGAAAATGCACACCAGATTTGGTTCAATTTGGTTGAGTAGTTTGTGAGAAGAAGTCGATAATGTAAAGTTAATGCCGGATGTGGGATGGATGGACGACAGACAGAAAGTGATTAGTAAAGCTCCCCTTGAGCTTCACTCAGGTGAACTAAAAAAAATTTTAAGCTGGGAATACTAAGTAAAACTGACTGCCAAAAAAGGGTTAAATATTTCCTAAAACCGATAAAAGAAATCACTGATGTAAATGCAATCATTAAGTTGTAATGACTGTGCAAGAATTAAAGTAAGAAAGGTGTTCCCACACATTTTGTCTGAACAACTCAGAACTCATTTTCAGATTGATTTTCACAGAATTTTGCACATGCATAGACGGACACAAAATATAAAAATGTACCAAAAGCAGAATTTTCGATTTCATCCTTCCTTTGCCAAAATTAGCAAAAAACTGTCAAAATCAGGGCTTATCATCACTTTCTCGGATTGTGTCTTGTGGATTTTTAAAAAATATTCATTACTGTTAGACCTGCCTGCAACACTACAGTCGGCATACAAGAGATATTGGGCTCAGCATTTGTTAACCCTTCTCAGAATGCCAAACATTAAAATTTTGATAAAATGGGCTGTTTTCAGACACCCACAGCATCCAAATGGTACACAAGACATAAACATAACTTCCATTGTTGGAAGTGGACTTCAGCGACGATCATTTTTGTAAATAATAAGGGTATTAAAAACCCCCAAGTGTTCACCCATTTTGGGATGGCTAAATACAGATACCCCTTAAAAGCTTAAAAATTCATGTTTTCAGTGGATTTCTCTGAACACATCTTGCAGATTTTCAAGAAAAAAATGGCAATTCGCAAGGTCTCAGTGTGACATTACAAGTTGCATGGACAAAATATTCTGGCGAGCATTTGTTAACCTTCCACAGGCTACTAACCATCAAAATTCTGATAAAATGTTTTTGAGAACCAACAACACCCAATGGGTATGTCGCAGAAAAACATAGCCTCTTTTATTGGACCCAGAATTTATGGAGGATGATTTTTATAAGTAGTCGGGGTATTCAAAAAAACAAGTCTTAACCCTGTTTTGAGAGATTACAGGAGACAGCCCTTAAGAACTTAAAATTCACACATTCTGTGGATTTCCTCAAGTGGTTCTGACGGATTTTCAAGAAAAAATAGAATCTTGTGAAGAATTATTCTGGCAAGCATTCATTAACCCTCCACAAGCTACCAAGCATCAAACTTTTAGATAAATTTGAGATTTAACGGGCTGCTTTCAAATAGCCACAGCTCTCAATGGGTATGTGGCAAACAAACATAACACCTTTTGTCAGATGTAGACTTCTCAGACACCGATATTGATATTGACCATCAATAATGATGATATTAATCTAAACTCTAAACTTTCTTTTATCAAACTGAGTCATTTGAGGTCTTGTTTCCTTCAAAAGGAAGCACTTCTGGGTTATTGAATATCCTCCTGGAGTTGAGAATTTAAGACCTTTTTTGATTTTATGATGGTGTATGTCTAGTAAATAGTGAACATCAGTCATATGGTCCCCTAAAACTACTGTTTGAGTGGTTGAAAGTGGTGTACAGTTGTATGCATTTTGGTTTGAGATCAAGTTTACGTAGGCTTGTTGACTGTGTAACCAAGACCGTACAGTGGGCTGATTTTTCACAGGTGAGAAACGGGACCATTTTTCATGAACTTTCTCTGGCGTGCCTTCTTGAAAAAATTAATAAGAAAACCACTATTTTTTCTTGATTAGTATTGAGTTGCCAATGCTAAAATGCCCATAACACATGTTTCTTGAAGAGCATTGGGAGATATTTGCCCTCTAATGAGTAAATTTTGACAATTTTACATGTTTTTCAAGCAATAAACTGAGTCATTTGGGCAAGTATATAGAAATGATAAATTAAGGGTTATATATTGTGATATAATCTGCTGGGTAGCCTAGAAAGAGACCATTTGGAAAATGTATAACTCTGTGCACACTTGGTGTAAGGAAGATAACTCAATAGATATTCCCACCTTTTTCAGGACCTCAATACAGGTATTCTAGTGATACAGTTAAAAACAATTCTTCAGACACTCTGGGGGCACGAAAAGTCATGGAATCTCGTTTATTACTTAAAGTGAAATTTTTCACTGTTTAAATTACCACTGACTAAGATCACTGATCTCTACACACCTTGATTGCTGGAATGTTTATTAGACACATATAGAACAAGAAAGTCAAGAAAACTGATGGATGCTAGCTGACAGTCGACTTAACAAGCAGATTCGTAAAATTTTGTACCCCCCCCCCCCCCCCCAACCCACTATGGGAAATCATTTGGCACATGGCATTGAAAGGACTGTAACACCCTTGTACCAAATTTCATTGATTTTCATCCACTCACTGCTGAGATATTGTTGCAGATGGAAAAATATCATGAAAAATTGACAAAGTAACAACCGACTCTGGTGAAAAATAAGCAGACTACTTGTTTATAACATGTGCAGGAGTGACTTGTCACAAGAATCCCTCATACCAAATTTCAGTAAAATCCATCCCTGCACTGGTAAGCTATGGCTGCGTATGAAAAACAAGAAATTATAGCAAAGCTATGCAAAAAAAGGACGATTGCGTACCCACCGGAACAGCCACGGAAATCCCATCCATAAATCCAGTGAACGGGACATCCATTGGAGTATTGAAAATGTGAAAACGTTGCGATTGAAAGGAGTATTTGGTATTTTTTTTAATCATTACTGATAATCGGACACGATCTGACAATCGTCTTTCCAAAATATGACGATGTCAGATGCTTTTCAAAAAACATGTCTCAAAACAGTCACTAACATGCCGTCACATAAATTAGTTTGGCACAATATATCACTCATTACTAGGAAGGCATGTCGGTTGGTAACTTAACCAATTAACATCATTGCCGATTCCTTGGTTTAGATCCCTGGTGTATTATAGGTACATATATTGAATTTAGTCAAAATTGTCCTAATAGATAGCCCATCACTAGGCATGATGGTTGCTATGGACACCAAATGACATCACTACAGACTCCTTTTAGATCCTAAGTGTATAATGGGCCCATATATCAGACTTGGCCAGAATTGGCCCAATAGACCACCCGTTGCTAGGGAGGCAAGTTGGTTGCCAAGGAAACCAACGGATGTCATTGCCAACTCATTGGTTTAGGTGTCTAGTGCATTATGGGTTCATATATCAATATATCAAATTTAGTCGAAATTCACCCCTTTTTCGACTTCATGGTTTAGATCCCTAGTGCATTGTGGGTCCATAGACCCAATAGGTCGCCCGTTGCTAGGGAGGCATGTTGGTTGCTAGGGAAACAAACTGTCATCATTACCGACTCCTTGGTTCGAATCCCTGATGCATTATGGCTCCACATATCAAATTTAGTCAAAATTGGCCCAGTAAGTCGCCCATTGCTAGTGAGGCACATTAGTTGTTAGGGAAACCAACTGACACCATTTTCGATTCTTTTGCTTGGATTCCTAGTGCACTGTGGATCCAAATATCAAATTTGGTCGAAATTGACCCAAGAGGCCACCCGTTGGTTTCTAGGGAAACCAACTGACATAATTTTCGACTCCTTGGTTTGGATTCCTAGTACATTATAGGTTCATACATCAAATTTGGTCCAATTGGCCCAATAGGTCATCCGTTGCTAGGGAGGCACATTGGTTGCAAGGGAAACAGACTGACATCATTACTGACATCATTACTGACTCCTTGGATTGAATTTCTGATGCATTATGGGTACACGAGTGAAATTTAGTCAAAATTGGTCCAGTAGGTCGCCCATTGCTAGGGAGGCATGTTGGTTGTTAGGGAAACCAACTGACATCATTTTCGATTGTTTGGTTTGCATCCCTAGAGCATTGTGGATCCATACATCAAATTTGGTCGAAATTGACCCATGAAGCTGCCCATTGCTAGGGAGGCACGTTGGTTGCTAGGGAAACAAACTGACATCATTACCGACTCCTTGGATTGAATCCCTGATGCATTATGGGCACACAAGTGAAATTTAGTCAAAATTGGTCCAGTAGGTCGCCCATTGCTAGGGAGGCACGTTGATTGTTAGGGAAACCAACTGACACCATTTTCGATTCTTTGGTTTGCATCTCTAGAGCACTGTGGATCCATACATCAAATTTGGTCAAAATTAACCCATGAGGCTGCCCATTGCTAGGGAGGCACGTTGGTTGCTAGGGAAACAAACTGACATCATTACCGACTCCTCGGTTTGGACCCCTATTGCATTATGGGTCCATATATCAATTTTGGTCAAAATCAGACAATGGATTGCCTGTTGCTAGGGGTGTTGCTAGGAACGTCACATGATGTAGTAAATTGTAAATTAGTCTGACTCCCGGTGTATTATGGGAGAATATCTCAATAGCACCCCACACGCCCCCTCCCCTGTTACTTCCCTCAACTGATGGTTTACTCACTTTGCCCAACTGGTATCTGAATGTTCCTTTGACAACAATTATATTGTTCTTGGGAAGATTCCTCGAAAAAGAGCCGTTCTCTTAAAGTCTCTTCTCGAGCATTCCTTCCGGTGAATAAAAAAAAGTGTTTATAATATAAAGGACTCTCAAGTTCTGATGCCTCCGACATCTGAACTCGTGTGCCTACGGCGCAATAGTCCTTTAAAAAAAATCTAGAAAAATTTACAAAGTAAGAACTGTAACTCTCTCTCTCTGGTGAAAAAAATGCAGGCAACATTTTTATATCATGTGCACAAGCAGCTTGTCACAGGAATCCCCCATTAGGGCAGCTGCACGGCATTTCGATATACCGGTAATACCGGTATTGAAATGTTAACCGGTTGAATATCGTCCATTTTTTTTTAATACCGGTATATCATCTGTGAAGATATTCATTTCGAGCCGCGGTTTTTAGTGACAGACATTTTCCATAAAAATTCTATTTAATCTCACAGCTGATTGAAAAAAAGTGTATATAAACAGAAACTGTGAAAGCAGTTTGTTTGTTTTTTTATCAATACACTTCATGTCCTGGTACTAGTAAAATATTCTCCCATAAGCTGTTTTATTTTTGTTTCTCCGATGACATAGGTAAGTACAGATTTTCCCCAAACAGTATGGCTTCGAACGTAAACCGTGAAGAATGATTACCGTATTTCCATTAATAATGGCTTTTGTTTGACCGGGAAATTTCTGGTTTAATACTAAGAGTTCCTCCCACTTCATTGCACATGTTCTCGCAATTCCAAGCACTGCAGTAATATTTTCAAAGTTTATTTTATTACCGGCACACTTGGAATGTGCTTTTCAATATGAACAAATCGCATATGTCTTAATGAACCCACAATTCCAAGCACTGCAGTAATGAATATTCATTTTTGTCAACACCAGTTCACACGTGTTAATGTTTTGAAAAGTAGGTGAACGTTTTGATCTGACTTGTATGCCACATCTTAAAAATTAGGCAGATAGTCATCTAATAAACACAATTAGATAAAGTCACACTAATAAAATATAAAGGGAATAATATTGTTTATTTTCACTTTGTTAAGAGTGATTTAATATTGAAATAGTATTTATACATCAACAGCATTCACCCACTGCACGAGGTGGTTCACCGGTACATCAAAACATGGCTATCGAGCATGTGCGTTTCAGCTGTTTGTGATACCGCGTGACAAAACTGACTGCTTTCATTTGTGGAAAAGTGTACAAACTCCTAGCCCTCTAGCGGCATCCTGCTTAACCACTACATGGCAAATGCCCTCTAGTGGTGATCTATTCAAATGTATATGACAAAACGCAGGTTAAGCGTTTTTGTTTTGTAAAGCGATGGATCAAATAGTTATAGTATATATTTATTTGAAATTATCGACTCAACATAAACATTATTTAAATATTTATACAAGAATGAATAAAGACAAGTGAGGCTTATCATTTCAATGCTTTTAAAACGTAATTATTTGACTTTAAATGTCAAAAAAATATTGGGACAATTTGGGTGAGAATCTTACATGTTTTGAACTTGACGATATACCGCGATATTTTTTAAAATATCGTTACCGGTATTGAAATCCGAATATCATGCAGCCATATCCCTCATACCAAATTTCATTGAAATCTATTTCTGGGACTGGTAAGAAATCATTTTGCACAGAAAAAAAATCATGAAAAATTGACAAAGTAACAACCATAACTCTGGTGAAAAATATGTGGGCAACTTTTTTATAAAATGTGCAGGAGCAGCCTGTCACAAGGATCCCTCATACTAAATTTCTTTGAAATCCATCCACTCAGTGTTGAGATATCGCTGTGGACAGACACACATGTGGATGGATGGACAGATGAATCGATGGAAGGACGGACAAAGTGGCAACTATATGCTCCCCGAAATTTTTTCAGGGAACATAAAAATGTCTCAACCACCACCATATAGGGAGAGGGGATGTTGCTATAAATAAACAATGTCCAACAACAAAAATTTCTCGAAGAATTTTAATTTTGTGGTGCCACACAATCGGTGATTGCTTTTTAAAGAATATACTTTGATGTTTGTGAAAATATTTAATGTCGAGCTTGGAAAGTTGATAAAATATTACAGTGGAGCCCACTTAATTGGATATCTCTTAACTGATTAACCCTGTTAATAGAATATAATTTCCCAACACAAAACCATTTACCATACCTCCAGCACGAATTTGACCTGTTATTGAATATAGGTTATAGAGTAAATTCCTGTTAATTGAATAAAAAAATATTGTAACCTGTCAAGAAATTACCCTGACTCTCCCCAGTTTCCTTTGTTTATAGACCTATTTGGCCTCAGTACATCCAATACAGGCATTTAATCTATTATATTTTGTTTGACAGAGCTCATGGAGCTCTGTCAAACAAGATATAATACAATAAATGCTAAGTTTATCTCCAGAATACAGGAAAGTGACACAATCCCTGTTAATTGAATACTCCTGTTAGTTGAATAATTTTCATTGGCAAAGTGGATATTCAATTAACAGGGTACTAGTTTTCGAGCGTGCTACCACCATGTTTGATGAAGTGAAAGTCAGGCCTGGCATTCTGAAAAATGCAGGAGGGCAAACAATCGCTCTCCTCAATCAGCTTAGGAGAGCAATTAGCTTTACACAGAATTTTAAGTATCCAGTTGAACGAACTCATTGAAACTGAAACCAACAGACTACATCAGTGATTTTATTAACTTTACTAAGGTAAAACGAAATCTCTTAAACATCTAGATGTCTCACTCAACAACCGAACACACACTTGACAAGACCTGTGTGTGTACCCAGACCTGTTTTAATTTTAAGTATCCAGTTGAACGAACTCATTGAAACTGAAACCAACAGACTACATCAGTGATTTTATTAACTTTACTAAGGTAAAACGAAATCTCTTAAACATCTAGATGTCTCACTCAACAACCGAACACACACTTGACAAGACCTGTGTGTGTACCCAGACCTGTTGTCCAAGAAAGTCATATGCCTACCACTACCACCTTCAACCCCCCCAAGGGGGGGGGGGGGGGGGGGGTTGAAGGTGGTAGTGGTAGGCGTATGACTTTCTTGGACAACAGGTCTGCTTGATTCTACAGTCACATCCTGGTGCAAGTGCTTCAAGTGACAGGATAGTAGTAATGGTAGTATATTATAGTGTCAATATTCCTTGAATAATTACCCCTCAAACTGTGATGTCAGTTGTTGAACTTGAAACTGACAGAAAAAAAAAATAGTTCTGTGACCCATTTTGCTTCAAATGATTGCAACTGTGTTTGGGTATGGTTGCAGCCATTACCTTTTACCACTAAACCACTTTCAAAATGAAATTACGTGATGTTATGTGACTTCGAAGTTAAATTACATTTTTGCTTTACAACAAAAATTTAATGTGAGCATAATACATGTAATCTCAATCATCCCAGACGAAAATATTTAGGAGGGCAATTTTTCGCTCTCCTTAATTCTTTCAGGAGGGCATTAGGGAGAGCTAAAAAATTGCTCTCCTGAAATTGCCAAGCCTGGAAAGTTATTACACAGATTGAGTTTTTCACAGACATTCCAGCTATCCTGTTGTGTTGAGATCAATAACTGACATTTATGATAGTCTAGTTCTGAAGGGATGTATTTCTCTTGGGGAAAGCAAGAGCTTCAGTACTTATGTCAATTAACAAAGTTAATAGGGCATTACAAGAACATAATGCTCAACTTCAAAACGTCACTTGACATGTCAGGCCATTAATGGGTGAAAACCCTCATTGACAGCCCGACACATCACGTGATTTTTGTTCCTTGCTGTTGTACACTCTGAAATGGAAATGGCTTCAACTTGTAAACAATGTGATTTTATTTAAATTTTTGAATATGTAATATGTCCAGCAAAGCTAGCCCCATAAGAACAAGCAGCTGTATATAGTAAATAAGTCTGTATACATTTTAAACCTTTATTCCTGACTTAAAAGCGGTAAATATCGGGTCTCTTTTCAAGTTTTCTAACTTCATTGCAATTGAAAGCGTACAGGTGCCGATCATGTGATAATCACGTGACACCAGTTTGTTTGACAACAGACGATATTATTGTCTGTCGAAACTGAAAACTTTAAAAATAGGCTGATTAAATCATCAGATGTGTACCCATATGCACAACTAGTAGAAAGCTGTATGACGGAGGGCCACCCCGGATGCCAACATTATATACACCATACATAGTATGGGTACATATAGAATAGAATGGATTGGACGAGTGCCTAATTTGATGGTTAAAGGGTTAATATCTCCAGATCAAATTATTAGATTTACATAAAAAACTATACAGCACAGCACATCAGTAACCTGAATTCATATATAAAGTAACCTGATAATCGGATTAATGTTTTTTGAGTTATCGCATGCCTAAGAAATGGATTGGAGGAGTTCTCAATATGAAGGATGAAGGGTTAAAATCACAGGATCAAATTATCAGATTTACACTATTAACTATACAGCTTGGCACATTAGTAACCTGAACACATATATGAAGTAACATGACAATCAAATTAATATTTTTTGAGTTATCTCATGCCATAGGGATTGTAGGAATTTTCAATTTGAAGGATAAAGGGTTAATATCTCAGGATCAAATTATCAGATTTACACCAAAAACTATACAGCTCGGCACAACAGTAACCAGAACACAAATATAAAGTAAGTAACTTGACAATGCAAGCAATATTTTTCAAGTTATCGCATGCCAAAGGGAGGGATTGGAGGAATTTTCAATTTAAAGGATAAAGGGTTAATATCTCAGGATCAAATTAACAGATTTACACCAAAAACTATACAGCTTGGCACATCAGTAACCTGAACACAAATATAAAGTAACTTGACAATCCAAGCAATATTTTTCAAGTTATCGAATGCCAAAGGGTTTGGAAGAATTTTCAATTTGAAGGATAAAAGGTTAATATCTCAGGATCAAAATAACAGATTTACACCAAAAACTATACAGCTCAGAACATCTGTAGCCTGAAGATACATATGAAGTAACATGACAATTGGACTGATATTTTTTGAGTTATCTCATGCCATTGGGATTGGAGGAATTTTCAATTTGAAGGATAAAGGGTTAATATCTCAGGATCAAATTATCAGATTTGGACCAAAAACTATACAGCTCCACACATCATTAACCTGAACACAAATCTAAAGTAACTTGACAATCCAAGCAATATTTTTCAAGTTAACGAATGCCAAAGGGAGGGATAGGGACACTGGACGGATGGGTGGACGGCCGGACAGATGGACGGCCGGACGGACGGACGGATGGACAGACAGATGGATGGACGGACGGATGGATGGATGGACAGACAGACAGACAGACAGACAGACAGACAGACAGACAGACAGACAGACAGACAGACAGACAGACAGGACAGACAGACAGACAGACAGACAGACAGACAGACAGACAGACAGACAAGGCAGACCAGACAGACAGACAGACAGACAGACAGACAGACAGACAGACAGACAGACAGACAGACAGACAGACAGACAGACAGACAGACAGACAGACAGACAGAGGATGGATGAACGATGGATGGCCACTCCAGATGTTGGCATTATGTGTACCATACATGGCATGGGTACACATAACAATGTCATGTAAGGTACAGGGTCAAAGCTTTCTCAGAATCACAGTGGAAATAACAATAATAACATAACTTTGTCGAGCATGAGATATTAACTTTGCCTTGAGCCTTTTATAAGCTGTTGGGCTATTATTTACATCTGTTGGGCCGTTACTAAACCACAATGCCCTCCAAAGTCATGTTATTGTTATATTCACAAATGTTAACCCTTTACCTAAAGAACTGGTTGCATCCCTCTTGTAACTTCCAAATTAAGCAGTTGAAAATATATATTTTTTTAAAAAAGTTCAACATAACCATATCAATTGACCGCTTTCATTTGAATTACTGATTGAAAAAAATCTTTTTCTCCCAAACCACTGGTCCAAATGCTTCCATGTTTGTTATTTAACATATTGTAAGGTCACTTTGCAGGTTTGTTCAAACTTCATGAGCCCCATGTGTTATGTTGAAGGGAGGGTGTTGGTGGAAGAGCAGGGGCAGACATTTTAATTCTGGATAAATTGCTAAATCATTCAAAAACATTTCCTCACAAACGACTGGTGTAAATAATTTCACCTTTAACCCCTAACACACTGGTAGCGCAACTGATTTGTCTCCAATCACTCTGTTTTTTCTCTTGTTCAACTATGAATTTAACCAATTATATCTTGTTTGACAGAGCTCACTGAGCTCTGTCAAACAAGGTATATTTGGTTAAATATCAGTCTGCATTACAGGAAATATTTTCTGCGGAAAAATTTTTGCATTCTGACATCAGAGTGCAGAGGGTTAACATATATCTTAACAGTGATCATTCACAAATTTGTAGAACTTGAGTCACTTGGGATATTTTATGGGGAGCTACTGCCTACAACCCCCATACACCAGCCAACCCTCACCCCAACCCTAACCCCGATTCTAACATGGTTGGAAACTGGGGAAACATTAAATAAATATTTTTTAAGAAATCACTTGATATCTTAAGTTAACCCTTTACCCAATGCACAGGATATTTTGTAATTACCAGTACTGTTTTTTTTAAAAATATTTCTAAACATTTCAACATAACCATATCATGTGACTCCCCTCATTGGAATGGGCCCATTGAGCTCATTCCAGTGAGAGATCACATGATATGATTTTGTTGAAATGTTTCAGTGCTGGACTGAAAATCTTTTTTGCAATTTTTTTGGCAAAAAAGAATTTATTTTTTGCAAAATTGAAAAAAAATTTGCAAACACTTTTATGGGTTTTGAATTAATAGAGATTAGCATTTTTTGTAATATTTTTATTCTGACTTTGATGAAACAACATCAAAATTCAAATATAAACTAGAGAATTGTAATTTGTTGGTCAAATTACGGGCTTTCCCAACTTTTTAATGTCAAAAGGCAAACTGTACTGTATACAAAACTATCAATCAGTTTTGAAAACAGAAAATTTAGTGGAAATCAGTTTTTGTAATGCTACCAGTTTTTATGCAGCCAAAACAGATATTTGAGATACAGTAGGACACCAAAACATTTAACACAAAATTTGCTCTTCAATAATTACAGAATATTTTCATAGAAAGCAAAACAAGCAATGTCCTTTGTGCTTTGGAAAAAAATAGTACACATGAATTATGGACGTACGGGCCGGGGTTTCATGAAGGACTGTGCCCCAACCCACCCCTGAGTCAGGAAGGAGTCGATTTTTCAGCCAATATGCCAGAAAATTTCGGACAATTTAGTTGCCAGAAATGACCACAAAACATTTTGGTTTTCCACACAAAATGTTGTTTTCCTATCTCATCACTTAGAAGATGCAAGTAAACTGACCATTATACTGTACAAGTTGATTCAGTGGAACCGTATCCACGTTAATATTATTCATTTATAATCACACAAGTACACATAAAGAGCTCTATTACTGCATATCACGGACGCATGGTGGCTCAAAAGGTAGAGATGCCTGTTGCAATCCAAGAAGTCCTCGGTTCAAATCCTGCCTGTGGCAACCACATTGTGTCCTTGAGCAAGACACTTCATCCCAATTTAATTTCCCATGTGGGTAGGGGAGGGGGGGGGGGGGGGCAAGATGGCAATGTGTACTAAGGGTACTTTGAGGGTGCACTTGTCTTCAACCAATGCCCACCCTGCTTTTGTGGAGTTAGTATGTTGGGGAGTCTGAGTCTCTTGCCATTGCTCGGTGGTTCTCTCCAGGTACTCAATTGGAGGGAGATCCCTCCCTCCCATACTCGCATTTGGCATTTCCTCCTGAGATTCAACTTTTTCAGGCTAAAAGGGTTCATTCCCCCCCCCCCCCCTCCTGAAAAATAGCCCTGTATGCCTATGCAATGAATACCTGGACTTGAATAAATACCTATATTGTGGTCATGATGTATCTGTAGATGCTGAAAGTGACCTTAAATATCAATAATTAGTTTATTCTCTATCTCTCTATCTGTTTGTGAATGTGTGGGATTTGTCAACAAACGAGGCTAAGCTTCCTACTCCATGATTTCACAATTTTTCCAACATATCTGTTTCAGATACAATGAAATACATGTAAAATGAGTTACTGTCAGCACAAATTAGTTGTTTATTTGATATGGTTTAAACCATCTAGAGAGCTAGTATACACAGTGATGGGTACAGTTCAAGTCAAAATGAGTTGATTAAAGGGATGTTGAACAGCTTGTTAATATTTCTTGCATTACATTACTACTTTGCTATTTATTGACAGATTGATTGATTGATTATTTTATTTTTTAAGGAAGGATTTCACAGAGGGTTTCCCTGACGGTATTTATTTATTGGTGTTTGCGGTCACATACTTATCCACAATGGCTAATCGTGACGGTGACAGTTTTACGGGTGGGGGAAGTCGGAGGACCCAGAGAGAACCACTGAGCAACTGTCAGCTCAACATTCTAATTATGTTCAAGCTCCGCTGAAGCAGGGTACCAGCAGTTGAAGACATGTGCACCATTGACATGCAGTACGCCTTAGTACATGGCATCATCGTGCCCCCATGTTGGCAACCGGGATAAAGTACCTTGCCAAAGGACATTACGTGGGTCGTCCCAGATAGGGATCAAACTCAGGACCTCTATCATAGAAGTCAAACAGTCTACCACTGAGAAAATGTGCTTTCTTTCCTGGCAGTATTCATATTTGTACGGCCAAACTGGTGTTGGATAACACAGAACACCAAAACATATAACACAAAATTTATTCCCCATTGATTTTTGAAAGCAGTTATGGAAAGCTCAAAGAGCTCTTTCCTTTTTGTTTTTGGACAAGTGAGTATTCACTCAAAGTCATTTTTTGCAGACAGTGCTATTTTTAAGTGGCCAAAGCACATGTTTCATTAAGTCCCAGAACATAACTAAAGCTGGATTTATTGATTAAACATCTCTGCATATAGCAAAGCAAAGTGTCTCAAATTAACCCATTCCAAAATGATAGGTGAGAGTAACCAAAGTTGGATAATTTTGGTAGACTTATTCTCACTTTCATTGTGCTTGAGGGTTAAATCTGAGATTGAAAAGGTATACCAATCTTACTCTGGGAAGGTGAGTACAGAAAAGTACGAAATTAATCAGAAAATGAATTTTGTCTGACGGTACTAATATTTGTACGAGCAAAACTGGTACTGGATTTATTTATTTATTTATTAGGTTTTAACGACACATTAACAGCCAAGGTCATATTATGTCGGTGACAGTTGTATGGGTGGAGGAAGCCGGAGTACCCAGAGAGAACCACCGAGCAATGACGAGCAGCTGCCAGCTCCCCCAACATAGTGCCTCCGTACTGTAGCACGGGCAGGGTTAGATTGGGTGAAGACATGCGCACCATCGACGTGCAATATGCCTTAGTACACGGCGTCATGGTGCCCCATGCGGACAGTCGGGGTGAAGTGATCGGGACATAATTGGAATATATCCGACAGATACAATGTCGGATATATTCCAATTATGTCCCGAACATGCAAGGCAGCAACTTGAAATTCTCAGAATGTTTCCTACTGTCCCTGCCCGACAGTTTAGTATCTTTGTCAAGTGCTGAGACCGCGTGGAAATACCATGGATCAGGTGGAAACCGGGGGCACGATTCATCCCTACTTTATTCTCAACTCAACCTCTTTTCCATTCGTTATTTACCTGTCACCGGCTGAGTTAGGTATTATATTTGTCTATTTGATGAACCTTTCAACCTAAACTATTTGCGGCTTCATGTAGGACCACTGAAAGGCCACTGCATGGTTACCAATATATTCAGGGATTGATTTTACGAAAATAACAATTATTCCGACTATACCCACATGGGAACACCTAAATATGCCAAGGGTTAAACTTTTGATAATGACGTATAAAACAGAAGTTGTCATGCTATGCTTGCTGCATGCAGGCATAGAAAATTGGCTAATTTGGAGCTCACTTTTCTTCCATTTTTGAAAGGAATATCAAAAAATGATTTACATGTTCGTATTTACAATTGCCTACCGAACACATTTGCTGTTGTAAGTTTGGTTGTAAAGTTTAACCCTATGCTCGTTCTGTTTGCATAAAGATAGGTGCAGTCCAAAAAAACCTCTCGTTTTCAGAATTTGGTAAGTTTAAGTGACGATTTACTCCATTCCTCATTGATTGAGCGCTGAATGTTTTCTGTGGCTGTATGCAGCAGTCATAGTATGACAACTTTTGTTTTATAAGTCATTATTAAAAGTTTAACCGTTGGCAGATTCGAGACTGCACATATGGGTATGGTCGGAATAATTTTAATTTTCATAAAATCACTGAATATTGATAAGAGTGCAGTGGTAGTTTAGAATAGAATATCCGAAAATGCTTTCGAAATTCCGATTCACAGTTCAATTCCAAGAATATTTTCTGTTATAAGGTTGCTGTAAAGTTTAACGTAATCCCTGTCTCAGATGCATAATGGTAGATGCCGTTGAAAAAAACTCATTTTTTCCGAATTTCATAGGTTTAAGTGACAATTTACTCCATTCCTAATTCATTGAGCGCTGAATGTTTTCTATGCCTGCATGCAGCAAGCATAGCATGACAACTTCTGTTTTATACGTCATTATCAAAAGTTTAACCCTTGGCATATTTAGGAGTTCCCATGTGGGTATAGTCGGAATAATTGTTATTTTCGTAAAATCAAACCCTGAATATATTGGTAACCGTGCAGTGGCCTTTCAGTGGTCCTACATGAAGCCGCAAATAGTTAAGGTTGAAAAGTTCATCAAATAGACAAATATATAATACCTAACTCAGCCAGTGACAGGTAAATAATGAATGGAAAAGTCGTTGAGTTGAGAAAAAAGTAGGGACGAATCGTGCCCTCGGTTTCCACCTGATCCACAGTATTTCCACGCGGTCTCGGCACTTGACAAAGATACTAAACTGTCGGGGAGGGACAGTAGGAAACATTCCGAGAATTTCAAGTTGCTGCCTTGCATGATCGGGACATAACTGGAATATATCCGACATTGTATATGTCGGATATATTCCAATTATGTCTCGATCACTTCACCCCGACTATCCGCATGGGGCACCATGACGCCGTGTACTAAGGCATATTGCACGTCAATGGTGCGCATGTCTTCAACCAATCTAATCCTGCCTGTGCTACAGTGAGGAGGCACTATGTTGGGGAGCTGGCAGCTGCTCGTCATTGCTCGGTGGTTCTCTCTGGGTACTCCGGCTTCCTCCACCCATACAACTATCACCGACATAATATGACCTTGGCTGTTAATGTGTCGTTAAAACCTAATAAATAAATAAATAAATAAATAAATAAATAAATAAATAAATAAATAATTAAATCCACTACCAGTTTTGCTCGTACAACTATTAGTACCGTCAGACAAAATTCATTGATTAATTTCGTACTTTTCTGTACTCACCTTGACTGAGTAAGATTGGTATACCTTTTCAATCTCAGATTTAACCCTCAAGCACAATGAGAGTGAGAATAAGTGTACCATTTGGAAATACCCAAATTATCCAACTTTGGTTACAATCTACTATCATTTTGGAATGGGTTAATTTGAGACACGTTGCTTTTCTATATGCAGAGATGTTTGATCAATAAATCCAGCTTTAGTTATGTTCTGGGACTTAATGAAGCATGTGCTTTGGCCGCTTAAAAATAGCACTGTCTGCAAAAAATGACTTTGAGTGAATACTCATTTGTCCAAAAACAAAAAGGAAAGAGCTCTTTGAGCTTTCCATAACTGCTTTCAAAAATCAATGGGGAACAAATTTTGTGTTATACGTTTTGGTGTTCCGTATTATCCAACACCAGTTTGGCCATACAAATATGAATACCGCCAGGAAAGAAAGCACATTTTCTCAGTGGTAGACTGTTTGACTTCTATGATAGAGGTCCCGAGTTTGATCCCTATCTGGGACGACCCACGTAATGTCCTTGGGCAAGGCACTTTATCCCAGCTGCCAACATGGGGGCACGATGATGCCATGTACTAAGGCATACTGCATGTCAATGGTGCACATGTCTTCAACCGCTGGTACCCTGCTTCAGCGGAGCTTGAACATAATTAGAATGTTGAGCTGACAGTTGCCCGTCGATGCTCGGTGGTTCTCTCTGGGTCCTCCGACTTCCCCCACCCGTAAAACTGTCACGGTCACGATTAGCCATTGTGGATAAGTATGTGACCGCAAACACCAATAAATAAATACCGTCAGGGAAACCCTCTGTGAAATCCTTCTGTCAATAAATAGCAAAGTAGTAATGTAATGCAAGAAATATTAACAAGCTGTTCAACATCCCTTTAATCAACTCATTTTGACTTGAACTGTACCCATCACTGTGTATACTAGCTCTCTAGATGGTTTAAACCATATCAAATAAACAACTAATTTGTGTTTGAGAGTAACTCATATCACATGTATTTCATTGTATCTGAAACAGATATGTTGGAAAAAATGTGAAATCATGGAGTAGGAAGCTTACCTTCATTTGTTAACAAATTCCACACATTCACAAACAGACAGAATGATAGAGAATAAATTAATTATTGATATTTAAGGTCACTTTCAGCATCTACAGCTATATCATGATCATAATATAGGTATTTATTCAAGTCCAGGTATTCATTGCATAGGCGTACAGGGCTATTTTTCGGGGGGGGGTGGGGGGGGGGGGGGGGGGGGGGGGGGGGGGGGGGGGGGAGGAATGAACCCTTTTAGCCCGAAAAAGTTGAATCTCAGGAAGAAATGCCAAATGTGGGTATGGGAGGGAGGGGTCTCCCTCCCAATGAGCACCTGGAGAGAACCACCGAGCAATGGCAAGCGACTCAGACTCCCCAACATACTAACTCCACAAAAGCAGGGTTAGCATTGGTTGAAGTTAAGTACACCCTCAAAGTACCCTTAGTACACATCGCTATCATGCCCCTCCATCCCCCCCCCCCCACCATGTGGAAAATTAAATTGGGATGAAGTGTCTTGCTCAAGGACACAATGTGGTTGCCACAGGTGGGATTCGAACCAAGGACTTCTTGGTTCCACTGAATCAACTTGTACAGTATAATGGTCAGTTTACTTGCTACTTCTAAGTGATGAGATAGGAAAACAACATTTTGTGTGGAAAACCAAAATGTTTTGTGGTCATTTCTGGCAACTAAATTGTCTGAAATGTTCTGGCATATTGGCTGAAAAATCGGCTCCTTCCTGCCTCAGGGGTGGGTTGGGGCACAGTCCTTCATAAAACCCTGGCCCGTACGCCCATAATTCATATGTACTATTTTTTTCCAAAGCAGAAAGGACATTGCTTGTTTTGCTTTCTATGAAAATATTCTGTAATTATTGAAGAGCAAATTTTGTGTTAAATGTTTTGGTGTCCTGCTGTATCTCAAATATCTGTTTTGGCTGCATAAAAACTGGTAGCATTACAAAAACTGATTTCCACTAAATTTTCTGTTTTCAAAACTGATTGATAGTTTTGTATACAGTACAGTTTGCCTTTTGACATTAAAAAGTTGGGAAAGCCCGTAATTTATCCAACAAATTACAATTCTCCAGTTTCGGAATTGATGTTTGTTTTTCAGCTTTGAAAGCGAGACAAGAGCTTACACACATATTAATTAGTGGAGTCTTCAGTTCAGACTTTCTGAAAGATGCTATACAATTTGAGAAATTTTTTTTAAACTTGTTTAAATGAATGATTTTGCATTTGTCTGCTTGTTCCAATATGTGTGGCATGTGGCAGTTATTTTTGCTTTTTTTGTTAGTTTGTGAAATTGTATCAACATTCATTAAAGTTGTTTCCTCGAACAGACTTTTGTTTGGATAAACATGGACAGTATTGACGACAATTTCATTCTGGCGATGTATTCCACATTATTATACATCTACTTCCTATTCCGTCTCCATCTGTAGGAACTTTTTCTGTGTTATCTGAGTCAAAAACCTGACAACCTTCCCCATATGTATTATTATTTCGAATCATTGAAGCTGTGGGCTAAAATCCCTGACCACATATACTGATTGAATGTCTGTTTCAATGAGAATTCATTTTGAAATTGAACCATAAACAAGCTATTCGATTCAAATGGAAAAAGTCTGATTCGCAAGGCCCTAATATGGAATTTAAACTAAATTAATACGCACTAAATGCAAACATACTCATCAACATCCTGTATGCTATCTGTGTAAGAAGTAATAGTTTTGTATGTATAAAGAACATATGTATAAAGAACATAAATTTATTGCATGCAAACCAAAATGCAAAAGTGGCAATGATCTTTGAACTATTGACCCCAAACAAACAAACCTTCATCAGTGACACCTTCCAGGCAGTCTGTGTGTGAAATCATAATTTTATATGTAAATTGAATCTAAAGTTATGGCACGGAAATCAAAAATCTATTTATTGTGAAAGACACCATGACATTTTATCTGTTGATCCCCCAAGCATAAGCCCAATCATTGACTTAACCCTTAAGAGTCTGAATTCACACCTGACCACAGCCTGTACACGTCCAGTGGCTTAACAGTGATTCCTTGTCAAGTTTTGGCTGCCTGTTAGACAGCCAAGACTTGACTAGAAACCACTGCCTATGTAATTTGTCTTTTTGTCAGCAGGACCTACTCATGATGGCATGTTGAGGAAACCTGTACTGAGATCGTAAAAGTCAGAAATAGGCCTTTAAGAGTTAAAGGCAATCTATCTATGAAATTATAGTTTTGTATGTAAAAGTAAACTAATTTACTGCATGAAAACCAAAAATCTATTTATATTAACAGTTGGCTTGATCTTTGACCTATAGATTCCAAATGCAATCTGAACCATCAACCTATGTATGAAATATGAGCATTATGAGATCAAGAGTACAAAACTTGTTGTCAGGAAACGAGCATGATGGATGGACAATTGACAGATCATATGATCAAACAAATAGGAGAACAAATTGACACAGTGATTACTGTGTTCCCCCTCCTCTTTTTAAATGCATATGCAGAAGGTGGAGGGGTATAGAAAGGTAAAATGTTCTAAACGTTTGAAAACAATGATTTGCTTGAAGCAGATTTTATTTGATGAAAACTCAGGAAAAACACAAATTTTACCATTTTGATTACAATTCATGGTGAATAACTCCAGAACTGAATTGATCACAAAAGTGAAATTTTAACGTTCCCTGTAACCCACCAAACCTAAGATGTTTGCAAACCATTGATCATTTAAAACAGATTTAATCTGATAGAAAGCAAAAAATAACAATAATTTCACTGTATTTTCTAATTCAAGGGGCATAACTCAAAAACTAGAATAGGCACAATTGTGATTATCGAACTTGACCTGTCTTCTTTAAGACATGAAATGGTCCAGAAGTTTGAAAACAAATGGTTCCTTGAAATAGATTTTATCTGATGAAAACCAATGAAAAACTCTAATTTTACCATCTTTTTCCTAATTCTAGGGCATTACTCCTAAACTATGATAGGGGAAAGTTTGAAAATCTATCTTGACCTGTATTTCATAAAAGGTAAGATGCACTGGAGATTTAAAAACAAACAGTTGTTTCAGACAGATTTTATCTGATGTAAAGGAAAGAAAAACAAAATTTGTACCATTTTTTTTAATACTTCAAGGGCCATAACCACAAATGCACATTGGACACAAGCGTGAAAATCAAATTTCGCCTGTATTCCAATAATCCTAAGATGTTCCAGATGTATGAAAATAATTTTGCTGTTTAACCCTTTGAACCCGAGAGGTTGCTTTTCCAGCCCAGGAACATGACACATCATAATTTCATTTAAGTATAAAAACTGCAAAGTGAATGTGTGGGGTAGGCCAATCAATATTTTCAACGCTGCACATTGAAAGTATTAATTTGTCTATATCCAAGTAATGAATTGGGACTCTTCTAATTGCTGCCACTGAACTGACATGGGAGATACCACCAGGACTTAAAGGGTTAAAAAGAGATTTAATCTAATGGAAATGAAAGAGAAATACTGATTTTTATCAACTGTCTCTAATTTGAGAGCCACAATCCATACACATCAATAGGCATGAATGTATGAATATCAAACTTAACATCTATTCCATCAAAGTTAACTGGTTGAGTACTGGAAACCCATATTTGGGCTTTATTCTGAAGTGCAGGTAACATATCTCAAAGGCTTCACATTCTATGAATGTGCTTCATATTATCTTTGAAGTGAAATTATTTACTGAGTACAGTGGAGCCCACTTAATTGGATATCTTTTAATTGTATATTCCTGTTAATTGAATATAATTTTCAAACACAAAACCATTTACCATACCTTCAGTACAAATATGTTTTGTTAATTGCATATGGGTTGTCGAGTAAACTCCTGTTAAATGTATATAAATTTTTGTAATATGTCAAAAAAGTTACTGTGACATGCACCCAATTCCCCTTATTTATCAACCTTTTTGGCCCCACTACATCCAATTCTTGATTTATTCTATTATATCTTGTTTGACAGAGCTCTATGAGCTCTGTCAAACAAGATATAATAGAATAAATGCTCAGTTTACCCCCAGAACACAAGAAACTGACCAAATCCCTGTTAACTGTATACTCCTGTTAATTGAATAATTTTCACTGGCAAAATGGCTATTCAATTAACAGGGTTCCACTGTATAGATTTGCATAGTTACGATTTATGGGGAAGTGCCAATAGTTTGTAACATAAATTATAAGAAGGCAAAGCCTTCTGAACACATTTTAATGAACAAAAAATATTTAGCACTTTACAAGTTAAAATGTTATGGAGATTTGAAAATGGAAGCCAATGAAAAACTCAAATTTTGCTTTTTTCTGATTCAGAGTGTGTAACTACTAAACTACAATAGACACAAGCATGGAAATCCCCTTCAGCATGTATATCATGGAAGGCAAGATGTTTCTGAAGTTTGAAAACAAATAGTTGTTTTATTGCTTCAAACAGATTTTATCTGAGAGAAACCCTAAATCTCAAATTCTACCAAAACTGCTATCTAATGAAGTTGAAAGGCAATAACTCTGAAACCATGCAAGTAATTGTAGTAAATCTTGTGAGGTCAGAAATACTAACGACAATGTGTGTTTTGGCAAAATTTGGTGGAGCTTCCTCTGATATTCACAAGATATGACTTGAGAGAGGGAGTGGAAGGAAGGCCATTTGCTATAGTTCATAACTTTTGCAAAAGGCAATATACTAAAAAACATCCGAAGTCCTATTTTCATCCTCTGGTGGCATGAGTAACTAACTTTCAAAACTAGGGGGAGACTCAAAGGAGAAGGTTAATATGCTAATCGGTGAGATTGGGAAGAATGGGGCAAGGGATGTCATCAAGCAGTTAGTCTCCGAGTGTTGGGAGGAGAGGAGAAGCGTGGGAATAGGGAGGCAGTTGGGAGTTCAGGGGTAACCATGGCCTTCTCGTCCGAGAACCGCGACAAATCAGCGGCTGGCCAAAGTGTTATTATTACTGTTGAAAACAGATATGCCATCCCAGCCCTGTACTCCTTTAGTGCAAGCATCAGTAGCATCAAGTTCTGTTAATAGGTTATACAGTAGAAAAAAAATACATGTAGGGTACCTAATGTTTTGAGTTAGACCTCACAAAGTAGATCTTCTGTTCCTCAGGCCATTTTTTTTTAAAACTGCATGTGGGTAGACAATTTTTTATTTTATTTTTTATATTTGTAATTATTTCTTTGCCATCAAAAGTTCATGTTCTTGGTTTCTTTTGTGTTTTAGGCCTCATAATATACAGAATAGGATGGGTGGTGGTGTAAATATTTTGTCCATTGAGGGCACTCAAGGGACAAATTTATCAATTTTATTAAATTTGTTAAAATATCAGATATAAACCATTTAATATTCATTTTTTCAAGTTGCATTGGTTATAAAAAGAGAGCATGTGGCAGCCAAAAAGACCATGTGGGAGGGCCTGAGAAAGATTTTTAACCTTTTTTAGGCCTTATGTACCAGAATTATCTCATGTGTGGATGTAAAGAAATATAAGTTTCAGGACAGTCTGGAGGCTGTGAGTGAAAACACAGATGGCTTGCAGTCATGAAAAATAGTAAGTATTCTTTTTATTACATGTGTTGTAATGTTTAGTGTTTTAATCAATGTTTTATTTGTAATTAAAACATCCCAATGGTTTATGCAGTGATAATGATCTAAACTTATTATGTGTGTCATTTCCGAAGAGATATCCTCTTATCTTAGCGTTATAATATCAAAAATATTTGTTTGACATTTTCCTCTATCTTATAAGGTAGCATACAAAAACCAAAGGCTCCGGTGAGCCTCAAATGCTCACCTGGATCAAGTTGTCCAGAAGGAATTAAACATGGGTTAGGGGAAGGAAGCAAAAAAGAAATATGGGTACTAGTATTAAGAGATAAAAAAAAGACAGAGACAGAAAGGTAATTTTACCTTGTACATGTGTGTATATTGCATTGATTATCACTCGAGATGGGCAGTAATGGAATTTTGAGTTCGGTATCAGTTTCTGTATTTTTAAGGGGGTATACCTCAGTATCAGTTCAGTATTCGGTATCATACTTGACTGGGATTTGCTGATAGTACCAAAGAAGAATTCACATCAGGAAAATACAGAAGAAGTTGTTCTTGCATCATTCTACCACAGCTCCACAAATGTCTCTGCCAATGAGCTGAACAGTGGCATTCTTTTACGAACACAAATCATATCTACAGCAATTTTTTAACTTCTTCTAACACACCTTAACCTTTAAAGGCCTATTTCAGCTGTTTGCAATCTCAGAGCATGTATCCTGAAGTTGTCATTTGCGGGAAGTCCTGCTGACAATAAACAAATCACTGTTAACCCTTTACCTAACATAACGGCCAAAACCGGCCAGCGCTATTCTAAAAAATCGCCAATTAATTTTCAAAATATTTTCATTTTTTGTCTCAAAAACATAGGTTATGACCCCTCGTTGGAACGAGCTCGTTGAGCTCGTTCCAACGAGGGGTCATAACCTATGTTTTTGAGACAAAAAATGAAAAAAATTAGTTATTCAAGAATTTTTTTTGCAAGTGTCGTCTGCTTTTCATGTTAGGTAAAGGGTTAAGTAGCTGGACATGTGCAGGTTGTAGCCTAGTGAGAATTCATTCAGGACAACTGCCCAGCTCCCTGAGGGTTAACAAAACAGAAAATAAAATCAGCCACTTCTTTCATGAAAATGAACTCTTAGACTGCTATCAAGCCTCAACGAGGTCTTATAAATAGTGAATGTAGGAAAATTAAAAAATTTGGTATTCAATGATTGGTTCAGTTTTTCAGTATCCCCATGATATCGGTACTGGTTCGGTTTTTCAGTATATTGCCCATCTCTAATTAATTCTGAAAAAGGATATCTGTTTTTCAATGACCACTCTCCTCTTCCAGCACATCTTCTATGTTAGGCTAAAAATTATGTTGCAAAATTCCTATGAAAAGACCCCCTCAGTTGTGTGAGGAAAGGGAGTCAAATGGCAGTCACCAAGGATATGATTAAGACAGGTTTTTTTTTTAAATGAGAGGTTTCCAATTGTGTGTTGTTGCACACTCACAAACAGATGGAATTATTAATGAAAAGAGAACAAACTTGAATCTGATCCTTAAAGTATGCTGCAAACCAAATATAAACTATAGGTACAGTGAGCAAGCTCACAAAGTGATACCCCCCCTCCCCCCCCCCCCCACGCCTGAAATGTCTAAGTTAGATTATCTCCCCTTGGAAATGTCAGAATGGAATGATATTGCTCCATGCACATCTGCAAATGGAGTTCTTCCATTGTGTAAAGTTTCATGAAAATTCTTTAAACGGTTTAGGAGGAGTTGCGCTTACAAGGATGGACAGACAGACAGATGGACGGACAGAGGGACAGACAAATGGATGGACAGACGGATGAAAGGGTGATTTCTATATACCCCCCCCCCCCCCCCCCCCCCCCCCCCCCCCGCCCCCAAAACTTTGTTTGCAGGGGGTATAAAAATTCTGACTGGTTGATCAGACAGAGATTTTTAAAAAAATTTCTTCACACTGAAAAAATCTGGGCTCCCACAGGACCCAAATATGAATGTGGGATGTGATTTGAACAAAATGGAATCAACCACCCCCTCCCCCTCCTCCCACAAGGGTTCAGAATCCCAAATTTGAAAAAAATTATGCTTGGTGGATCTGAAAAAGGGTTTTAAAGAATTTTCCACATATTGCAATAAGTCAAAGTTTGCTTTCCATAAAGAGACCAAACATGAACCCAGTCTAGGGCTCAAACAAACTTTAATCTACCCCTCCTCTCTTCTGCCGCAAAGGATACTGAATACCGTATGAAAAATTTCTGCCTGGTAGATCTGAAAAAGAGTTTAAAAAAAATGTCCTCATATTGCACTAAGTTAAAATTTGGGCTGTCATAAGGAGCCCAAATCTGAACCCAGGGATTTGATTTGAAAAAGATTTTAAGAAGATTTTAAAGAATTTTCCACAAATTGCATTAAGTTAGATTTTAGCTTCCCATACAGAGCCCAAATATAAACCCATGGAATTGATTTAAATAAACTTGAATGTATAAAAAGCACCCCCCCCCCCACCCCCAACCTAAATACCTAATATGATAAGTTTCTGTCTGGTGGATCTTAAAGAATTTTCCTCATACTCCATTAAGTTGAAATTCAAGTTCTCATTAGAAGCACAAATATGAAACCAGAGACTTTATTTGAATGAACGTGAATCTGGCTAAGGATGCTGTATACCAAATGTCAAAAGATTCTAACAGGTGGATCTGAAGAAAAATATTCATTATTTTGCACCCAGTTAAGATTCATGCAGCCATTGGAAGCCCAAATATAAACCCATGAACTTGATTTGAACAAACTGGTATCTGAACCTCCTATGGATGCTGTATTCTAAATAGTAAAATATTCTGACTGGTGGATCAGAAAGAGACAATGTTTGAAGAATTTTCCTCATATTGTATTATGTAAAATTTTGGGATCCTAAGGAGAGCTAAATAAGAACCTGGGGACCTGATTGGAGAAAACTTGAATTAGATCCCCCAAGTATGCTGTATACCAAATATCATGAGATTCTGATGGGTAATTCTGCATAAGATGATTTTTTTAATTCTTGAAAATTGCTGACTTGGCATTTATTCCCTTTCCCCCACCCGCTCCCTCCCATATTGTGCCCTATAACTAATCAACTGCAATTTTTTTTGCTCATTCGATTCTACTAGTCTAAAGAATGCTTCATACCAAATAACGATTCTCTGTTCCATACAGTTTTGGAAATATGGACATTCATATTGTTTTCTATTTTTAGATCCTGGGTTTCCCATGGGGGGTGGGGTGGGGTGGGGGAGAGGGACAGGAGAAAAAAATTCAAGTACATGTTCCCCTAATACTATTGCATATCAAGTTGGCCAACTGGTTCCAAAAGTATAACTTCTGGGTGGGGACAAATTTTTGCTCCTCAAAGCATGAGCCCAAATATTGCTCGAGAAACTTTCTTTGAACAAACTTGAATCTTGAGCACATAAGGAAGATGGATACCAAATTTTAGTGACCCAATATTGTGACTGGTGATTTATGAGAAGATTTTTGACGAATTTTTTGGCACTGCTCCCAGTCCATTAGGCTTAGCAATTTCCATTGAACAAACTTGGAAGGGTATAAACTTAAGATAATTTGTGCCAAGTTTGCTAAGCTTTTTTGAAGAAGACTTGTTATGCAAGTTAACGAATGACAGACGATGGACACTAAATGATGTCAATAGCTCACACAGCCTTTCAGCCAGGTGAACTAAACATAAATTCTTGAAACTCATTTTATCCGGGGAAAGTAAAAATATACAGACCTGGGCACAATCCACAATATTTCCTACAGTGTTTCCATGCCCAATCTCTGTAATCTGGGCTTGTACACGTGTCATCATTCAAATCTGCACAGTCAGGAAAAGCATCCTCACAAGTTGTGTCTGCAATATAAAAAGGTGAAAACCCAGTTCTGACTGACAATTTCAGAAATATCATCCTTTAATCAAATACACTGGATAATCCTCTAACCTTAAAAATCACCATTCAAGCTTTACTTTAATATTTTTTTCATTCCAAACCATAAGTTATGACCCCCTGATTGTGCAAGTTTATTCTCCTTGATTCCAAAGTGGGAGTCCTGACCAATATAAGTTTA
Source organism: Pictodentalium vernedei (assembly GCA_031216915.1). NCBI lineage: Eukaryota > Metazoa > Mollusca > Scaphopoda > Dentaliida > Dentaliidae > Pictodentalium > Pictodentalium vernedei. Next base: position 306,110,003 of record CM062295.1, on the reverse strand, counting down.
AGGGAAATGTAAACAGAAACAATTTGGTGAAAATAGTTGGAGACAAAATTCTTTTCAAAAAGAAGTGTCACTTGGAATACATACTGTTTTGACTCTGATGAGCTTGAAATATAAAAAAAATATTAAGTAGCATTTCTCCTTCTAAACAACTGGTAAATTGAATTGGTATTTATGTGTACACCTGAATATGCTGCCTAAAAATAAACTTCATTCAGATCACATTCTAGGGGTCATATCTGAGTGTTCCTAGGACTGAGTCATTTTCAACATACTGGTACTACTTGTACAGAGTTAAATACTGTGGCAGAAAACTTTATTGACTGAAATGACTCTAGACAAAAAAAAAAATGGCAGGATTTGTTTACACCAGTTCATTAACATATTTTTAAAAGTTTCAAACATTATTGCTTTGTGGCACAACATATCAAATTTTCAGGCCTCAACTCATATATACCATAAAAAGACAGAACCATTAATGCTGGTCTTGTTGAGACTGGATCTCAAGAAGAATGAGGAGGGGAGAAATAGAAGGAGGAGGAGATAGAATGATGAGGGGTGAAGGAATATGAGGAGGGGGAAGAATGGGAGGTGGTAGATGGAGGGGGAGGAGGAGGATGTGTTACTGTTTGGGCAGGCAAGAGTTTCAGTTTAGTTTAAACATATTTTTATTTGCCATTAATGGTGCAAATGATGAGGATTGGAGGACAAGTGGTTTCCACTTAGAATTCTCTCCACTCCCCTTACAATAAACAACAAGCAATGCAAAGCATGGGCCACTGCCCCCGACTCATAGGCATGTTCAAAGCAGCCTTAAAGATATTGTTGGAAAGAAAAATTTTCCAAGTTGAAAAATTGAAAAAAGGGACAGAACTCTAGGAAAGATTATTGGACTGAACCCTTTCCTTGTGCATATCCATTCCTCGATGTGGGTCTATCAAAATACCAAAGGACATCCAAATCAGACAGATGGCTTTGAAATTACAATCCAGAACATCCACAAACCAGAAAACTGACATTTTCTATTCTAAGTCGAAAAGGCCCACAACTCTAGAAAAATAACAGGACATACCCCGTTACTTGTGGATTTTCTTTTGCAAATGTGGGTTCATGAGCATACCAAGAATAAATCAAATCCAACATGCAGTGAATGCAATACAGAAGTCGATCAAAAGTCTAAAGAGTGAAAAAGGGTCTATCTGCATACCAAAGGAGATCCAAATCTGACCAATGGCTTTGAAGTTACAATGCAAAATGTTTGTATGGACAGATAGACAAGTCAAAAGTGAAAAAGGGCCATAACTCTGGGAAAAAGTATTGGACGGAACCCGTTCTTTGTGCATATGCATTCCCCCATGCGGGTCTATCAGCTTATCAAAGGGGTTCTAAATCTGACTGATGGCTTTGAAGTTACAATGCAAAATGTTTGTATAGACATACAGACATATAGACGGTCAGAGGGCTTCACTAGATGCCTCCGTATCTTCCTTCAGAGGTTGGGGGCATAATAAACATAGTATACAGGGATTGGCAACAGGCTTTTTAAAAATATGTACAATAAGTAGTAGTTTGTGGAAAATAACAATATAATAATAAAGAGATGGTGTACACAAGTACAAATAAAATATAAGACAGAAACGGAGTGGGCTAGGTGATTTCCTTCTGCAATCTGACATATAATCAAGCAACCACCTTATGAAAGAAATATTAATTAGATAGATAGAGGGCTAGGGCCAGATGTAGCAAATCAAGCAATGTCTTACCATTCAGTGCGAACCATAATAACAGGTAAACAAGAATTGTCTCCTCATAAAAACGGACATTTTGGGGCAGAACAATAGTTCACCAAGCCGTCTTGACTGTTTCATAGCACCTATATTAACTCATTCAAATCAAAGAGTTTCTGAGCTTATTTCAATCACAAATGTTAACTGTCTATGGTAGTATGCTAACTGATACTTTTTACAGTCCATCAGAGTGTGATGAATCCCCACCTCAGCTCAACATAATGCTTTTCAAAATATTATTATATCGCCCAAAATAACTCAATCATCTGCTGTGGTGCGAATCACATCACCCCGGATGACCAAAATATTTCAGATAGAATATATATGCAACAGAATATTTCTGACCTGGCCTGATACACAAGATGGTGGACCGCAGTTTTGATGGGGATGGTCAGCACCCCACTAAGTTCAAGGCTGCTTGTCAGAGGCAAGGATGGACACCAAGTAATCACAAGCAATATTTCCAATATAGTTTGGGGCAACAAACACAACAAGTAGCTCTTAAGTAAACTGTAAACACATATTTTATTAATAAAAATTTGTCCAAGGCAATAGTAATGTAGTCACCATTCGTGGCAATTCTCTCGCGGAAAATATTATAAATCTACAATGAAAATCTCAGTATACTTTTGTGAAACTCTTTTCCTGAATAATTCGTTGAATGCCTATTTGAAGGAATATAACCAATAGAAGGAATTTCCAGCCAACAAACGTAAGTTTGTTGACAAAAAATTCCTTAATAATTTACAATTGACAACTCAGGTCTTCCTTCAAGGCATCAACACCATAAAGTCTCCACGAATGGAAATCGGGAAGCCCACAGCAATTTATAACTATTCCATCTCCTCGAAAAGGAATCCTAACAATAACCGCGACAACTGATATTTCTTGTCGAAGCAGGAAGAACTCTCTGAGAATTCCTCCAAATATTATTTAATGGCCACTTCAGTTTTCCGTTATGGAAACACGGAAAATTAAGCTATCAATAAATTACCAATCAACATTCCGGATGCTAAACTAAGGCAACAACAGCAAATATTATCAATTGATATGGGAAGAACTTGCAGTTGGGGAATCGGAATTTGTCAACTGAAAATTCCATCTAATATTTACTAGCGAAATTCACCTGGCAGCATTTCTGATACTCGGCCAATATTTCAATAAGTATTCCAGTCACTATGGAAAGAAGTTGCAGGTGACGGACCGGAGTTCGTCAAATGAGAATTCTTCCGAAGATTATTTTATGGCCACTTTAGTTTTTCGTAAACGGAACCATGAAAAATTAAGTATCCGATAATTTACCAGTTAACCAACAAAAAATAAAGTGCATCCTACGGATTCAGTTACAAAAGAAGAAAATATACCACTACTTACGTATGATTCCAGTCATTCGACACTACAAGAAGAACTAATTATGAAAACCTTTTCCCCAATCATCGAATGGTGCGACATCTCTTTGCAACCGAACCACAAGAATTCTTTAGAATATAAATTTGCCAGCCAACCCCATAGTTAAAAGCTTCCCAATATAAAGCGTGTCATACCTGTGGAGAATCCAGTCGTGAACTGAAGATTTAGTTGATCAGAAACTCAATACAACGATTGTCCAGTGATATATTTACCAAATTTGTGAAAATCGAAAGAGATCAACATCTTCTTTGAATGAGGTCAATATGGCTTAGTTGTGATGACTGTACCAAAGGTTATCATTCAGAAACATAAATCTTGGGAATTATAAGACAATAAAGGTCAATAATTTAAGTTCTAAAATAATGTTCAAAATGTGTTAAAACTGAAATTGACCTAGATTTTCTGTGGATAAGGCCATATACTAAAACTGGATTTTAGTAGTTGTGTTCAGTATAAATGAAGTTTTCATATAGAAACATAACATCTTGAAAGTTCTACCATGAGCACTGATCTCTATATGAATGGATTGCTGGAAGGTCAGTGAAAAGTGTTGCAACTCAATATGCCTCAATGAATTATTCAGGAAAAGAGTTTCTCAAAAGTATACCGAGATTTTCATTGTAGATTTATAATATTATCCGTGAGAGAATTGCCACGAATGGTGACTACATTACTATTGCCTTGGACAAATTTTTATTTATAAAACATGTGTTCACAGTTTACTTAAGAGCTACTTGTTGTGTTTGTCAAGTCAATCAATGTGGTAGTTTTTTCAAATTGATGATATTTCATGATGTGAAAGCTGTTATGCTGTGACTGCAGTCACAGCATAAGAGTTTTCACTCATCAAATGTCATGATGTTTACCTGGTATGAAAACTATTTGCACTGTATCAACCATCCAATCTCAACACTTGTTTTTGTCAATATTAACTAATATTTGTTGGAAATATTCAATGTGTGTTCATTAAAAAGGGATCCGTGATTGTGAGGCATTGGCCAAATGACAAAAATGATTTTTGTTGTTATTGAGCATTGTTGATACACAGCAACACCTGCACCCCCCTCCCCCCACCCCCCATCCCCAAGATGACGGTAGATGAAACACTTAGATGACGGTAGATGAAACACTTTTCTATATGTGACCAATCAGCAGTCCAACATTCCACTTGTGCAGAGATCAGTGGTTCAAAGACAATAAACGGCAATAACTGCAAAAGCTGATGTACAAAAAAATTCAAAATTGAAACTGACCCCCCAACCCCCAGTATATGATGGGAAAACTTCTATATCAAAGTTGTCGTACATTTTCTGACACTGAATGATGCAATCAATGTTCCAAATATGGAATGGTTGTGTCCAGTATAATTGAAGTCATCATTCAAAAGCATAAAATTTGAAAAATTCCCAGATAATAAAGGGCAATAACAATAAAAAAAAATAAGGCAAACACCAAAATCAGACTCAATCTGCACTTTGTGTGAATGAGACAATATACCAAATGTGAATTATTTGTGTTGAGTATACCAGAAGTTCTCATCTTAACTCTTTGAGCTCTGGTGGTATCTTCCAGGTCTGTTCAATAGCAGCAATTAGAATAGTCCATATTAATTATTTGGTGGTAGACCAATTAATATTTTCAACGTGCAGCCTTGGGGCTGCACGTTGAACATATTGATTGGTCTACCCTACACACTCACTTAGCAACCAATCTACTTAATGCAAATTATGACACATCATGTTCCTGAGCCGAAAAAGTGGCCTCTTGGTTACAAATGGTTAAAGCATACATTTTGGGGAAATTCTAAAACAATAAAGGGCAATAAATCCTTGAAGGGAAACCAGACAAACGTCAAAATCAAAACTGTTCTGCCTTATCTGTTAATGAAACCATATATATGCACATGGATGTTACATTTATGGAAATAATGAGCAGTATTTACAGGAATATCCCTAGATTTGGTGTTGGGATAGACACACAAACAAAAACAAATTTTTAACTTGAATTTTTTCACACAAAACATATTTCTGTGCATCATATTCTTGTTAGGCCTGAATCTCCCCCACCACCCATAGCTACGTCCCTGGCTTTGCTAGATGAAGAAAAAAACTTATATTTATTGGGTTATTATCTGGTTGGTATCGATAGACTATGGTAGGTACATTTGTAGATCTGAAGACACAATAAAGTAATCTAACCTTGCCATTTTATTTCCTGGTCCCCGCCAACTAAACCATGTTTTATGCGTATTTTCAAGTCTCCAGACGTCATGTAAGTCTAACTTGTCAAACACAGAGTAGATTTTATCCTTTGCTCTTTTATTATTTTTGTGTCTGTAATTAAATGTGTCCTGAGTATAGTTCATGAGAACGTTCCAGTCACCTCCTATGACAATTGAGGTATTCCCAAGATTTCCTATTTTCGAAAAAAAGTTACTGTAAAACTTAGGGTTATCCTCGTTAGGTCCACATACAACTGCTAGTGTGAGCCTTTGTTCTTGCATGGTTATTGAATATAACTTCCAAACACAACACCAATTACCATAACTTCAATACAAATTTGACTTGTTAATTGCAAAGAGGCTATAGGGTAAACACCTGTTAACTGAATAAAAAGTCTTGAAATATCTCTAAAATTACTTTGACAATGGACCAATTTCCCTTGTTAAAATATAGACCTTAATGACCTCAGTACATCCAATATAGGTATTTAATCTATTATATATTAGATAATAGAATAAATAGACAGAACCGCACAAGCATTTGAATGGGTTAATGTTTATCGCACAAGTTTGGTTGGGCGCAATAATACCACGAGAGGCAAAGCCTCGAGTGGTATTCTGTGCCAAACCAAATGAGTGCGATAAACATTAACCCATTCAAACGCTTGTGCAGTTCTGTATTTATTACACACCTTCGCAGACTTCTAAAACAGGCCTTTTACAGTAATACTAAGTGAGAATTAACCTATCCTTCTAAGAAGTAAAGGAAATAAAATAAGACAAAAATCCAAATTATTCTTCACAAGCAGGCGACCAGTCTTATTGTTATTTTGTACGCTGATTGAACTTTCATTCAAAGTTTCAACTTGCAAATTGTAATGCGTCACCACTTCGATCGATGAAACACTGTTCATCTGAAATACAGTTCATCGTCTTTTTGCACCTCAATTTTACGGCGCAAATCTGAACAGTTGATGTGATCCCCACCACAAAAGTTACCACACATTCACAAAAAACAATAGGAGTAAATTCGGAAAATCCATCAATGAGAAATTAGAAAAAAAACTCACATGTTTATCTGACTTCCAAATTCCCTGCGACTGTTGTTACTCGACTGGTTGACAGACCGGTTAAGATTTTAGTCAAGATTACAGTAGCCGTTGTCAATTCATCCCACGTAAATTAAATTTATATCCTTATTGTCCAAGAGAAATTATCGTATTGTTCACTATTCCTGCTCAAAATGTATTAAAGTTTGTGTTATAGCCTTTAACAGGGGTACAGAATCCATACGAATTCAAGTGAATATCCACAGGCAATTTGTTTTGGATTTCGATTTGGTGACCTAGAAACTTGCTCGTGCAACGTCATTCATTCGAAATGACGTCACTCATAGACGCTTTCATATTCTGATTACATTGTTCTTCAGTTTGAACTGTATGTCAGTCATTTCCATGTCATACTTTAACCCATCAGGTTATTTAATCAATAGTCAGTCAGTATTGTTCACGTTAAGAAAATAAATTAGAAAGTTTCTTTTGATGGACGGACAGTCATTACTACATGAGTTTCTTCAGAAACAATATAAACGCAGATACTATAGACTGCGAACATCCACTTTACAACATCAAAATAAATGACCCATCGCATCGAAACGGGCCCATGTACTGTATCCCCAGAAATATGACTGGTTCCATTCTTACATTAAAAAAGTGCCAAAATCTGTATCCCACATGTGTGCAATAAAAGTTTATTATTGCTCAGAAAACGATTGTTTATGCTTGACCACCAAACATTTACACCCAGCCATTTTACATCAGACTATGAGTTCAGTTTGACTTCATCACTGCTTGACTAAAAACACACAAAAATACACAGATACTTACTATCTGCTGGATGTGTTGGTTTTGGAAAGGCTGTAGCTGAAAAGTAAAATAGTCTTCACTTGAAACAAATTCAAGGTTTACCAAATTATTTTTCCATTGAAAAGGCCAAGGGAACATGCAAACCTCTCTATATGAACTGAAAAAATTGAAGGCACCTTCCTGTTATATGTTTTTTTGAGTTTATCAGAAAGTTCCATTCCTTTTACTCCTGCAAAGGGGGCAACAGGAAGATGACCATGCTGCCTCCCAATGGTGTACCAGATGTTAAAGTTGTTCTTTATGTACATAATTGTTTGAACAGAGGCACATTATTGATTAAAGATTGATTGATTGATTGATTGATTAATCAATCAATCATTCACTTGACTGATTGAATGGTCAATTGATTGATTATGTGTATAATGGGGATGGAGTATATGGGGTCAAGATTTTCTCTCCAGAATATATTAAAAAATCATGAATCACTTTCACTACTCAACCCAATATACAAGTTACACACAAACTGCCATATTGTTTCTAAGGGAAACATTTTTTTTGTTTGTTTCAAAACAAAGCTGATATTACACTAAGAGAAAAGCAAAAGAATGTGTGAACCTGTGACTATATGAACTGAATGTGAGAAAGCTGAAGCATTAAAATAAGAAAGAAAAATGCAGTAAACACTTTTGCCTTCCTGTTAAGATGTGGATGTATGCGTCTGGAAAGCTGTGTACATGTGTTTAACCTTTGCCCAACAAATGATATCAAAATCTGTTAATTTAATTATTTTTTTCCAAATTCAAGTTTTTCAAATATTTCAACAAAACCATATCATGCGACCACCTCATTGGAATGGGCTTGATCAGCATCTTCCATTAAGGGGTCATATATTGTTTTGTTGATATTTTTTGAAACCAATTTTTATTCAACTGCTCTATTTGTAAATTACGTGGGCTAAGGAAAGGTGGGTGGACCAAAATTCTCTTTCCAAAATATAATTAAATATCATCAACCACTTTCACTCCCCAACTTAATATAAGTTAAAACAAACAGCATTATTGCATCTGTGGAAAGAAATATTACAGTCCTGCAAATTTGAAAGTTGACTTGGAAACGAGCCTTGAATCAAATAGGGCAACAGATTTGCAGATCAATTCCTTTTTTAAATCAATTTGGCTGAATAATATTGTTTGGTACTTTAAGTGTTCACCATGTTATGGAAGGTACCTGATTATTGCAATATTTTTTTCAAGAATAATTCACTCTCTCTCTCTTGCTCTATGCAGTGTCAGGAAATTTGCATGTCATTGTTGGAGCTGCAACAAGGTGCCATCTGCAATGCTTTAGCATTGCAGATGGCACCTAGTTGCACCCGAAAGGAGACATGTATTCTATGAGAAGATGTCATGCAAGTCGCGGAGAAACTGGAAATGAATAGCCTATTTTTCTGAGCCAAGTTTGCATCATGCAAGTGAAAATCTCAGGGATATTCCATGTTTGCAACTTTATGTAATGGCAAACAAACTGTAAAGAAAAAAACATCATGGCTGCAGTGGGAATTCTATGAACTATGCAAAAATTGGACCATTGTGTGATTGTTGTCACATCTTGTTGGTAGTCGTGAATCATGTGATATGAAGATGTGACATTCACCACATAAACTGACAGGTGTGTGGGGGAGGAGGGGGTGGGGTGGGGCTGCTATCACCTTTTCAGTTATAAATAAGTACAGAAATGTTTCTGCTTGTTTCCCTGATCTGTTAAATAGATAGAAACTTGAAACCTTTACACAATCATTGTTCATCATGGCTGATTCTATGAATTTCTGTCCCTTGTCCTGGATTCAGTGAAAAAGCAAATCCAATCAGTTGGACAATTTTGAAAATAAATTTGAACTTTGAATTGCAGGGCTCTAATAAATAAACTTTTTATCTCAAAAGAAAGCTTGTATTAATCAGATAGGAACAAGCTTGCAGAAGAACAAAAATGAGACAGTAAATGAAAGTGTCAATGACACTGTAGCTCAACTTGTTAAGACATGTACATGTATAGTATGTGACTCAGCAATGACAAACATCTAGGTAATGACCTGATAACAAAGGTACATATAAAGTATTGTAACGGTCTGTACATAAATACTGACCATAGCCTGTAACAAATGTATAGGTAAAGTATTGTAAAGGTGGGTGACAGTCAGATGCTAAACTAGAAAAGATATCTTTGAGTCCCAGAGTGGGTCTGACTGAACTCCAAAATATTTGTTCGCACAGTGATAACAAAGGCACCCCAAAACACACCCATTCCTGTACCAAGGTGATATACAGGTACCCAAGAAGTTTCGTGAAGATCAGTTCATAAATATGAGCCATATAGAAGTTGTGACAAAAAACTGATTGGACCTAATTTTGGTACAAAATGGCCACTGGCAGCCATCTTGAATTTTGGACCACATCCAGAAACATTCGTTCTCATCCCAAGGTGATAACAAAGGTAGCCAAGAAGTTTCGTGAAGATCGGTTCATAAATACAGCCTCTAGCCCGAGCCGTATTGACATGTGCACTTACTGTGTACAAGTAACACTGAATAAATCAATGTTCATCTAAATTGCATAATTTCTGCACGAGAAAAAAATCCATACTATATGTGACGTATTCCATGTTACTAAACAGTCATACAAAAATTTATTCAAATCAGAACTTTCATACAGAAGTTCTGTACAAAAAACTGATTGCACCAATTTGGGTACAAAATGGCTGTTGGTGGCCATCTTGAATTTTGGACCACACCTCAAAACACTCGTTCTCATCCCACATTGATAACAAAGGTACCCAAGAAGTTTCGTAAAGATCAGTTCATAAATACGGCCTCTAGCCTGACCCGTATAGAAGATGTGTACAAAAAACTGATTAGACCTAATTTTGGTACAAAATGGCCACTGGTAGCCATCTTGAATTTTGGACCGCACCCAGAAACACTCGTTCTCGTCTCAAGGTGATAACAAAGGTACCCAAGACGTTCCGTGAAGATCGGTTCATAAATACAGACTCTAGCCCGAGCAGTATTGACGTGTACTTACTGTGTGTAAGTAGCACTGAAAAAATCGAAGTTCATCTAATTTGCATAATTTCTGCAAGAGAAAAAAAACCTGTATTATATGTGATGTATCCCATGGTACTAAACTTTCACACAAAAAATTATTCAAATCAGGGCTTTCATATGGAAGTTCTGCGCAAAAATCTGATTCCACCTAATTTTGTACAAAATGGCTGCCATCGGCCATCTTGAATTTTGGGGTTCTCATTCTCATCCCACGATGATACCAAAGGTACCCAAGAAGTTTGGTAAAGATCAGTTCATAAATACAGCCTCTAGCCCGAGCCGTATTGGCATTTGCACTTACAGTGCTGAAAGTAACACTAAATACATAAAAGTTAGTCTAATTTGCATAATTTATGCACAAGAAAAAAACCCATATTATATGTGATGTATCCCATGGTACTAAACATTCATACAAAATATTATTCAAATCAGAGCTTTCATATGGAAGTTCTGCGCAAAAATCTGATTGCACCTAATTTTGTACAAAATGGCTGCCAGCGGCCAACTTGAATTTTGGATTGGATCCAAAAACACTCATTCTCGTCCCACGGTCATAACAAAGGTACCCAAGAAGTTTAGTAAAGATCAGTTCATAAATACGGCCTCTAGCTCGAGCCGTATTGAATTGTTGACGGACAGACGGCCAGACGGACGACGGACGACTGGCCATTTCATAAGCTAAAATTTGACTTACGTCAAAGTTGAGCTAAAAAGCATGTGTACATATATCAGGCAGAGACATTAAAAAAAAACAACTTAAAGAACAGATAATCAAAATGTTAATTAACTCTTATTCAACGTCTGTCTCATTTGAAAACCCATACTGTCAAGACTGCACCATGCCTTGAAATAACGTGTGTGTGTGTGTTTTTGTGTCCACATATGTAAGTGTGTGTGTGTTTTTTATGTGTACATATATGAGTTGGCATACGTAAACACATCTCAAATTAAAGTCTAGGAAAATACTGTATTGGTCAACACGATCAATACGGGCATCATATGGTCAGCGATTGGTCATAAAGCAATATGTGAACATGAATTCTGGATATTGAGCGAACAACTCTTTAGTTAGGTCCCATTTTTCTACTCATGTAGTGTTGCAGATGGTTCCAGTGATACATGTTTGTATGTGTACCATGGCTACACAGTAGGAGCCAACTGTCCATGTGTTTGTGAGATGGACAGTTGCTAAAACACTTAGTTCACTGTTGGAGGCTTCATTATTCTTTCCCATGCATATACGTTAGCATTAAACTCCTGTTATCCTATTTAATACAGGTAGCAGTGAGACAGCCAATAGCGGCTATCTAACCTCCTCACATTATACGTGCATTATACTATACTTAAAATGTGCTTGTTATATTGATTTTGTTTAACCCTTTACCCAATGAATCCGCCACATCCGCCCATGTAATCTACAAATTCAGCAGCTGAAAAAATATTATTTTTCCAAAATTTATTATTTTAAATATCATTTTTCAAAATTTTTCCTATCGTTTCAACAATATCATATCACGTGACCTCTCTTTGGAATGAGCTCGTCAAGCTCGTTCCAGTGAGGGGTCACATGATATGGTTTTGTTGAAATGATAGGAAAATTTTAAAAAATTATATTTAAAATAATAAATTTTTGATATCGTCTGCTTTGTTCAAAGGGTTAAACTTTAATTCAAACAACTTTATATGTTCTCAATGTTATGTATAGTGTGAAATAAAGTTAATTAAGTAATATTAATTAATTCATAAAATGGCTGCATATAGAGTCAGTCATTTGTTCACATTTCAGTCACTACAGTCTACCTAACACAGCAGCAGGGCACTTATGTATATCTATAATTATAAAATTCAACTGATGTAAAAAACTTGAATATGAGTACAGGATACTTAATTACCACTCATAATTGTTTCAGCAGGTTCAATTATGAGATTCAGAGGAAAGTTCAAGGCAGACTTTTCTGTTTTTGAATAATGAGATGTGTATAATACTGTGATCACAAACATGGTCATTCAGTTGATTTGTTCGAAACAGAATTTCAACAAAGGTGCAACTGAGAAGAAACAGAACACAGTGGTGACTAAATCATGAGAAAATCAAAATTCAGACTGACTGACCACTGAAAGAATTATTCATAATTTGGAAATGAATCGCATTATAAGTGAGTATAAGTTGTGTTCTGTTTTAGAATGATGGAAATGTAATTATTCACAACTGTATACTAATTGTAATAAAAACCTATGGTTAACTGCTGAGATTAACCTCAATACAGAAGTTCCTATTTTGTATGGATTTTCATAGATTTTTCCGAAACAGATTTCCTATAATGCTGTCATCAATCGGACCACGATATTATTTCAAGCTAATTGATATTCCATGAGCACTTTTGTGATGACAATACTGTATAGAGACCTCAGTGGTTTTAATGCTGCATACAGCACACGGTTGGGTGCCACATCCTAAAATTTCTCACATCTGGGTGTCACTTCTGTTACTATCATCAAAAACATGTCAAGCTTTTTTATGCATAAATTAATTCCAACATAATTAATTTCTGCTAAAAGCTGCAGTAAGCAAACAACACACAGTGCAGATTATGTATTTATGTCGAATAATTCAGATTTTTAGGGAATATTATGAATAAGGTCATTTATCTAACCCTCATAATTTATAATGTGCATGTATTGTGAAAATGAAATATGTGATAGCTTGAATGCATTTAATGGAATGATTGTTGATAAACAAATGCCAGTCAGTTTTATTTTCTCAAATGACTGACAACCAGTACATGCCACAACACTGGTAATCGATGACATTTTTTTTACTGAAAACTGTTGATCAATTAAAACATCAAACGCATCAGAAAAAACAATTTCTGAACACTGCCTCATTCAATTGAGTGAAAACAACAGGCCGAAATGAATAAATTTGTCAACAATTAACTGATAAATCAATTTGCTGATATGTATTTCAAAATGTACCTTGTTTTGAAATAAAGCATGGTGTAGGGTGTTGGTGTAAAAGCTTGCCTCAGAAATTGAGCACTTCTCACATAAAACACAACTTGAAGTCATAGTGATAAAGGTATGCACAATATATGTATGTTGAGCAAGCCTGGATATAATTTTTTGAAGGGTACCGGACAAAATGACAGGTACAAACTGACTCCTGTCGGACATTTGGAGACCCTGCCAGAAAGTTTTTTAGCTCAGTTACAAACAGTAATTTTCAGTCTATTCAAAGCAGTTTAATGAGAAATGCAGTATATCTAACAGCAGCATGTATATTTAAGATATACATGTAACAGTAGATAAACATGTATTTTCATTTTTCAATAAGGTATCTACTACCAAATTTTGTAAACAAATGGCTATTTATTGGGACGACTATTTACTGAAATGAAGGGGTAAAATCTTACTGGCAAAGAATAGGTGCCATCCACTGAAATTAGCTCCAGGTTTGACATTCTAATTATAATTAAGAAAATACAACACATACCTTGAAGGGCTTATACCATATCATTGAAAAGTCAGTGTGACGACAGTACTTCAATTGAAAACACTGCATTCGGGTTGCTTTTGACAATTGTCAATACGGAAATTCAAATCAATGGGAAGCACTGTATGTTCAATACGTTGCGGGAGTAATCCCCTGAGAAAGTATCCATCTACAAAATCCTTGTTGCATTGAATTTTTATAACGGGGTATATGGAATTCGTAAATGATTGTCGTGTATTATGATGATGGGAAATAAACTGTTATGGATCTGTACTTTCAATGAACAAAAATAGAGGTGAGCGATAATTCACCCACCATTCCCATGTGTCACTGCCCACTTAACTATGAAAATTGGCCTCGGACAGAGTGATGGGCGCAAGCAACTGCATAACTGAGTCAGACTTTGTCAGTGTCCAACCTCTTATATCCAGGTTTGATGTTGAGAGGTCAAGTGTTCCTGCTGTCCTCCAGATAGATGTAAACAGCAGCAACCAGTCTAGTGCTGAAATGATTAGCAGATTTTAAGGTTCAGTTATTTGTTCAAAGTATTCAAATAGTATCAGAATACATGTATGTGTTTGCTGATATATAGATGGGGATATGTCCTGTGGTACATTCTGACAAGATGTTCCACTCACCAGTAAATTAACTGAAAGCCTTAACATCCAATTCTGCACTATATACCTTAGTCTTAACCCTTCAGTCCTTCACCTAACAAATTGGCCACATCCACCTGTTATGATTTGATCCCTCAATGGAATGAGCTCACTGAGCTCATTCCAATGAGGTGTCAAATGATATAATTTTGTAAAAAAAAAATTTAAATTTGAAAAAATAATATTTAAAATAATAAATTTTGATGTAATGTGCTTTGGGTAAGGGATTAAGAAGCCATGGTTTCAATCACAAAAACCAAAGAAGAAAACCAAGCCAGGTGTGTCAGCAAAATTTGCCATGCTACGCTTCCATAATGTCTTGTCAATATTATTACTTTTGCTTCATTAGGGAGCCACTTGGTTGTAACTAATGTTTGTTCAATAGGAAGTCAGGGATTAAATATTGAATGTCAATTTCATATTCACCTAGAGCTACTGCTGAGTGTAATTCATATCCCTGCTTGAGTGCAGCAGTCAAGACAAGAATTCTGGACCATTAAGCAGGAGAGTGATCGAAGGAAGTACCAAAACTTTATAGTAATATTGATTTTAACATTTTTTGATTGCCTTGAAGTAGGGAACTTACCTACCACATTTAGTTAAATTGGATACAATTTTTACAAGCGAAACAAGAGAAACAAATGTATGAATTTCACAACAAATGCAAATTATCTCCCCTTTGGGAGCCTGATATAGGGCATGGCAAACATAACTGATGCACTATAAGTTATCTCGGGCAACATCCAGGGTACATGGAGATTTAATACCTGGATGTCGGTTTTCAACCATGAGGTGCAATGTTGCCCAAGATAACGATTTTGTCCCACCACCTAACACAGAAATAATGCTAAGATGTAAAATATGATCCCACATTAACACTCAGGTGATGAAGTTTAAACACACTGAGCCTCAGGTTTTGAACCAAACAGCAAAACAAACATCACAGCAAAACTATAAAGAGACCGAGTCTATTTCCGAATCATTGTTTATAAACCAGATAAAAATGGAGAAGTTTTAATTTTTTGTTTTAAACAATTCAAATTCAGTATCAAAGTCTTTCTCTGACAAATACTCTCTAAAAAGCCATGCAGCAGTATTATTTGTTTTGACAGTGGATTTAGGCGTGAGGTCAATCCGTTTGCGAATGATGTCTCCATCGGAGTGACAAGCGAAGCAAGAGATTAACATTTTGAATTCTGCTCAAGCGATATCGAAGATAAACAGATGAGTTGTTCCCCTTGGTGTTCTCACCCCACAAAGTGCAAAAGTATATTTGCGAACCCAATTCAATCTGTTCAGTTCTCATCGAATACGACAACCAACAAGTGCTTCTACTCATAGGGCTGCAACAATGTTTTTTAATTTGAATTAGTATTCACTACAATACGACAATAAGTTGGATGTAACTTAACAGTTCTAATAGGAGTTTCTGCAATCAATGTGACCCAGTCTGGGTCAAAGGTTATTTTTAAAACCTGGATGTTTCTCGAGTGACAAACGGGGGAACAACGGTGCACGCTCTTATCACCCGCATGTTTTAAGATAGCCGATACCATGGCTATTTGTTTCAGTCACATTGACCAATCAGAAGATGCGATGCATGCTGATACAGGCACAATAACATTTGGAGCAGTGCAAATATCCAAGTTCCATCAAAACAAACAAAAATATTTTCTCCAAAATTACAACTTTGACATTTTGGAGCCCATAGGCAGCTTTTGTGCTCTGAAAACGAGCAACAAATATGGATTTACAAACTTTATTTTAACAAACTTGAATGTATATGCGTGAAACATGAATCTGGCAAAAATGCAACACTTCGTGTACAATGAAAACCTGCATGAAGTTCACAAAAATTGTGCAAGTTTGTATCAATTTCACAAAAAATATTTGATGTAGTTACATACGCTGCAGTGTAAATAACCAAGTTACAGTAATATAAAAAAAAAAATGCCAAAAATACAACTTTTGAAATTTGGAGCCCAAAGGCAATTTTGGGGGCTCTCAAATTAGCCAAAATATGGATTCAGAAATATGGCTACAACAAACTTTAATGCATGTGAATGAAAGATGTTGCTTGCCAGAATGTAACACTTTCTGTGCTGTGATTCTGAATAAGAACTTTACAACTTTTGCATTTTGGAGCCCAAAGATAGTTTTGGGGCTACAGATGAGGATGCTTCAACTTGGATTGAACAGAACTGAATGTATATGAATAAAAAATGCTGCTTGCAAAAAATGAACATTTCCTGTACAGTGGTTCTGGAGAAGATTTTTTTTTTTAAATTATCTTGCCTTTTGGGGCCCCTAAAAAGGTGACAGGTCGATTTGAGCAAAATTTAATTGTAAGGCTATAGGGAACATCTGTTCCAACTTTGGTTAAATTTGGCCTAGTAGTGAAGAATTTACCCTGTGACATGACATAATGCAACACAAGGTGATGCGATGTGATGTGCATGACTGCATTGATTCCTATTGGGGGTATAAATATCAGGGTACTACCCAGACCTGTATGAGTCCAGGACAATAGCATACTGATAAGTCTCCTTTATGATGCTAAATGTAAGCTAAATATGACATTGGGGAGATTTAGTGGTAGTTAAAAGAGCAGTTTTTGTGTGGCATTAGGGAGATTTCGTGGTGGTTAAAAGAACAGTTTTTTGTGCAAAGTGGTGTTCAACACCTATCCAACACTCACTACAGTAGACAGAACCCAGGAATATTGCTTTCCATAAATGGATTTTCAAAGTCACTTTCATTTGTGGGTATTCTTTCAACCTCGGCCAGTGTTTCTTGATCATGATATGGGAAACTGCACATTCGGAATAAAGAAAATGGTCACTCAAAACAAACTGCAGCTTCCAACTTTACCAGTCTTGAATGAAAAGACTGGTCCTCAAATATCCCCCACTCTACTTAGCTGGACTGGCATTTGATTGGCTCAAACTTCCAAGATCTCTCAGTTATTTTCATGGGCTCCTTATATGTTCCTGACTGCACTAACCAAACTTCAGGCCTGGTGCATAAATATATTTATGTGTGCCATAAGCATCATTTAACTGGTTGAGTGCTTGAAGCTACTAAAAGGGGCTTTAAAAAACATGCTGGCACCAGAGCAAAAGCCAACATTTCCTTGCCTTTGTTTTATATTCAATCATATATAAATAATATTTTGTTTGTATAAATTTGTTTTATTATAAATTACTGGAAAGTGCCTTTGTGCTCCTCCAATAATTTGTAATAAAACAAACTTTGAACAACAAATTTTACCATCAAAAATAATCTAGCCCTGAACCAGTTAATGCTGAATTTATACTCACAAAGCATTGTGTGATGTGCAGTTGTCTCTGTAGTTTGTCCTGAGGTGGATGTATGTGGCACTAGAAATAGAAAAAGAGAAGGTACAGTGGAATCGTGGTAATCCCTTGCACACTGATGTCAAAGAGTCAAATCTTCAAGCTGCAAACTATTCCTATGACACAACTAGAAATTTAACCAATTCCATCACTGAGCTCTGTCAAACAAGTTTGAATAGGTTAAATTCCTGCTTGCATTATGGGAAAAATGTGCTCTTTGAAAGTACATTAGTTTGGTATCATTGTGCAGAGGGTTAATTGAATAACCGTTTTTGCCAGTTCCAAATACTCAATCAGTAGGAATATTCGATTAACCCTTTACCTAACACAAAAAGCAGATAACACTTGCAAACAAAATTTTTAAATAACTAATTTTGTTTCATATTTTGTGTCCAGAACATAGCTTATGGCCCCTCATTGGAAAAAGCTCATCAAACTCATTCCAATGAGAGGGCCATAGGTATATTTTTTAGACAAAAAATGAAAATTGAATGGTGATATTTGTGAATAGTGCAGGCATTATTTTGGTATCATTGTGGAGAGGGTTAATTGAATAACTGATATACTCAGTCAACAGTAGTATTTGATTAACATGAATTTGGTCATTTTCCTGTATTCTGTAAAACTTAGCAATTATTTAGAGGTTAATATTTGAGAGAATGTACAGTGGTAAATTCATATCGGTAACTTCACATCAGCCTTTTACCATTGGTCTCAGGCTGATATGAAGTTACCTCAGGCTGATAGGAAACTCGCCAAGTAATAACCTCTTTACTTATTAAACCAAAACAAACAATTACAAAAATTCTCTTTCTTTTCACATAGTCTGAAGTTTCCTTTTCTCCTACTCCTAGGTCATCTGAATGTCTCGGTTTCCCCACTGGGGATGCCTCAATGCTTGGATAGTTCAATTACCTCTTCTCCCACTTTGATGAATCTCTGTATTTGACTCTGAATTTTAGTTTGCGATGAATTTTCTGAACAGCTCTCTTTTTTCTTCTTTTCATCCACTTCTTTTCATACAAAACTGATTCAAACCACTCCACTATGCCTGATGGCACCAATTTTCCTGATTGTATTCAACAAATAACTGTGAACATTGGTTGTGCCTAGTAATGTATCAAGGAGAACAACTCTAGCTTGGTTCATATTGGCCAAGATCGGCATCAAATCAGCCAAGTTTGAAGCCAAATCTATCGAGTTTGACAATGGGCAATTCAGGGAAAGAAAATTGTATCTTAATAAATTATCTTTTATAATGTGTTTGACAGAATTCATGGATATCAAGAGAAATTCTTTAAAAGATCATGAGATTTTAATTCAATTGACAATTGTTTATGAACAGAGTTTTACAAAGTTGAGGCTCTCCTCACTGGTAGCATGGTATCTTTGAAAAAAACAACAACTTATGTTACTAATCACCACAGAAAAATAATTTAGCACTTGACCAGTCCAGTGGGCTCCAAAGTGGGCACCAATGTAATGGTTTAGTTATATTCTAGAGTATTATCAGTCCTAAATGTCAGAAATAGAAAAAAGAGATTTTTATGAAATTCTGCAATGTTTTGAAAGTTGATCAAAAGTTTGACTGAAAATGTTTATTGTAGCAACAGTTCTAGAAAACTGAAGAAAGGAGGCAGTTGGGAAGCACCTTTTTCCACTGGATGGTGCAAAGTTTCAATTGGTTCAATTCCTGAAGTCCACATTTGGGCTCTATTAAAAGTGCTGGGGATCTGTTTTGGGGCTTTTGTGTGTCCTTTACTTGGTATTAGATTAAATAAAAATGAAATTCTGTTAATAAACGTTCTTGCTTGGAACAAATTACATTTTAAAACTCTGAATTCCAGTGTCAAATACAGAAGTAACAGAACACAGTAAAATGTACCAATGTTTTGCCAGTACAAAATATTCTATTAATGAGACAATTCAGTGAACCATATCTTTGTCAACGTCATAAACTTATGATCATAAATTGTGTGTTTAATGCAGAATATTTTGTCTGAAAGAGAATACATCCTGACCCTGAAAATGTTGAGCCTAGGCTGCTGTGCTGCAGGGAAATTTTTCAGGTCATTTCTGTAAATTTCCAATGCTTTATAACATTTTCTTATTCAATTAACAGGGAATTACTCCTTAACACATATGTAATAAACAGAAGAAATTTGTATGAAATGATTTAGTAAATGATTTGGTGTTTGACAACTGTATACCATTATGCAAGGTTAATTAGTAAAACAGTGCCCATTTAAATAGGACCCACTCAACCTACGTTTTCAGTAAGAATTTTTTTCCCAAAATACATCTATCAAATTTAATCAAAAAAATTGTATTTGGCAGAGCTCAGTAAGCTCTGTCAAACAAGATGTTATTGGAGTACTGTATAGGATGTTTGATGATGTTACTGTACCAGAAGAAGGTAAAAAGTGCTATGATCATGAGCGGGTGATACAATAAGACTATCACAGAAATTTGTAAACAATCATTTTAAAGTAATACAAGGGTGAAACATTTAAGAATAATTGAACCAAAAGAAGAAAAAAAAAGAAAGAAATTCACAAGCATGACTGCAGGATGGAAAGTGGGTCATTGGTCAGTGCATTTGACTTCATATGGAAATGTTGTTAAGTTTGATTGTGATTTGTGTCATCTTGGGCAAGAATATTCATCTCAATTACCCAAGTGGGAGCACAGTGGTGAAGGGTTTTTAAAAGTACAACGCACTGATAGTAACTATACTTGCCTTCAACAAATGCTAACCCTGCTTGTGCTGAGTTAGTAAGTTATAGAGTTCTTTCCAGATGCTCTAGCTTCCTCCATCCAAAAAACTGCCCAACAGGATAAAACCCTGATTGCTGAAAGTGTTGTAAAACTACAAGTTGATTCGGGTACTTGGTCTACCTATACCCTTTATATAATGTAATGGACAAAACCAGTCAGTGCTATTCATAACACGAGCTACCCCTGAGGGTTCAATAGCAACATTTCAACAGCCAAGGTGAAACACTGCACAAAGATTCTGTCCCACTCAGGAATGGATCATGACACTGATACAGTAAGAACTATACTAAGCTAAAAGAGTCAATTATAATCTTTTGAAACCATTATCAAATACAGTTTGACAACAACAATACTGAAATTTGTTCCTCGGGCCTATTAAAAAAAATTCTTGTTTCTCCGCAATTTTCCCTCAATTTTATGTGGGAAGGAGTCTTTATTGTTGGTTTTTGATTGTTTGTTAATCCACAAAACAGTCCTGGAAACAGCTGGAATTATTTATTTCACTCCTTACACTAGTCTGCGAAAAAACATTTTCAGCAGTGAAAGATTTCATATACTGCAGTTGCAAATTTAATCAACTACATATTGTTTGTCCAAAAAGTGCAAAATAAAAATTTTCAAGAAAAAAGAAAGGAATAATGAGACAAATTTTAAGTGAGGAGGGAGATGACTGAGAAAAAAGAATGTTTTTTTCAATAGCCTTAATACTTTTAAAATTTTATTTTCATTCCAAATCATACCTTAACCCGTAAGGGCCTGGAGATTTTTATACATTTTTGCTATACTTTGAAAGTCTACCTCCAGCTTTGCAGTTGTTTCTAGTCAAGTCTTGGCTGCCTACATTCTACCTCCAGTGGCTTTGCAGTTGTTTCTAGTCAAGCCTTGGCTGCCTCAGAGGCAGCCAAGACTTGCCAAGAACCAACTGACACGGTACTTAGAAAACAAGTTTTGAGTTTACCTGAACAATGCATGTTGGGGCATCTGTATCAAAGTTAAAATTAGGCCCTTAAGGATTAAGCAACCTGCTTGGAACATGGTCCGGAAGGATTAAAGTACTATATTTTGAAAGTATAAAAACATGAGATAAAATTTCCGGGAAGTTTTCACATGTGTTGCTAGGCAGATTCAAGTGCAATAGTCAGGCAAAAAAATGAACAATTCACATTTCATGACAGTGTTAGAAAATGACTTGAACCTACCTTGGCAAAGTCCACAGGATGCTGGACAAAACACCTCTGCTAAATCTCTGTCCAAACATACATCAGATACTGAATGACAATTAAACTCGGCATTATCAACACAGGTCTGTATGACATTAACATGAGGTGTACCTGTAAAAATAAATACTTCTGTAATAATTCATTTATTGGTGTTTAAGGTCACATATTTATGCACAATGGCTAATCGTGACCATGACAGTTTTACGGGTGGAGGAAGCCAGAGTACCCGGAGAGAACCACTGAGTATCGACGAGCAACTGTTAGCTCCTCAACATTCTAACTCTGTTCAAGCTCTGCTCAAGCAGTGTTACAGAGGTTGAAGACATGTGCACCATCGACGTGCAGTACATCTTAGTACACAGCATCATCATGCCCCCATGTAGGCAACCGGGATAAAGTGCTTGCTCAAGGACACAACGTGGATCGTCCTGGATGGGGATTGAACTCAGGACCTACTTCTGTAATAAGGATCTTAAGATATATGCAAATACTTTCACAGAGAACAATGTCTGTGATGAAAAAAAAATCATTTATATCAGAAATGAGCATCTCTAAAATCACAAAAAATAACAATTTCTCCTCAGTTTTATGATGAGGGATGTAGTTTTGTTTTGTTTATTCACAAAACAGTTCTGAAAATAGTTGGAATCAGAAGTTTAACTACTTACACTATTATGTGGCAAACCAATATTTTCAACTGTGAAAATTTTCCATAATGTAGTTGAAAATTTTACCAACTATATTTTGTTTGATAGACATTTAGAGCTCTGTGAGCTCTGTCAAACAAGGAAAAGTTGGTTAAATATATATCCTACAAGGGCAAAAGTTTGTCATAGAAGAGAGATTGCCAGGTAAAAAAAAAAAGTGATGGGGCAGATTTTCTTGGGGGGGGGGGGGGGGGGGGGGGGGGGGAGGGAAACAAGAATTTTTTTTTTAATAGCCTAAGATAAAATGGTTATGAACTAGAATGGAATGGTCATTTTTTATGTTTTTCAGATCCTCATTGATTAAATTTCGGAGTTATAAACTTTACTTACTTACTCCTATGTAAAATCAAAGAAGAAAGGACACGTACATTTGACTGGAAGTGTCCTAAATTATTTATAGTGGTCAATTATATGGACACCTACCAAGTTTTCATAAAGCCCAAAAATAGATTTCTAGGGCTGAACCAGTGAACCCTCTACACACTGATGTCAAAATATCAAAATTTCAACCTGACAATTTTTGCCATAATCCAACTGGGCATATAACCAATTCAATCTTATTTGACAGAGCTAATTGAACTCTGTCGAATAAGATTGAATCATTGCATAAAGAGAAACGTGAACCTGACATGTTAACACTCTCAGAATACTCCCCCCCCCCCCACCCCCTCCCCTCCCCACACACTTCGGAAAGGAATCAATTTTGGACAAAAATCCCAGAAAATACTACAGTTGAATATTTTTCCATTTTGAAACAATCAGTGTGAAATCGTACACCTTTGAAGCTTCAATCATAATGAATTAAATAAAAAATATGCATGTAAGGGAATTATATATATTAGAAGGCTCACTCGTAAATTTATGAGTGCTGAAGTGAAAATGCTTCAGCATTCATAAATTTTGAATACTGAAGCAAAAATAGGCAACTAACTTAAGCAAATCACCTCGTGACATCCACCTCTGTCAAACAAAATGGAATTGGTTAATTTCCAAGTTGCATAATGAGAAAACTTAAAATGGACATGTTAACTCTCACGGAATACTTGGAAAAATCCCATAAATGCAGAGTAGATCCAGGTCTCACAGAAAGGAATCAGTTTGGGGCAAAAATCTCAGAAAATAGTACAACTAAATATTTTTCCATTTCAAGACGTTCAGTGTCAAATCATAAGCCTTCAAAGCTCCGATCATAACAAATGAAACAAAAAATATACATACAAGTGAATTATATTTAATAAAAGTGTCTTTTATTATAAATATTTTCATTTATATCCATATATTTTTTTTTCTATTTTATTCATTTCCATTCAGCTGCATGTTCAATTTACGAGTGCCAAAACAAAAATAGGTGGCTTGAACACATCACCTCTTGTCATCCACCATCACTGAAATAAGGATTCTTGATGAATAAAATGTATGAAAAAGAATTAAACAATATATATTTATTTATTTAGTTCAAATATCCACTCATTTTTTATTGCATTATCCACTCGATCTGTTATCCTCTACGGTTAAGCAGATAATTTCAGTTTAAAAATGAGTCACAATTTGCTCATACAAATTCACCTTGCTTCTGTGATATGTCAAAAATCTTATTGGATAAAATCGATACACAACAGACATATTTTCGAATAGTCAATAACATTAATTTTTGTTCATTCAACGAGTCATAGTTGAGGCATCTATTTCCGGAAAGTTCCAAATGGTATTTGCACAGGTGAAAACAAAATTATGAATTAATAACAATGAGAAATGAAAGTGTCAATGACACTGTAGGTCAACTTGACAAACTTGAACTTGCTAAGTTATAAATGAAATGAAAAAATTGAAGATCATTGGTACCAATGTTATTTTTTTTGCCAGTGGCAACATTTTTTGACAGAAACCCGAAGAAAATCTATAGCTCCCATCTAGAGGCCTCCCCAAACAAGCATGCCAGGTTTCAAAACAATCCGATCATAAATGTGCCCTGTAGGGTGTACAAAAGGGAAATATTGTGGTCTGACTAGACTAAGTTCTAAGAACGTTGGCCGTGGCAACAGTTTTTGACGGAAATGGAAGAAAATCGATAGCTCCCATCTAGAGGTCACCGTAAATAAGCATACCAGGTTTCAAAGCAATCTAATCATAAATGTGCCCTGTAGGGTGAGCCAAAGGGAAATATTGTGGTCTAACTAAACTAAGTTCTAAGAATGTTGGCTGCGGCAACATTTTTTCATGGAAATTGAAGAAAATCGATAGCTCCCATCTAGAGGTCACCCCAAACAAGCATGCCAGGTTTCAAAGCAATCCGATCATAAATGTGCCCTGTAGGGTGTGCCAAAGGGAAATATTGTGGTCTGACTAAACCAAGTTCTAAAAACGTTGGTCGTGGCAACATTTTTTGATGAAAATTGAAGAAAATCGATAGCTCCCATCTAGAGGTCTCCCCAAACAAGCATACCAGGTTTCAAAGTAATCTGATCATAAATTTGTCCTGTGGGGTGTGCCAAAGGGAAATATTGAGGTCTGACTAAACTAAGTTCTACGAACATTGGCCGTAGCAACATTTTTTGCCAGAAATTGAAGAAAATCGATAGCTCCCATCTAGAGGTCACCCTAAATAAGCATACCAGGTTTCAAAGCAATCAAATCATAAATGTGCCCTGTAGGGCGTGCCAAAGGGAAATATTGTGGTTTGACAAAACTAAGTTCTAAGAACATTGGCCGCGGCAACATTTTTTGACGGAAATTGAAGAAAATCGATAGCTCCCATCTAGAGGTCACCCCAAACAAGCATACCAAGTTTCAAAGTAATCTGATCATAAATGCGACCTGTGAGGTGTGCCAAAGGAAATTATGGACGTACGTACGTACGTACGTACGTACGTACGTACGTACATACGTACGTACGCCGATGGACGAGAAGTGATGGCAATAGCTCAGCTTGACTTTGTCATGTTGAGCTAAAAATCTCAATCCTCAGAGGCCCCCTCACTGAAATCGGTGTATTAAAAGAAACACCACATCTAAAACAGGGGAAATTTGGATTAAATTGTGTGCATCATGAAATATGGAATACACCTTATTGTCCATTCTAGAAAGGAATTATATGCTCAGTGCAGTTTGGTCAAAGGCAATCACAGTAGTGGTCTAGTGAAGGGGGCAGAGGCCTGAAGAAAAGAGGGAGATAAGGATATTCAAACCAATGATTTTTTAACCTGGCATAAAGGGCCTCAGCAAATTTTTAGCCTTTATGACCTTTTTCATTGTGGAGAGGTTAATCTTTTATTTAATCATCCAACACTGACTTCACTTTTAACACACTGAAGACATCCAGGGCTTATATTTCATCTAAATTTGGGAGAATCTATTTGGATTCTTGCAAAAATAGTTGCGAAAATCCATAACTGCTATGAGTGTCCCAGGATCCCATGAGGCCACCATGGTTGAATCCCTGTTGTATACTGATAACACATTAACACTTTACCGAACATAGCTTTTTAATTTTTAAAACATAAACTGAATTTGATAATTTAAAAAAAATAAACAATATTTACCAATAAAACCATAAAATATGGATGTTATTGGAACCAGCTCATTGAGCCGGTTCCATTGATAGCCATATTTGAACAATTTTATTGACAATTATAAATTACTGACAAAGCGTCAGGATATTTCAGGTCATGTTGGTTAATTTGCTGCCACTATGTTAGGTAAAGGGTTAAACTGACTCATTTCTTTTCACGCGTATCCAAGCTATGGTGTAGCGAGAATCTACATGGATTCTCACTAGTTTTGGTGTGCAAATCTTTCCATGAATCAATTCTCAGATTCTCATCGAAATATAGGCCCTGACATTAGGGAGTCTGACAACCTGATGCAAGGAGATGCAAGTGAGACATTTTGAAATTGAGGTCCTTGTATTTACTGTACTTTTCCTCTGTCTAGTACATTCACATGAAAAGTGACTACTGATTTTGATATGTTTTATTGAAACATGACAAGATCAGGTTTGTTGGTTGTAAGGGACCTCAAGACTGTAAATGCATTTTGAGTACACAACTTAAGGTTCATTGTCCAAATAAGGGACAGGGTTGACAGAAGTATAACAAAAATGCTCATTCAGCAGAGCTTTCGGCCCTTGGCCCTCTTCAGTGCTTAATTCAAAGTAAAGTTTACACTACTCCTATCACATAATACAACAAATACTGGTTAATCTTGGATTAACTGAAGAAAAATGTTAAGTATAAAAAGGATGAAGTTCTGTACGTAAAAAATACTCCCGTAGTCACATACGGCACAGCCATTCTAAGAGGTCGGCTTGCAGCAAGAGGGACGAAGACTACATAAAAAATTGCAAGAGACTAAAAATCCAATTAAGGCTAAAGGGCTACAGTGGGACTTTTATTGAACAGCAATTGCAGAAAGTCGACAAATTGGACTGTAAGTCCCTGTTGGAAATTCGCAATAAAAGTGACAAAAATAAATCAGAAAGGGTGCCTTGGTTACAGCGTATTCTTCGACTCTTCCTTACATAGGACAAATTGTTCATAGATATCTCCATATACTTCATGAATCCGAGTGGATGAAAGGAATCTTCTTGGAAGGGCCACTCATCGCACACAGGAGAGATAAAAATTTATGTGACATTCTTGTACATAGAAAAACAGCTAAATGTATTAAAATCCCCCCAGCTTTATATACGAAAGATTGTATTGTTTGTGAAAAGAATAGAGGATGGGGATTTATAATGCCGGCAAAACCAAGAGGTTCAATGTTAAAAATAGGGTAAATTGCAGGACTAGGAATGTAATATATGTGTTGATTTGTAAAACATGTGACATGACTGTATATGTATGGAAGAACAAGCGTACAGTAGGTGAGAGACTGAAGGAACATTTAAGAGATGTGCGGTTGCATGAGGACAAACCATCCTATGGTCATTTCAATTGTGATCGAACCATGGTGAGCAAGATGTAAGGGTGGCAGTCTTGGAATTTATAAGTGGGGGGAAGAGAGAGAGGCTAGTTAGAGAGGAAATGTGGATTCGGAAGTTGGGTACGGGAACAGGCGTAGGTTTTAGCGCAAGACTGAACAATGCGGGACTGGCGTATTATTGATTTGTTTATTTGTGACGCTGTCAGGGGTCTTACGTACAGAACGTCATCCTTTGATTAACCAGTATTTGTTGTATTATGTGATAGGAATAATGTAAACTGCACTTTGAATTAAGCACTGAAGAAGGCCAAGGGCCAAAACCTCTGCTAAATGAGCATTTTTCTTACACTCATGGCTGAGATAATTTCGTCTCCCCTCACTTCCTATGCAAGATATGCATGTCCCATGTGAGGAGGCCACGTGAGATAGATAACTATCTCACATGACCCACATAACTAGCTTATTAGCATATTCAATGAGTGCAAGACTATTCAATCATCACATGTTCTTCTCTAAATAAACAACATGGTGTTACATTTTGGAAATATTAGCAGACAACGTTTGTCGAAGAAAACAGAAATAAAAACAACAGACCACAAAACCAAAGGACACTTGACGCTTTTATATTATTTTCTCAGTAAAAGCCATTATGAGTGGAGAGAATTGCCCGAAAATTCCCGTCAAAAAATTACGAGAATACATTGCAGAATTCACAATACGACGTCATTGGAATGTGTCAATGTGCATTTTGCTACAAATCTTTCACTCCGGACTTGCTGGTGTTGGAAATTAATTTTGTGGTATATACCTGTGGTATATACAGAACTTTTGTGCGCTCTTTTTGATAAGCAAATCAGTTTTTTTTCAGAAATGGACAACAAAATTGTTCAGTATAGCTGCAAGTGCCCTTGAATTACTTTTGATGACCTCAGGGTGTTTTGGTGGGGGAAGAAAAATTATCCCTGATGGGGGTGGTTGTGAGATGGGGAAATCTCACCCTCAGTATAAGATATTTGGGTCAGACACTTGGCAAGCCTCATGTCTGGCCTGAATATCTTGCCCTCGGGTGAGATTTCCCCATCTCACACCCTCATCCACCAGGGATAATAATAATCTCCCTGATTTTTCTTCTTTCTTATTTATTTTTTTTTAACTCAAGAAATTAGAAAATATTACAAAGATTTAAACAAACAATACAACAACTAGAATATAAATACAAAAAAGGAAGAAACATTTCCTCCTCAGTTCTTAAGGATCTGGGAAAGGTGGTTAAAAATTAACAATGTAATACACTGTCATGGCAAGTAGTGATGCCATGCATGGTGTTATGTATAAGAAAATGGTTGCCGGGTTTTTTTGTTAAGATTTTTGTCTTTAAGATCTGTGTCCATCTTTCATGTTTGAGAAAAAGATGAAGCAACTGTGAAAAACCATGTTGTTTTTAGATGAAAATAAAGAAAGATGAACGTTTAAATATGAGCTCACTAATTCATATTAAAATTGTAAGGAATAGGGAACAAATTTAAATTTCCTGATTAAATAAAAATTTTGATTTCAAAAGTATTTTTTCAGATACAGTATTCTTACGGGGATTATGAACACAGATACCCCTCCAACCATCTGTTGTAGGAATTTGAATAACTTTACACAATTTTAATGGGAAATAGACAAACATACAGAAACAGACAGACAGAGAGACACACAGATTACATAGACAAGCATACAGAAAGACAATAGGAAATCACATTCTTTAAAAAGTTATGAAATTTCATTCAATTAAAAGTATATATTATCCAGAAATTATATCTGAGAGCGAGAGAGAGAGAGAGAGAGAGAGAGAGAGAGAGAGAGAGAGAGACAGAGAGACAGAGAGACAGAGAGAGATACATACATACATACATCGCCAAATGAAATAAAGAAAAATCAGTATAAATATCTGCTATGTATATATTCTTTTATTCACTTTATTTATCTTTATTGTTGTTTGTAAGTTTATCCAAATAAGAAATAGGTTCACTAGTCACCAAAAATCAACTATTTTGAATTTGAACGAAACTCCCCATCAGATGAGCATCACTTGAACAATTAGGAGGCTTCAGCATGAGACTTTTTATCATTTTATCTGAAAATTTTCAGTTTTTTTTTTTCCTTCTCAAAATGCTGACAACTTCCACTTCATTTTGGCTGTTGTTCATGCAATTGATCATTTAAGATACACAGAAACTTTGAAAATGCAGATAATGATGTTTATTCCTATCTTAATTTATATTTTTCGTTTGGAGTCTATAGAAGGTCTGGAGTCCATAGAAAGTCATATTTTAGACCTCATACAATGTAAGCTATTTTACATAACAAATAACTCTTTACTGGAACACGCTCAAAACACTCTTTCCAATGAAAGTGATAAGCTATTATTTTGAGCCAAAAATAAAAACAGAGAATGCTATTTTTCTGAATAGAACAAGTTCAGTCAATCATTTATATCTGTGCTATCCACTTTAGAGAACGTATTTCCCCATCATTCCCATGTATTGGTTACCAGGTCCTATTTTACCAATAAAACATAATTTATTCACTGCAAAAATAAATTCTATACTGAGACAGGACTGAGATGGAAAATATGACATGATAAAAAACATTTCATAACTGAAATACGTTTTACCTTTCAATGTTGGTTCTGTTGATGTAACCTTGGTGGGTGGCACCTTCGTTGTTGCTAAAGTCGATTTATTAGCACTTGTGGTACCTCCTATAAAGAAGTTGGTGAAAATATAACAAATGTTGAACTCCGAGGTTTCTATGCATGTTTAATTCTATCAGTAGTTGTTTTGGATAACCAAATGATGACACCAAACCATTTATTACACATCCATTAAACTTTAAACTCTTAATTGTATTTAGTGGAATCGCTGCTATGACATAAATGCTTCTGTATTCAACTGGCGATGTACAGGCCGGAACTCTTTTCCCAGTACCTTTCTCATCGAGTAATTAGTTACACTTCAAAAAGTTTCCAAACTTCATTATACAATTATCGATCATCTGTCGCATAGTGTGAAAATGAAAACGTCCAAAGCAAAATAAAGTCGGTTCACAAAAAAATTAGTTAATCAAAAATGAGATAATATATTAAAAAACAATCATTTCCAACCACAACATTAACCCAGTTCCCTGGCAGCCTCATCTGTGGATCCCCGGGGATATATCTAAATTGGTAAACTTTATTTCAGTAAATCTTCAGACATCCTGACATGTTTCGAACTTCTTTTAAAAAAATTTCTCCCAGCTGTTTTGCAAATTCGTACTCCTATTTTTACTATCAGTAATAGCCACCAAATGGTTAGGCATTAATGGACATCAACCGAAGAGAAACAGTGATATGAATTTCAACAAACACACCCAATAGAAAAGAAAACAAAAAGATAACTGGTTCCCAAAAGGTTGTTTTGATTTTTTGTTGATCAAATTGATCAGTACAGCTACAAGCAAAACAAACGGACGCTTCACCTTCAGGTTCTAACATCGGAATTGTTTATTTGACTGAATTTTAATGCATGGGATGTGTAATAAACACAGAATGTGATGTGTGTTTGAATTGGTGGGTGTTTTCCATAATGAGTTGGATGGCGTAGTCATATTTCGTGCGAGCCATAGGCTCGAGCGAAATATGACTACGCCATTCCAACGAGTTATGTAAAACACCAACCGATTCAAACACACATCATGTTCTGTCCACTTATATTTAGTCTTTACCCAATGCCCGTGAATAAGCTCATTCCAAGGAGGGGTCACATGATATGGTTTTGTTGAAATGGTTTGAATTTTTCCCATTTGCTCAGTTTTTAATTTTGTGGGCAGATGAGGCTGATACATCAGGTAAAGGGTTAACCGGTCAAACTTCAGGCTTGGTAATTTGAGGTGATTTCAGTTCACATGAATGTTACCTAAACTTAAAATGATGAGTACGAAAACTGGTTCACTTAACCAGAAGTTATAGGGACTGATCCCTAACATCAATTCTTGAATCAGTTGTTAGTCTTCAGCAGGCACTCGATAAAATATCATGTATACAATGCAACATCCCAGGTGTTTAAGTCAGAATAGGGTCTGTCGACAATGAAGCAGTGATGCTGATTGGAAAAAAAAGTACTTTCAGCATCATTTTCATGATTTTGAATATTGGATCACGATTACTTGAGGGAATTAAAACATGCAGCAGCGAGGTAGTGTATGTTGTCAATTGTACTGCATGCAGCTGCTTTCAGGCACAGAAAGATGCTGGAGACCTGTACCCAAGACAACTCTCACCAGTAAATTCATATTGAAAATTGGATGACCCATACCCATTTTTGTTGGGATGACTCATACCCAACATTAGACATCTCATACTCAGGTCTGGACAACTCATTATTGATGTTTATATGAGTGAGAAGATTGGCAACAGAAAAAATTAAGACAAATGGGTCAACTCAATTCCATATTTATTAATTTCTAATAGAACACACAGGATGACTGACAGAATACACTATTATTACTATTATCTAAACTTGTTTAAATATTTACATTCCACCACCCGAGGTTCCAAACACTTCCTGCGCTAGGTAATGGGTGGGTGACAAAGTTAGGTACCCCGTTGGATAACCAAATGATTAACTGAACTAATTTTAGGAGAACAAAGTATGGTTTTCTGACTCAAAACTCCGAAAACGGAAAGTAGGTGATGCAACCTTCTGAAATTTCCAAGCCTGAAACTTGTGCTGAAAGTATTGTAAAGGGTTTGATATTTAGAAGCTATATGGAATTTAGAGGGTTATTCAATTATTCATCTCTTCATGAATTCTTTATTTTCGTTTACAAGAATGGAGTTATGTCACAATGGAAAGGAATTTATACATGCACCAAATGCATCAAACGAGGGGTCACATATGGTTTTGTTGAAATGTTTTTTAAAATTTGAAAAAATAATATTTAAAATAATTCATTTTGATACCGTCTGTGTTAGGTAAAGGGTTAATGGTTAAATCACTTCTTATGAAATTGGACAGACTTCATTGTCTCGAGGATGAATGAAATTCAAGGACTTTTAAGGATCTTTTCAAGCCATTTTAAAGCATCTTTTTGATAAGTTTCCAGACTTTTGTTTCACTGGTCAAAAACCCAGAGTTCTTGACCTGCAATCAGTGTAAATGGATTTTTTAATCATTTACTTAATGAATCAGCCACATCTGCCCACATAATTAAAAACTTATTTACAAAATAAGCAGCTGAAAAAAAAATTTCAACAAACCATTATTTTGTGACCCCTTCAATGGAAGTGGGCGCCAATGTAATAGTTTTGTTATATTTTAGAGTATTATCAGTCCTAAATGTCAGAAATAGAAAAAAATAGGCCGATGAAATCGTCAGATGTGTACTCATATGCACAACTAGTGGAAAGCTGTATGACGGAGGGCCATCACGGATGCCGACATTATGTACACCATACATGGTATGGCTACATAGAGAAATGGATTGGAGGAGTGTCTAATTTGATGGATAAAGGGTTAATATCTCCGGATCAAATTATCAGATTTACATAAAAAATAGGCCGATGAAATTGTCAGATGTGTACCCATACATGCGACTAGTAGAAAGCTGTATGACGGAGGGCCACCACGGATGCCGACATTATGTACACCATACATGGTATGGGTATATATAGAAATGGATTGGAGGAGTGTCTAATTTGATGGATAAAGGGTTAATATCTCTGGATCAAATTATCAGATTTACATAAAAAACTATACAGCACAGCACATCAGTAACCTGAATAAATATATAAAGTAATATGACAATTGGATTGATATTTTTTGAGTTATCTCATGCCAAAGGGATTGGAGGAATTTTCAATTTGAAGGATAAAGGGTTAATATCTAAGAATTAAATCATCAGATTTACACCAAAAACTGTACAGCTCAGCACATCAGTAACCTGAACACAAATATAAAGTAACTTGACAATCCAAGCAATATTTTTCAAGTTATCGAATGCCAAAGGGATTGGAGGAATTTTCAATTTGAAGGATAAAGGGTTAATATCTCGGGATCAAATCATCAGATTTACACCAAAAACTATACAGCTCGGCAAATCAGTAACCTGAACACAAATATTAAGTAACATGACATTCCAAGCAATATTTTTCAAATTATCGAATGCCAAAGGGATTGGAAGAATTTTCAATTTGAAGGATACAGGGTTAATATCTCAGGACCAAAATAACAGATTTACACCAAAAACTATACAGCTCAGCACATCAGTAACCTGAACACAAATATAAAGTAACTTGACAATCCAAGCAATATTTTTCAAGTTATCGAATGCCAAAGGGATTGGAGGAATTTTCAATTTGAAGGATAAAGGGTTAATATCTCGGGATCAAATCATCAGATTTACACCAGAAACTATACAGCTCGGCAAATCAGTAACCTGAACACAAATATAAAGTATGTAGACAATCCAAGCAATATTTTTCAAGTTATCGAATGCCAAAGGGATTGGAGGAATTTTCAATTTGAAGGATAAAGGGTTAATATCTCAGGATCAAATTATCAGATTTACATTCCCCGTGGGAACTCCGGGAAGTAAGCAGCACTTGTTTACTGTGGTAAACCAGTTCCACTTTACTAGTAAAATAGGACCCAGTCACCAATGCTTGGGTGAAAGTCCTCTAAAATGGGCAACATGTTGATCAACGATTGCCTAAACTTGACTTCATCTCCATGTTGTGTCACGATTAGCCATGGTGCATAAATATGTGACGTTAACCACCAACAAACAAACAATCAGATTTACACAAAAAACTATACAGCTTGGCACATCAGTAACCTGAACACAAATATAAAGTAATTTGACAAACCATGCAATATTTTTCAAGTTATCGAATGCCAAAGGGATTGGAGGAATTTTCAATTTGAAGGACAAAGGGTTAATATCTCAGGATCAAAATAACAGATTTACACCAAAAACTATACAGCTCGGCACATCAGTAACCTGAAGATATATATAAAGTAACATGACAATCGGATTGACATTTTTTGAGTTATCTCATGCCAAAGGGATTGGAAGAATTCTCAATTTGAAGGATAAAGAGTTAATATCTCAGGATCAATTTATCAGATTTACACCAAAAACTATACAGCTCGGCACATCAGTAACCTGAACACAAATATAAAGTAACTTGACAATCCAAGCAATATTTTTCAAGTTATCGAATGCCAAAGAAATGGATATGGATGCCGGACAGTCAGACAGATGGACAAAGGATGGACGAACGACGGATGGCCACCCCGGATGCTAGCATTGTGTATACCATATATAGTATGGGTACACATAAAAAGAGATTTTTATGAAATTCTGCAATGTTTTGAAAGTTGATCAAAAGTTCGATTGAAAATGTTTATTGTAGCAACAGTTCTAGAAAACTGAAGAAAGGAGGCAGTTGGGAAGCACCTTTTTCCACTGGATGGTGCAAAGTTTCAACTGGTTCAATTCCTGAAGTCCACATTTGGGCTCTATTAAAAGTGCTGGAGATCTGTTTTAGGGCTTTTGTGTGTCCTTTACTTGGTATTAGATTAAATAAAAGTGAAATTCTGTTAATAAACGTTTTTGTTTGGAACAAATTACATTTTAAAACTCTGAATTCCAATGTCAAGTACAGAACCAAGCTAAGAAATAAGCAATTTGCCATTGGCAGATGGAGGTCTCCAGAGGGAGGAATTTACCAATGCTATCCTGTACAGTGGGTTAAAATCCTCCAATATATCCTCTGGGTTCCTCTTTCTGTTTATGTCTGAGACCTTGATTCAGAATGCCATTCACAGAGGAAAAATTTAGTGATTCCACCCAGCTGTGCTGAGTAGCATCACCAAATTCACCCTCTGGGGACCTCATTCTGCAGATGACAGTCTGCTTATTTCCAGGCTTGTACAGAACACAGTAAAATGTACCACTGTTTTGCCAGTACAAAATATTCTATTAATTAGACAATTCAGTGAACCATATCTTTGTCAACTTCATAAACTTATGATCATAAATTGTGTGTTTAATGCATAATATTTTGTCTGAAAGAGAATACATCCTGACCCTGAAAATGTTGAGCCCAGGCTGCAGTGCTGCAGGGAAATTTTGAGGTCATTTCTGTAAATTTCCAATGCTTTATAACATTTTCTTATTCAATTAACAGGGAATTACTCCATAACACATATGTAATAAACAGAAGAAATTTGTATGAAATGATTTAGTAAATGATTTGGTGTTTGACAACTGTATACAATTATGCAAGGTTAATTAGTAAATCAGTGCCCATTTAAATAGGACCCACTCAACCTACGTTTTCAGTAAGAATTTTTTTCCCAAAATACATCTATCAAATTTAATCAAAAAAATTTTATTTGACAGAGCTCAGTGAGCTCTGTCAAACAAGATGTTATTGGAGTACTGTATAGGATGCTTGATGATGTTAGTGTACCAGAAGAAGGTAAAAAGTGCTATGATCATGAGTGGGTGATACAATAAGACTGTCATAGAATTTTTTAAACAATCATTTTAAAGTAATACAAGGGTGAAACATTTAAAAATAATTGAACCAAAAGAAGAAAAAAAAAAAGAAAAAAATTCACAAACATGACTACAGGATGGTAAGTGGGTCATTGGTCAGTGCATTTGACTTCATATGGAAATGTTGTTAAGTTTGATTGTGATTTGTGTCATCTTGGGCAAGAATATTCATTTCAATTACCCAAGTGGGAGCACAGTGGTGAAGGGTTTTTAAAAGTACAACGCACTGATAGTAACTATACTTGCCTTCAACAAATGCTAACCCTGCTTGTGCTGAGTTAGTAAGTTATAGAGTTCTTTCCAGATGCTCTAGCTTCCTCCATCCAAAAAACTGCCCAACAGGATAGGATAAAACCCTGATTGCTGAAAGTGTTGTAAAACTACAAGTTGATTCAGGTACTTGGTCTACCTATACCCTTTATATAATGTAATGGACAAAACCAGTCAGTGCTATTCATAACACGAGCTACCCCTGAGGGTTCAATAGCAACATTTCAATAGCCAAGGTGAAACACTGCACAAAGATTCTGTCCCACTCAGGAATGGATCATGACACTGATACAGTAAGAACTATACTGAGCTAAAAGAGTCAATTATAATCTTTTGAAACCATTATCAAATACAGTTTGACAACAACAATACTGAAATTTGTTCCTCGGGCCTATCAAAAAAAATTCTTGTTTCTCCGCAATTTTCCCTCAATTTTATGTGGGAAGGAGTCTTTATTGTTGGTTTTTGATTGTTTGTTAATCCAAAAAAGAGTTCTGGAAAGAGTTGGAATTATTTATTTCACTCCTTACACTAGTCTGTGAAAAAACATTTTCAGCAGTGAAAGATTTCACATACTGCAGTTGCAAATTTAATCTACTATACATATTGTTTGTCCAAAAAGTGCAAAATAAAAATTTTCAAGAAAAAAGAAAGGAATAATGAGGCAAATTTTAAGTGAGAAGGGAGATGTCTGAGAAAAAAGAATGTTTTTTTCAATAGCCTTAATACTTTTAAAATTTTATTTTCATTCCAAATCATACCTTAACCCTAAAGGGCCTGGAGATTTTTATACATTTTTGCTATACTTTGAAAGTCTACCTCCAGTGGCTTTACAGTTGTTTCTAGTCAAGTCTTGGCTGTCTACATTCTACCTCCAGTGGCTTTGCAGTTGTTTCGAGTCAAAGGCAGCCAAAACTTGCCTAGAACTAACTGTACAGTACTTAGTAAAACAAGTTTTGAGCTTACCTGAACAATGCATGTTGGGGCATCTGTATCAAAGTTAAAATTAGGCCCTTAAGGATTAAGCAACCTGCTTGGAACATGGTCCAGAAGGATTAAAGTACTATATTTTGAAAGTATAAAAACATAAGATAAAATTTCCGGGAAGTTTTCACATGTGTTGCTAGGCAGATTCAAGTGCAATAGTCAGGCAAAAAAATGAACAATTCACATTTCATGTCAGTGTTAGAAAATGACTTGAACCTACCTCGGCAAAGTCCACAGGATGCTGGACAAAACACCTCTGCTAAATCTCTGTCCAAACATACATCAGATACTGAATGACAGTTAAACTCGGCATTATCAACACAGGTCTGTATGACATTAACATGAGGTGTACCTATAAAAATAAATACTTCTGTAATAATTTATTTATTGGTGTTTACGGTCACATACTTATGCACAATGGCTAATCGTGACCATGACAGTTTTACGGGTGGAGGAAGCCAGAGTACCTGGAGAGAACCACCGAGTATCGATGAGCAACTGTTAGCTCCTCAACATTCTAACTCTGTTCAAGCTCCACTCAAGCAGTGTTACAGAGGTTGAAGACATGTGCACCATCGACGTGCAGTACATCTTAGTACACTGCATCATCGTGCCCCCATGTAGGCAACCAGGATAAAGTGCCTTGCTCAAGGACACAACAGGGATCATCCTGGATGGGGATCGAACTCGGGACCTACTTCTGTAATAAATATCTTAAGATATGTGCAAATACTTTCACAGAGAACAATGTCTGTGATAAAAAAAAATCATTTATATCAGAAATGAGCACCTCTAAAATCACAAAAAATAACAATTTTTTCCTCAGTTTTATGATGAGGGATGTAGTTTTGTTTTGTTTATTCACAAAACAGTTCTGAAAATAGTTGGAATCAGTAGTTTAACTACTTACACTATTATGTGGCAAACCAATATTTTCAGCAGTGAAAATTTTCCATAATGTAGCTGAAAATTTAACCAACTATATTTTGTTTGATAGACAGATAGAGCTCTGTGAGCTCTGTGAAACAAGGTATAGTCGGTTAAATATATATCCTACAAGGGCAAAAGTGTGTCATAGAAGAGAGATTTCCAGGTAAAAAAAAGTGATGAGGCAGATTTTCTGGGGGGGGGGGGGGGGGGGGGGGCGGGAAACAAGAATTTTTTTTTTAATAGCCTAAGATAAAATGGTTATGAACTAGAATGGAATGGTCATTTTTTATGTTTTTTAGATCCTCATTGATTAAATTTCGGAGTTATAAACTTTACTTACTTACTCCTATGTAAAATCAAAGAAGAAAGGACACGTACATTTGACTGGAAGTGTCCTAAATTATTTATAGTGGTCAATTATATGGACACCTACCAAGTTTTCATAAAGCCCAAAAATAGATTTCTAGGGCTGAACCAGTGAACCCTCTACACACTGATGTCAAAATATCAAAATTTCAACCTGACAATTTTTGCCATAATCCAACTGGGCATATAACCAATTCAATCTTATTTGACACTGCTAATTGATCTTTACCTTCAAAGCTCCGATCATAACAAATGAAACAAAAAATATACATACAAGTGAATTATATTTAATAAAAGTGTTTTTATTATAAATATTTCATTTATATCCACATATTTTTTTTTCTATTTTATTCATTTCCATTCAGCTGCATGGTCGATTTACGAGTGCCAAAACAAAAATAGGTGACTTGAACACATCACCTCTTGTCATCCACCATCACTGAAATAAGGATTCTTGATGAATAAAATGTATGAAAAAGAATTAATCAATATATATCTATTTATTCAGTTCAAATATCCACTCATTTTTTATTGCATTATCCACTCGATCTGTTATCCTCTATGGTTAAGCAGATAATTTCAGTTTAAAAATGAGTCACAATTTGCTCATACAAATTCACCTTATTGTCTTATTGGATAAAAATCGACACACAACAGACATATTTTCGAATAGTCAATAACATGAATTTTTGTTCGTTTAACGAGTCAGAGTTGAGGCATCTATTTCCGGAAAGTTCCAAATGGTATTTGCACGGGTGAAAACAAAATTATGAATTACTGACAATGAGAAAAAATCTCAATCCTCAGAGGCCAAAATGTCCCCTCACTGAAATCGGTGTATTAAAAGAAACACCACATCTAAAACAGGGGAAATTTGGATTAAATTGTGTGCATCATGAAATATGGAATACACTTTATTGTCCATTCTAGAAAGGAATTATATGCTCAGTGCAGTTTGGTCAAAGGCAATCACAGTAGTGGTCAGGTGAAAGGGGCAGAGGCCTGAAGAAAAGAGGGAGGTGAGGATATTCAAACCAATGATTTTTTAACCTGGAATAAAGGGCCTCAGCAAATTTTTAGCCTTTATGACCTTTCGATATCATTGTTAAAAGGTTAATCTTTTATTTAATCATCCAACACTGACTTCACTTTTAACACACTGAAGACATCCAGGGCTTATATTTCATCTAAATTTGGGAGAATCTATTTGGATTCTTGCAAAAATAGTTGCGAAAATCCATAACTGCTACGAGTGTCCCAGGATCCCATGAGGCCCCCATGGTTGAATCCCTGTTGTATACTGATAACACATTAACACTTTACCCAACATAGTTTTTAATTTTTAAAACATAACTGAATTTGGTAATTTAAAAAAAAAATAAACAATATTTACCAATAAAACCATAAAATATGGATGTTATTGGAACCAGCTCATTGAGCCAGTTCCATTGACAGCCATATTTGAACAATTTTATTGACAATTTTAAATTATTGACAAAGCGTCAGGATATTTCAGGTCATGTTGGTTAATTTGCTGCCACTATGTTAGGTAAAGGGTTAAAGTGACTCATTTCT
The DNA here is from genome assembly GCA_031216915.1 of Pictodentalium vernedei. Classification (NCBI taxonomy): domain Eukaryota; kingdom Metazoa; phylum Mollusca; class Scaphopoda; order Dentaliida; family Dentaliidae; genus Pictodentalium; species Pictodentalium vernedei. The sequence goes on along the minus strand of CM062295.1, from coordinate 306,069,770 downwards.
TTTCACGCGAATCCAAGCTACGGTGTAGCGAGAATCTACATGGATTCTCACTAGTTTTGGTGTGCAAATCTTTCCATGAATCAATTCTCAGATTCTCATCGAAATACAATCCCTGACATTAGGGAGTCTGACAACCTGATGCAAGGAGATGCAAGTGAGACATTTTGAAATTGAGGTCCTTGTATTTACTGTACTTTTCCTCTGTCTAGTACATTCACATGAAAAGGGACACTGATTTTGATATGTTTTATTGAAACATGACAAGATCAGGTTTGTTGGTTGTAAGGGACCTCAGACTGTAAATGCATTTTGAGTTCACAACTTAAGGTTCATTGTCCAAATAAGGGACAGAGTTGACAGAAGTATAACAAAAATGCTCATTTAGCAGAGCTTTCGGCCCTTGGCCCTCTTCAGTGCTTAATTCAAAGTAGAGTTTACACTACTCCTATCACATAATACAACAAATACTGGTTAATCTTGTATTAACTCAAGAAAAACATTAACTATAAAAAGGATGAAGTTCTGTATGTAAGACCCCTGACAGTGTCACAAAAAAAGAAATTAATAATACGCCAGTCCTGCATTGTTCAGTCTTGCGCTAAAACCTACGCCCGTTCCCGTACCCAACTTCTGTATCCACATTTCCTCTCTAACTAGCCTCTCTCTCTTCCCCCCACTTATAAATTCCAAGACTGCCACCCTTACATCTTGCTCACTGCAGTGTCCATCACAATTGAAATGATCATAGGATGGTTTGTCCTTATGCAACCGCACATCTCTTAAATGTTCCTTCAGTCTCTCACCTGCCGTACGCTTGGTCTCCCCTACATATAACAGTCGTGTCACATGTTTTACAAATCAGTGCATATATTACATTCCTAGTCTTGTAATTTACCCTATTTTTAACACTGAACCTCTTGGTTTTACCGACATTACAAATCCGTCCTCCTCTATCTTTCCACAAACAATACAATCTTTCGTACATAAAGCTGTGGGGATGTTAATACATTTAGCTGTTTTTCTATGTACAAGAATGTCACATAAATTTTTATCTCTCCTGTGTGCGATGAATGGCCCTTCCGGGAAAATTCTCTTCATCCACTCAGATTCATGAAGAATATGGAGAGATTTATGAACAATTTGTCCTATGTCCAGAAGAGCCGCAGAATATGTTGTAACCAGGGCACTCTTTGCCATTTATTTTTGTCACTTTTATTCAGAAGTTCTAAGAGGGACTTACAGTCCAATTTGTTGACTTTCTGCAATTGTCGTTCAATAAAAGTCCCACTGTAGCCCCCTTCACCTTAATTGGATTTTTAGTCTCTTGTGGTTTTTTATGTAGTCTTCGTCTCTCTCGCTGCAAGCCGACTTCTTAGAATGGGAGCACCGTATGTATTTTTTTGAATCTCCCAAAGATGCGCAGAAGGATTATTCCACCGAGGATAAATTCAAAGTGAAAGAGGAAAGTCAGTTCACACAACCAGCAGGCAAAGACATCACGCTAGATAATTATGCCACATTTGTGAAAAGTGATATCATATCCAGTCTAAAAGCAAGACCACCGACGAATATAACAGCTGATGAAAAGCATGCAATCCACGAGTTGGTGCAGAACAATGAGATGATAATTAGACCAGCTGATAAGGGATCAGGCATCGTGGTTCAGGACAAACCCCATTATGTTCAGAGTTTGAGGAATCAGATGACAAAAAGTGCTTCGTACAATGAGACGGATAAAGACATGACAGAAAGATCAACAAAACAGGTGAGGAAACTGCTAAATGAAATGGGGAAATGCCAAAAGATCTCAAGTGAACTCAAACAATATATGGAACCGAAATATCCACAACCTGGCAGGCTTAAAGGAAATCCCAAACTTCATAAAGAAAATTTAACCTATAGGACCATCGTAAGTGGGAAAGGAACACCAACTGAGAAGCTCGCAGAAGTGGCCGTATATGAATTGGATGAATTTGTAACAAGCACGCTGAGTTATATCCGTGATACAACTGTTTTCCTTAATAAACAGATAGACACGAAAGGAAGTGTACCCCACAACTCAATTCTATTCTGTATGGACGCAGTGATGTTGTATATGTCTGTACCAAGGAGAGAAGGCTTGGAAGCATGTAGAGAGGTGTTAGCGACGAGGAAGCACACACTCATTGAGACTGACTACGTTATAAAGATGATAGAGACTGTCCTTGATAATAACAATTTTTGCTTTGGGGAAAAGCACAATATACAAAAAGATGGAGTTGCTATCAGTTCTCGCCTTGGGAAAAGTTATGCCTGCTCGTACATGAGGAAGTCGGATGAGAAGTGGCCATTGTTTTATAAAAGATTTATGGATGATGTGTTCAGTATATGGGCAGATGGAATGGAAAGCTTAAGTGAATTTTCAGCAAATGCAAACAGCATCCATCCTAATATTCGCATTGAAATGTGGTACAGTATGGAAAGTATAGAGTTCTTGGATACAGTTGTTAATGTGGGGCTGGATAGAAACCTGTTCACTGAAGTATATATCAAGCCCACAGACAAAATGTTATATTTAAATTAAGATTCCGACCACCCTAGCCATGTGAAATGCTCTGTAGACTATGGATTTGGGGTTAGACTGAGACGTATATGTGAGAGGGACGAAGACTACATAAAAAATCGCAAGAGATTAAAAATCCAATTAAGGCGATAGGGCTACAGTGGGACTTTTATTGAACGGCAATTGCAGAAAGTCAACAAATTGGACTGTAAGTCCCTCTTGGAAATTCGGAATAAAAGTGACAAAAATAAATCAGAAAGGGTGCCCTTGGTTACAGCGTATTCTGCGACTCTTCCTTACATAGGACAAATTGTTCATAAATATCTCCATATACTTCATGAATCCGAGTGGATGAAAGGAACCTTCTCAGAAGGGCCACTCATCGCACACAGGAGAGATAAAAATTTATGTGACATTCTTGTACATAGAAAAACAGCTAAATGTATTAAAATCCCCCCAGCTTTATGTACGAAAGATTGTATTGTTTGTGAAAAGAATAGAGGATGGGGAATTATAATGCCGGAAAGACCAAGAGGTTCAGTGTTAAAAATAGGGTAAATTGCAAGACTAGGAATGTAATATATGCATTGATTTGTAAAACATGAGACATGACTGTATAAATAGGGAAGAACAAGCGTACAGTAGGTGAGAGACTGAAGGAACATTTAAGAGATGTGCGGTTGCATGAGGACACACCATCCTATGGTCATTTCAATTGTGATCGCACCACGGTGAGCAAGATGTAAGGCTGGCAGTCTTGGAATTTATAAGTGGGGAGGAAGGGAGAGAGGCTAGTTAGAGAGGAAATGTGGATACAGAAGTTGGGTACGGGAATGGGCGTAGGTTTTAGCGCAAGACTGAACAATGCAGGACTGGGGTATTATTGATTTGTTTATTTGTGACGCTGTCAGGGGTCTTACGTACAGAACGTCATCCTTTGATTAACCAGTATTTATTGTATTATGTGATAGGAAAAATGTAAACTGTACTTTGAATTGAGCACTGAAGAAGGCCAAGGTCTGAAAGCTCTGCTAAATGAGCATTTTTGTTACACTCATGGCTGAGATAATTTCGTCTCCCCCACTTCCTATGCAAGATATGCATGTCCCATGTGAGAAGGCCACGTGAGATAGATATCTATCTCACATGACCAGCTTATTAGCATATTCAATGAGTGCAAGACTATTCAATCATCACATGTTCTTCTCTAAACAAACAACATGGTGTTACATTTCGGAAATATTGGCAGACAACGTTTGTCGAAGAAAACAGAAATAAAAACACGGACCACAAAACCAAAGGACACTTGACGCTTTTATATTATTTTCTCGGTGAAAGCCATTATGAGTGGAGAGAATTGCCCGAAAATTCCCATCGACAAATTATGAGAATACATTGCAGAATTCACAATACGACGTCATTGGAATGTGTCAATGTGCATTTTGCTACAAATCTTTCACTCCTGTCTTGCCGGTGTTGGAAATTAATTTTGTGGTATATACCTGTGGTATATACAGAACTTTTGTTCGCTCTTTTTGATAAGCAAATCAGTTTTTTTTCAGAAATGGACAACAAAATTGTTCATTATAGCTGCAAGTGGCCTTGAATTACTTTTGATGACCTCAGGGTGTTTTGGTGGGGGGAGAAAAATTATCTCTGATGGGGGTGGTTGTGAGATGGGGAAATCTCACCCTCAGTATAAGATATTTGGGTCAGACACTTGGCAAGCCTCGTGTCTGGCCTAAATATCTTGCCCTCGGGTGAGATTTCCCCATCTCACACCCTCATCCAACAGAGATAATAATAATCTCCCTGATTTTTCTTCTTTCTTTTTTATTTTTTTTTCAACTCAAGAAATTAGAAAATATTACAAAGAGACAAAGATAAAAACAAATCAATACAACAACTAGAATATAAATACAAAAAAGAAAGAAACATTTCCTCCTCAGTTCTTAAGGATCTGGGAAAGGTGGTTAAAAATTAACAATGTAATACACTGTCATGGCAAGTAGTGATGCCATGCATGGTGTTATGTATAAGAAAATGGTTGCCGGGTTTTGTTATTAAGATTTTTGTCTTTAAGATCTATGTCCATGTTTCATGTTTGAGAAAAAGATGACGCAACTGTGAAAAACCATGTTGTTTTTAGATGAAAAAAAAGAAAGATGAACGTTCAAATATGAGCTCACTAATTCATATTAAAATTTTAAGGAATATGGAACAAATTTAAATTTCCTGATTAAATAAAATTTTGATTTCAAAAGTATTTTTTCAGATACAGTATTCTTACGGGGATTATGAACACAGATACCCCTCCAACCATCTGTTGTAGGAATTTTAATAACTTTACACTATTTTAATGGGAAATAGACAAACATACAGAAACAGTCAGACAGAGAGACACACAGATTACGTAGACAAGCATACAGAAAGACAATAGGAAATCACATTCTTTAAAAAGTTATGAAATTTCATTCAATTAAAAGTATATATTATCCGGAAATTATATCTGAGAGAGAGAGAGAGAGAGAGAGAGACAGACAGAGAGAGACAAGAGAGAGAGAGAGAGATTCATACATACATCGCCAAATAAAATAAAAAAAAATCAGTATAAATATCTGCTATGTATATATTTTTTTATTTACTTTATTTTTCTTTATTGTTGTTTGTAAGTTTATCCAAATAAGAAATAGGTTCACTAGTCACCAAAAATCAACTATTTTGAATTTGAACGAAACCCCCCATCAGATGAGCATCAGCTGAACAATTAGTAGGCTTCAGCATGACACTTTTTATCATTTTACCTGAAAATTTTTAGTTTTTTTTTTCCGTCTCAAAATGCTGACAACTTCCACTTCATTTTGGCTGTTGTTCATGCAATTGATCATTTAAGATACACAGAAACTTTGAAAATGCAGATAATGATGTTTATTCCTATCTTAATTTATATTTTTCGTTTGGAGTCTATAGAAGGTCTGGAGTCCATAGAAAGTCATATTTTAGACCTCATACAATGTAAGCTATTTTACATAACAAATAACTCTTTACTGGAACACGCTCAAAAACACTCTTTCCAATAAAAGGTGATAAGCTATTATTTTGAGCCAAAAATAAAAACAGAGCTATTTTTCTGAATAGAACAAGTTCAGCCAATCATTTATATCTGTGCTATCCACTTTAGAGAACGTATTTCCCCATCATTCCCATGTATTGGTTACCAGGTCCTATTTTACCAGTAAAACATAATTTATTCACTGCAAAAATAAATTCTATACTGGGACAGGACTGAGATGGAAAATATGACATGATAAAAAACATTTCATAACTGAAATACGTTTTACCTTTCAATGTTGGTTCTGTTGATGTAACCTTGGTGGGTGGCACCTTCGTTGTTGCTAAAGTCGATTTATTAGCACTTGTGGTACCTCCTATAAAGAAGTTAGTGAAAATATAACAAATGTTGAACTCCGAGGTTTCTATGCATGTTTAATTCTATCAGTAGTTGTTTTGGATAACCAAATGATGACACCAAACCATTTATTACACATCCATTAAACTTTAAACTCTTAATTGTATTTAGTGGAATCGCTGCTATGACATAAATGCTTCTGTATTCAACTGGCGATGTACAGGCCGGAACTCTTTTCCCAGTACCGTTTATACTAGTTCCTTTCTCATCGAGTAATTAGTTACACTTCAAAAAGTTTCCAAACTTCATTATACAATTATCGATCATCTGTCGCATAGTGTGAAAATGAAAACGTCCAAAGCAAAATAAAGTTGGTTCACAAAAAAATTAGTTAACCAAAAATGAGATAATATTAAAAAACAATCATTTCCAACCACAATATTAACCCAGTTCCATGGCCGCCTCATCTGTGGATCCCCAGGGATATATCTAAATTGGTGAACTTTATTTCAGTAAATCTTCAGACATCCTGACATGTTTCGAACTTCTTTTAAAAAAATTTCTCCCAGCTGTTTTGCAAATTTGTACTCCTATTTATACTATCAGTAATAGCCACCAAATGGTTAGGCATTAATGGACATCAACCGAAGAGAAACAGTGATATGAATTTCAACAAACACACCCAATAGAAAAGATATAGAAAAGATAACTGGTTCCCAAAAGGTTGTTTTGATTTTTTGTTGATCAAATTGATCAGTACAGCAACAAGCAAAACAAACAGACGCTTCACCTTCGGGTTCTAACATCGGAATTGTTTATTTAACTGAATTTTAATGCATGGGATGTGTAATAAACACAGAATGTGATGTGTGTTTGAATTGGTGGGTGTTTTGCATATGAATTTCAACAAACACACCCAATAGAAAAGATAATGAATGTAATATAGATAACTGGTTCCCAAAAGGTTGTCTTGATTTTTTGTTGATCAAATTGATCAGTACAGCTACAAGCAAAACAAACAGACGCTTCACCTAAGATTTTTGTCTTTAAGATCTATGTCCATGTTTCATGTTTGAGAAAAAGATGACACAACTGTGAAAAACCATGTTGTTTTTAGATGAAAATAAAGAAAGATGAACGTTTAAATATGAGCTCACTAATTCAAATTAAAATTTTAAGGAATAGGGAACAAATTTAAATTTCCTGATTAAATAAAATTTTGATTTCAAAAG